>CM051370.1:2902699-3002699 GCA_028015245.1 Cardamine occulta | reverse complement strand
ATATAATACTTTGACTACACAGAGACTCAAATTAGAAAAAAGTCCCAAAATTAACACAGAAACTAAAAAAGGCAAACCATGTACCTTCATCCCTAACACTTTTGTATTCTTCTTGGATCAGCTCAAACACTTCCATTGCATTAATAAGGGCATTGCCCAACTTAGGAAGTACAGAAACGGTAAGACTTCCTCCACTCACCATAACTGTTGAATTGAGAACCAAAGGTCTGTACTTTCCCCCGCTTAGTCTCACTATATCCACATTTTGGAACACTTTAACCCCGTTTACTATGACATCAAACACTCTTTCTCCTACACCTTTAACAGAATCACTAATTTCGGAGAAATGCAGCCATATGGAATACCTCCTGTTTGCCCTAACTTTCATGTGAAATGTGATATTTGTTCCAGTTATACCTGATTGGTAAATCTGGAATGGATACACATCTGGAAATTCTGAAGCATGCTTTATTAGACTGTCAGTTGATATGGCAGTAGAATCCCCTAAAGACAGTGCTGGAGCCCAAAACCTATTTCCACCCCAACTGTTCGCGTTGAAATCTTCGTCGACTTTGGCCTTCCTAAAACCAAAATTCAGTCTCTTCCTAGTTTTAAACATTACTCCTTTCTTCCCACCATAAGCTTCATTAGATATCTGTTGTATCTAGAGAGAGAGAATAGCCGGATCATCATTACCAGAGCGGTGAAAACAAATATTAAAGGTGCCATCCAGTAAAAAGATAGCTACTTCAATGTATACTTCATCATCATGCCTACTCCAGCCCGGAGATAATGAAGAAACAATAGTACCTTCAAATGACACATCAAACACTGCTTCTTTCTTATTAACCATTCCAAAGAACACTCTAGCCGAGTAATGTCCCATTGGGACTCGTACCAGGTTGTAGCAATTGCTAGGTCCATCGGAATATGGAAAATAACGCGCAGTCTTTAAAGACGGACTGATCTCCCTTGGTGGTGTTGCATTTACAGCTATGCCTCCGGTGTATGAGGTATCTTTCTGCCACAACGTATAGGATGGCGGAGATCTCACTCTTTCAAGTGCACCGCAGCTTATATGGAATACATGCGGGCCTGGAAAAACAAAACAAAAAATCAATACCATAATCAAGTCATTAAGTCTAGAAAATGGAGATCAAATCAGCAAAAGGATTCAGATAGAAACCCACCAAAACTATACTACTAAACTTAACTCAGCCTACAAACTAATCAGCAAACAAAGGAACTCCGCATATAAATTAATCAGCAAACAAATAACTTTGTAAATTTTCAGCTATTGTCTACCAGATTTTGTATTACAAGCCTAGAGAATCAATGGAAAAGATTCAAATACTAGTGCATAAGCAAAATACCAATCAAACTTGAAATTGTAAAAGCTGAATCAAATACTATAAGATAATACATCCTAATGGCAAGAGAATAGATGACCAAATAGTTCCAATTTCGAGTTCTAACAAAAAAATCCCAATCAAACTTGAAAACGTAAAGCTGAATCAAATTCTAGGTCCTAATCGCAAGAGAATAGATGACCGTTATAATTTCTAAGAGGTTCGCGTCTTTTACCAGCAAAGGACTCCTGTTTGATGATGTCTCTCTCGAGGAGGGCCTTCTGGCTATGCAAGCGTTTTAACTCTCTCTCAGCAGATGCTTTCTCGGCCTTTTTAAGGACATCAGAATTATAATTTAGATGGGTTACTCGACAAATATATAGTACTACTTAAGTTAAGAATTGGATTCCACTACTCACCTCTAGCTTGATTTTATCTTGCGTGGAATTCTTAAGCTTGGATTCAGTGTTTTTAAGCTTTGTTTTCGTCTTCTCAAAATCTTTTCCTAGGTTCTCCTTCTCTTTGGCCAAAGAAGAGGATGAAAGACTCACTAGATTCTCCAACTAATGTTGTTCTGAGAGCATAAGAAAAATACAAATCTGAATCAAATACTAAAGATTCTAAATCCTAATCGCAAGAAGTTCCGATTTCGAGTTCAACACAAAATCCAAATCAAATTTGAAAACGTAAAACTGAATCAAATGCTAAAGATTCTAGATCCTAATCGCAAGAGAATGTATGACCACATAGTTCCAATTTCTAAATGTGCACCAAGTAAACAGCGATTCAGTCACAAAGAGTTCAACACAAAATCACAAGGAGCTGAGAAAAGTAAACCTGCTTGACACGAGGAAGATGAGAGACCAATCGCGGAAATCAAAAGACATGCGAGAGAAAATCGGAGCATCGTTGACCTTGAATCTATCAGAACCACCATTTCTTCGCTCTCACTCGCTTCTCTTCAATTTTATTTTATTTTGTGAAACGGCTTCTCTTCAAGTTGAAGAAGGGGAAGCCAAAACGTTTTCTTGATTAATTTGGGGAAAATATATAAGGTTTAAATTAATATAGAATATAGAACCTCAATCAACTTTCATCCGGTTTAGATGTCCAACCGGACCCGGATCAGAGATAGTGAGATACTGATAAATGAATTTAACTTCTGCCATTGACACCGGTCTAATCAATTGTATTGGTAGATCCGTCACTCGGCCAATACCGGTTTGGTATGCATGTTACAGATCAAATATATTTGAAATATCTAAATTATCTCATTTAGATAACTAAAAATTTTCCAAATTCTTAAAAATTGCTCTAATTATTTTTAAAATATCTAAAACTATCCGAAATTCCCCAGCTTTTATCTTATCGAATGA
Source organism: Cardamine occulta (assembly GCA_028015245.1). Classification (NCBI taxonomy): domain Eukaryota; kingdom Viridiplantae; phylum Streptophyta; class Magnoliopsida; order Brassicales; family Brassicaceae; genus Cardamine; species Cardamine occulta. The sequence continues at coordinate 2,999,974 of CM051370.1, read as the reverse complement.
AAGTTTTAGGTAGTGACTCAGATACCCGGATTATCTAGTTTTACTTTGGATTTTGACAACATTTACCAAATTAATCCCAAATCAGGATAAACCGATTAAGTTCAGCTCAACCAAAAGATACAAAGTTTTGAATCATAAAACGGTTTAATAGGTTTACATATTTTTATTAAATCCCGGAACCTGAAAGTGAATTGAACCAGAATACAAAAGTAAACTAGCCTACTAGCACTATCTATAACATTGAAAAAACAAAAAAACAACGAATCATTTAACCATGAGGCACAAAATGGCCAAATTAGTTACTAGTACTATCTATAACATTAAAGAAAACAAAACAAAAAAAACAACGAATCATTTAACCATGAAGAACAAAATGGCCAAATTAATTAACCATCCATCTAATGGATATTTCGTATATTTTTATATTCTTTTGCGTCAAGTAGAGCATATTGAAAGAATATTCAATCTCTCTCCCTTATTTTCTTGATTAAGAAAAAAAGGGAAATCTTAGACCATCTCCAATGGTAAGAATCTCTCATGGTTCTTACCAATTTTTTTAATACAAATTTTGATTAATTGTGGGTTTAGAACCTCATTAAGAATTCTAGTTTTTTTCCTCCTCCAATGGTAGAATCTCATTAGGAGTTCTTAAGGAAAAAAAATTATTTTGAAAATTTTATTTATTTTAAGTATAACTTATTTTGTTACAATTTATAAACATATATTTTATAAAACCAAAATTATTTTGCATTTCATAAAATATGTAGCATACAAAACATACAAAATATAGATTCCTTCATTGGTTAAAAAAAGGAAGCAGATCACCTCGATTATCCAGTAGTAGTACTCTTGAACTCTTTCTCCACCTGAAGATTCGATCAGACAACTTGATAATTGGCCTCCAAATTAGATGTTTATCATGACATAAGCAAATAAAAGGTAGAAAGGAAAGATACCACGATATGGGAAGCACTTGAACCAGTATTCAAACCAACATCATAAGTTGATAGATGAGTCCATTCACTTAGTTTGAACATCCATCTGACGATATGTTAAAAACTTAACTGATTAAGCAAAGAATGCATAAACTTAACTGATTAAAAGCTAAAAAACATGAAAGTTCTAACCCATATGAAGCCTGCCTATCAATCAAGAACCCTCCAGTCATTATTTGATTACCAGTTCCTCCGTCAAAACAGAGAGTCATATGGATCATTGCGTTGAGCTTGTCAGAAAGTTGAAGAGCCTCACCATCTCCATTCAGGTCAGCAGCTTTGAACAACACAATCTCCATTCAGGTCAGCAGCTTTGAACAACTCTTCTTTCTGGTAAACAAGTCAGTGAAAACATCTTAAATTCCTTCAGAAAAATGCAGCAATCTAGCATTTTACATAAAAAAGAATGCTGAGGACAACAACTTTTGGTACTTGAAATTTCAAAGACTAACTTCCACTGCAAACTCGGAAATAAATACATATGCACAAGCACACAGAACAGATAGAGGTGACAAAGTTACTGAAGGTCAAACCTTGTCAGCAGCCACTACATTCCCAAAAGCATTCATCAGATCAAAGAACTCTGAGAATGAGAGTGTTCCATCTTCGTTATAGTCCTGCGCTTAGAAAAAGGACTCCAACAATCAATTATAAGGCTACAGAATGCCATATAATGTTCCAAATAATAACTGCTTAAGAAGCCACTGAAAAGAGAAAGGTAGTTCATGGCTTCTTAAATGAAAGGAGGTTCAACAAAGAAAGAAAAAAGGACACCTTTATCAAGTCTTTACTGAGAGCCGAAGGCGAAGAGGAAGGGAAAGGAGAATCAGGTGGTTGGATATCGAGACCATTGCTGGGTTTGTCACCTACAGCAGTGGCGCAAATTCAGAAAGTTCTGAGATTGGAGTTCCATGGGTGCAGAGACGACATGCCATGGGTGCGGAGAGACGGAGAGAGTAAGCACAACCTCATCATTTTAGGAGAAGCATTAACAGCTTCATCTCTCTCTGCATCTAGCTCCACCTGAAGATTCAATCCCAAATTTAATAATCAAAACAATCTCTCCGATTCACAAAACTGAAAACTCAGCTTCTCAAAATCACAAACCTCGTTCAATTTAATGGAAACAAACAATCTATGCCTAAATTCGTCTTCAATCTAGCTTAGAACAAACACAGAGACTGCTTATTGATTCTAATTACCCTAATTTCGCTAACATCAAAGAACCCGAAATTTTCTAAAATCATAGAATCCTAATTTGATCACATCAATAACAATTAATTTATCTACATCTGCAAAGAATATCATACCTTGACAAAGAGATTTTCGACGACGATTCCACGGTTTCGCCGACAGAATTCAAGAGAAGAGTCGAGAAATTTCTCGTTGGGTTCGCCGGTTTCGCGACAGAGACGAGAAAGAGAGAGAGAGTTCTGGGAATAGAAAGAAAATCGCGAAACACAAAAAATATCAGATGATGAATGCCACAGAAGGTGGAGACCTCTATTAGATAGCATTCCTGAATCTAACTAGCCTATAGGATGTCCTTATCTACATATATATGACATATACATAATAGATATATAGACATAGATAACAGAGACTCAAAACTAGGCCCGGGTATTCCGGCTTCTGTCTGTCAGCTATCGGCTCATATAGCGGTGGTTGGATGGCTTTACGTCTAGTATCGTTTGGCTTTCGCCACGATAGCTAGCTTTAGTTTCTCTCCGGCTTTGTCCGGTTTCTTTGTTTTTTAGTTTCTATCGCGGTGTCTTTGATACTGTTGATTGTTTATAGTTTGTTCCTCTTCGGATTTGTGTTGATGATGGCGGCGTTTGAGGCGATTTTCGCACAAAACTGTCTCCTTTCAAGCTCATCCTTTGAGTTGCGGTTTACGAAAATTATATATGCGATATGTGAATCCAGTTGAAGATATGAAGCACTTTCCTCCACTTATTTCTATTGCCTTTAGCTATTATTTGGTTTTAGAGTTTCGATTAGTTTTAATCAACAGTTTCTGAATTAATCAGATTTTATTTTCTTTGTCCGTTTTTTGTTAGATCTCAATTCGTTTGATGACTCTTACAAATCGGTTGAAGTTAATTGTTCTGATGAATCTCCATGTTATTGTTGTGCTATTGCTGGTGAAAAACAGACGATTCTACCGAAGATGTAATCTCGGCGGTGGTTTATTCACCGGAAAATCGATGACTCCAATGGCGAAGGATGATGATGGGAATCTTTCTTTTGCTCATCTTACACGTGTGAATACACGTGTCTTTGGGTGGTCTTACTTATCCAATCTTCTTCTGTAAGCGGTGCATTGTTGGCATGTTCTTGGGCTAGCGTTTGTTTTCGTAGTCCGTTTATGTATGTTGGGCTTTACTTTGGCCTTGTAACAAATGGTTTATTGAATAAAGTTTACTCTTGATGGAAAAAAAAAAAAAAAATAGGCCCGGATATTCGGATCGGATTCGGGTCTATCGGGTTTATAAATTTACTATCCAATAGGGTAATTCGTAATTATGAATATTCGGTTCGGGTCTTGTAGGGTTCGGATCGGTTCGAGTTTTAAATTTAAGAACCTTTAAATATCCGAAAAAATGGGTATTCTATCAGTTCGGGTATAAAATACCCAAATATATTTAAAATCTATCCATATACCCGAAATGTAACCCAATTACCCGAAAACACATCTAATTTAACATACACAAACACATACAAAACTCACAAAACATAGAATATAACTCCAAATTTAACATCCAAAGACTGAAGAAAATAGACTACTAACAACAAATCCAAGTTACACAACAATACTAATAATAGAGAGTAGTATTGAATCAACAAAAGTAACAAAACCAAAAATGTGAAAAACCTAAGTACTAATAATACCTTTAGTCTCGGGTTTATGGGTACCCGTATGGGTATCGGTTCGGATCGGATTTTACCCGATACCCACGGATAGGACTACATAGGACCCAATAGGGTAATTTGATAATACCCATAACCTACCCGAACCATTTTTTTGGTTCGGTTCCGGTTTGGATTTTTGGGTTCGGTTTTTATGCCCAGGCCTACTCAAAACTTGTGAAAAGAAAGTAGCCCTGGGCATTCGCGTTAAATGGGTTATTCGGTTCAGTGTAATCGGTTGTACGGTTTAAACGGAATTTGAAAATCATTCCAAAAGCAATCCAAATAAAAATTCGGTTTATTTGGTTCGGTTTTGAATTTAATCGGTTCGGAATTGGATAAAAAAAAATTCTGAATAAACCATTTTTTTTTAGTTCGGTTCAAATTTTACCGAATAAGACCCAAAAAAATATTAATGGGCTTAAAAATAATTACAACCCAATAAACGAATAAAATATCTATTTTAACATATTTAAAATTAAATAACTCATCTCAATAAATAATTTAACAAGCTCAAATCCATTAACAATTAAGGTTTTGGACAAAAATATGAAACGGCAGCGGCAGCGACAACGGCTGCTTATTGACCTCGTCGGATCTCTGACGACCACACTCGGCTTCTTGTTGACGGTGGCGACCTGTTGACCTCGTTAGATCTCTGATGACCAGTTTGGCATCATCTCCAAATCTCTAGGTTTCAATCTCTCTGATCTATTTGGTCGGTCGAGAAACTTCTTGTCATTTCGAAGAGCTCGCCTTAATTCTTTCTCCCGTCCCTCAATCTCTTCATCAGTAACATAGCCTGAAACAAAACTGATTTTATTCATAGATAACAATAAAAGTCTTGATTAAACACAACTATGTTTACAATTTTTCTCTTAGTAAACTAACAAGTAGGAAACAATAGTATCAGAACTTAAAAAAAGAGAAATGCTGATACATAGTACCTTACCAAACAGGTAATCAGCTAACCCATTGAAAGACTTAAAAGAACCATAGAAGTCGAATCCACCATCCCCTGGCATTGTAGTCCCGGCCACATAATAAGGCTGTTTTAAATGTTATAGCTTTTAAAAATGAGACCATGTTTAAACAGAGAGTATAAGTGAAAGTAAACATAGAGAAAGAACAACCTCAACTAGTATACCGTTTTCGTAAATTTCTAGCCGCGAACCGATCGGTTTAATGCGGCTAATCAAAACAATATCGAAATCACGACAATATGAGAAACTATACCGTTTTCGTAAATTTGTATCAAATTGAGTAATCATCATCTTTGGTTTATGTATGCTTCAATACAGAAAACAGATAATAAAAATCGAAAGTGAAGGATCTAGTAAGAACACAAGACTCACTTAGTTTTTATCTTCTTTATTCTGTGCCATTAAAAAAAAACACCAAAACTAATCGCCAAAATATTTAAAAAGCAACAACATGACTTCATAATTAGTCTTTGTTCTGAATCTCGTTGAACTTTTTAGGTCGGTCGAGAATACAGACCGTCGTCCACGTATCTACAAAGATGGCAAAATAAAAAGATTATTCAAGTGACTAAAAAAAAAAACTCTTACAAGCCAACATATATATGAATGAAACTTACTAAGATATTCTGGAGTATTGATTACGTCCATGACAGTATCACAAATGTAGTCCGATACTGTTATGCAACAAGAATTCACACAGCCCCGCTGGTCATCATGAGGAGGTAGTAAGCCTACAATAGTCATGCTATGCGTGTTGGGGCAATCATATAGCGAACCATTGCTTATAGTTTCCATAGTGCTCCTCGTTAGGGATTCGTTTATGACTACCTTTAATTCCCACGATAATATCCATGGGCCTTCAATGTCCTGTTTCTTCGAGTTGTTGACGACTGTGACATTAGTCGAGTAAGCAAAACGAGTTTCATTCAGGATGCCCCACTTTATTCCCACAGTCACATTCTCGTCTCGATTCTGATTTGTTTCCGCTGAGAGAAACCAAAAAAACAACAATGAAAAAAGCTAAGGCATTGGAATTGCTACTTTATATATATAATTCAAAATATAATCAAGAATTACATGCGAAGCGACAATAGCTGCCTTCAAAAAAAAAAAGAATTATTTTTTGCAAGTCTTTCCATGACTTTGAGACATTTCCACCTAGGAAAACCATATGGATATTGATCACCCAATGAAACGTCCGCCAAAAGCATGAGAACAATCAATTTCACTCTTGCATATACACTCCACATTCTTTAGAGAGACTTTAGATTATGCTCGACGCATGAACAATCTTTAGGGATCTCTTTTATTAATTTTTAGTTTTGTTTTATTCAATTACTTCAATCTAACTGTTTTTCCTATTTTAGGTTTATTGACTTTTTCCTTATAAGATTTTACCAAATATTCGGGATAAGACTAAAGTAACTGTTTGTTATAAATTTTATCGAAAAAAAGTTATCTAATTGAGTGTTTTTTAACGCATCGATTTTTCGGATACATAATAAGATTGTTGTGGTGTGACTTTTTCCCGGTCCTGATACCATACCGGTATCACGAACCGATCGGTTTACTCGATTGTAAAAGGACCGCAACTTTTGATATTAAGAAATTTGCGAGCCAAACAGGCGAGTTAAATAAAACCGCTCCGACAAAGAGGAGGAGGAGGAGTAGCCGTCTGTTGGAAAACGTGCCGCCGGAAAGATAACGGTGGCATGGGTCGACTCTCATGGACCAGTCCGATTCAGAGATTGCGTTTCTTCTCTCACTTACAACAGGTTCTTGCGTGATTTGTTTCTCTTCTTCCTCTATAATGTTGCCTCGCTTTGTTCTCAACAAAATTGCGTTTTACTCTGTGGCAGAATAGTAAAAGAGGCGTTTTCGCTTGCTCTTGCTATGAAAAACGTTATCTTTCATCTCTAGGTAATCACTAATTTCTCTTTGTTTTGTGATTTCTATGATTTTTTTTTTCTCTCTTACGAATGTGTTTCATTTGCTCAGCTGAAGCTTCAGACTGTGAACTTGATGAAGTTCCAGATGATAGCAAAGTAGTGGAGAAAGACACTGCTCTGCATTTAGAATTATCATAGCTTTCAGGGGATTTTGATAAAGACTCTAACTTGTCACTGCAGCGGTTTCTAGAAAACGGAGAGTTTCTGTGATATCAACGGGCTCGCTCAACCTTGATATAGCTCTTGGAGTTGGAGGATTGCCAAAGGTTGTTAATTTAGAGTCTGAGATAGGACTAGCCAAGCTTAAAGTATTGTTTTTTTCCCCAACTTAATGAGGTCACTAAAAGTGTGTTTACAAGAGAAATTTGTGGGTTTATTTTGTAGGGAAGAATGGTTAAGGTTTACGGAAAAGAAGGTTCTGGAAAGACAACTCTAGCTCTTCATATCATCAAGGAAGCTCAAAAGCTTGGAGGTACTCTTCTTGAATCTTTCATTCTCAATACATTTGTTTGAAACAGAAACCTTGGGACTTGGTAACAAAGATCTTGTAGTTTCTTTCTTGCTTGTTTCTAATGTGACAAGTAAGATTTGATTTTGTAAAGTTACATTTTCTTGAGTCTGATTCGCTTTTATTCTTCACTCCATTAGCTTTTTTATTTATAAAAGAAAAGACTTGTTTGCGTCAGGTTATTGCGCTTATCTTGATGCCGAGAATGCTATGGATCCTACTCTAGCTGAATCGATTGGTGTGAACACCGAAGAGCTTCTAATATCACGACCCAGTTCTGCTGAAAAGATGCTTAGTATTGTCGATGTGCTGACCAAGAGTGGGTCAGTAGATGTAATTGTGGTTGACAGTGTGAGTTCTTATTCTTTCTTCTCAATATGTTCATCATGTATTCTTTCTGCATCCTTTAAAATAATAAAAAAGTGGAATTGATAGGTTGCTGCTCTTGCCCCTCAATGTGAACTTGATGTTCCTGTAGGAGAAAGATACAAAGACTCACAATCAAGAATAACGACACAGGCGCTCAGAAAAATCCACTACTCAGTTGGCTATTCTAAGACACTGATCGTTTTTCTTAAACAGGTTAGAGAAATATTATGGTTTTATCCTCTTTTGTTCTTTTAGTTGGATCATATTTACCAAAGATAACATCTCTCTGATAATTATCTGATCCAGGTTAGATCACATGTCAAATCTAGTATGCAATACCCCCATGCCGAAGAAGTGACTTGTGGAGGAAACGCATTGCCCTGAACTTAAAATGATAAGAACAGGGCTGATCAAGACTGAAAATAAGGTATTGTCATTGTTTCCATTTTGTTATTGTTAGCTTGATCTACGTTAATCTCTAAAAACTGGTTAATTATGCGAAGAACAGTATGGCCAATATCTTCATCTTCTTTTGATTGCTTTGTTTCGTCAGATAAGTGGTCTGAATGTCTGTGTCCAAGTGGTGAAGAATAAACTGGCACCAGGAAAGAAGATATCTGAATTGGGGATTCACTTTGGTCATGGGTTCTACGTGGAGCGAGAGGTACTAGAATTGGCTTGTGAGCATGGAGTTATCATAAACGAAGGAACTAGCTATTTAATTGAAGGTGAAGTCGTTAACGGGAAAGACAAAGCGGAGAAGTATCTCTTGGAAAACAAAGAGGTTCTTGATACTGTCATCGAAATCCTTAGGAACCAGCTATTCAAGATGTGAAAGAAAGAAAATGTATTTGGAGTTCGCCAAACAAATGTATATGTTTTGATAGAGCAAAAAGCTTATTGAGGCTTTTCATCAACCTCGACGTCCCTATTAAGCAACGTGGAAGGAACATAAGCAGTTGTTGAGTATGTTAACTAAAAGGAGGGTCAGAGACGACATGCCAAAGCTAGTTGAAGTTAGATGATATCATAGGCATTGTTCTTTACAAGAGACTCTTCATCATGTGTTGCAGATATTCTGGTTTCCTTAAGTGGTTTTATAAAGCGTTCTTTCATTTTGCCTTGAACCAATCTTTCAGCAACTTAAGTTTATAATGACCAAAACTTCCTTTATGTACCATCAAAAGTCGAATCTACGACTTGCTATAATTGTATACTTTTCTTGAATTCAACTTTTAAAACTTATTGCAGAATCTTTACATCCCTATATACCAACAACTAATCAATGTCACTTCCACAAAGTTTGACATATGTATGTAAGAAGTAGACTAATCAGAAGTTAGATTAACTTGACTATGCAGAGATCCATCTTCCATCCTAATCCAGGACTTAATACGAAATGGCATTTCAGTAATCTCCAAAATCCTTGATCCTCTTGACCAATTTCCATATCCACCATAACCCGTGTGTCTTGCAAAGCAAAGCCAGAGCTTGTCCTTGTACGGACAGCACCAGTCTAGTCCATGGTTGTGTCCTACAAACACTGCCTACATACAAATTTATCGAGAGATAACCATCATTATTAAACTACATGGTATCGTGTTTAATTTAGTACCTTGACTGAGGATCTTTTCTCAAGAACTCTCATCATACCATATTCAGCATCTTGAGTAGCAACTTTCTCTTTGTTGATTGATCCGACGCAAGGTTTTGTTATCCATAGCCTTGGAGCTACTTTCTTGTATGCTTTACTCGGTATATGCCAAAAGATCAACTCCGGGATACTGCCAGAAATGTACATTCTTGTTAGTGGTTACAATCATACATTGATCGAGTTTTCTCAAGTAGAAAAAAAGCTTTGATGTTTCTATCCATACCTTAAATTGGGATTAAGAGTATTAGACTTGGTTTTAAACCATTCAACTTGAGCATTTGAGATAACTTCAGGATATGAACCACCGCCCGAATCAAGAAAGTATAGCAATGCCACGGCTGGTTTCGAATGATCCGATGACTCAACAACAAGGACATAATTAGAAACGCTTGGCCATAGCTCCTTAGGACCAATCATTGAGTATGAGAGTGCATTAGATGCTTTTATTTCTTCTTGAATCAATTCCATTCGTGTAGTTCCTCTAAACGTACATCCATCATCATCATCGGATGCGGGGCAGCGAATGGGAGGGATACCGGAGGAAGAGAACCAATCTAAAGGCCAAACAAAAGAAGCATCGTCGTGGTTACCAAAGAGAGTGGCCCATGGAATGCCTCTGTCTCTTGTAGGGGAGATTGCTTTGTCCCAAAAGATGCTTGCGTTTTGAATTGCTATGTTGTTAGCAGTTACTACATCTCCCAAGTACACTACAAAATCTATTCATAAAGAAAAAACAGTTATTTCAGTTATATTACGAGTTAACTAACAACAATGCAAATATTGACCTGGAGTTTCAGCGTCGAGAACGGCGGACATAACGTTAACGGAGTTTACATCCTGACGTGGACCCCAATCAGTCCACGTGTCTTCACCGAAGTGGAGGTCTGCAAAGATTGCGATCCTGAACGGTGATCCTTCCCGCACCCGAAGATTATTACTACTACTCCGCATTGGCCTCGCCGTCGTCGGTATGCTTAGCTCCCATCCTACGGCTGAGATTAATGAAAGAAATAGCACTGTGATGATCAGAAATGATGACATCTTGGAATCTCTATAATGTTATCAGACGATTGAAACTATTTACTGAAACAAGAAAAAAAGTTATGTCGTTTGATCTTCTTTCATTTTTCACAACTTCATAGAGAGATAAGGTTCTTTTGAGTTTGTGACAGAAAAATACATAATTCATTTTTTTTAACTAGGACTGATGACATTTCGGTTTAGAATCCAATTCCGTTCGGGTTTGGTTTAGGTTGGGTTGACACTTTTACTACAGTCCGATTTTATCTTTTTGGTTTAGATTATTATCAAACTAAACCGATTAAATTCAGCTCAACCAAAAGAACAAAGTTTTGAATCATAAAAATGGTTTTAATTCCGAAACCTGAAACTGAACTGAACTAGAACAAAATAACGTAGCCTAACTATCATAACAAAAGATTAGTTAACCATGAAGAACAAAATGGCCAAATTAATTATTCCTTTGCGTCAAGTAGAGCATATTCAAAGAATATTCAATATTTCTCTCTTATTTTCTTGTGACAGTGACGCCTTTATTCTTTTTTGGTAGAATCTCCTTGTTACGTTTCTTTCAGTTTCAACTTTTGAGTTTTGAGTTGAGCCACTTGTATGACCCTATGTTTAATTACATTTCTTCCTCGCATGTTTATTTTTCTGTTAAGAGATAAAATGAAGAAATGTAACGTCTAATATAATTTGGATACCTCATATTAGGCAGATAAGAAAATGTAATTTGGAAAGGATGAGACATGAGAAAATATAAATTTGGAAAATTTAAAATATAACAGAAAAAAAACAGCTTAAGACAAGGGTTCTCAATTTATCATGTTGGATAAAAATTGGACCAACAAATCAAATGGTAATTATGAAAAGTACAAAACAATTGGAGCGTAAGATTACTCTTAAGGAGCCCTTTTATAGATTTGGTAAGAAAATAATCATCTCTTTAGCAATCTGAGCACATCTCCAACAAGATGTAGCGATCCTGTGACCAGAACCTGTTGCATAAAACACCAGAAACAAACTTAAAATCACCAACGAAGAGAAGTTAATCTTCTGTTATGTTCTATTCTAAAAGTGCCTAAACATAAAAATCAGACTTTGGTTCTTGTCATTGAAGTGGATAATGAATATAGCTTTGACTTACCTCTAGTTTCAGAGAAGGGTTTTGGCGTACACAGTCTCGTAGCCAGTTTATAGTCAATGGAAGTGAAGGCATTACTGCACTGGAGTTGACAGGTGTTCCTACAGGTCCATCACAATGAGGTGCATCTCCACACAGGAAATCATGAGGTGGTAAGGCGGTTATTCCATCGGGCTTCAGTGTATGGTCAACCGCAGCATCTGATTAGTCACCGGACATATGATCAAGTTTAGGCATGACATCAACAAGTTACAAAGAAGTAAAACTTAAGCTTACCTGTTCCTTGGATTGATCTCTCCCAGATTCTTTGCAGCCTGAATTGCCAAGTTAAATCCTTCCTCCGTGTATCTAAAGGAATTGCTGATTTGCCCGAAATAACCTTGTTGTAAGTTGACATGCTCGGGACGAAAAGCGCTCTTGAGAAATGAGTGCCTGCGAGAATTCCATTCATCAAAATGTATAAGCATCAAGTAACAAGAAACTATAAAAAAAGATAATAATTTGTTTTCAACTTACCCGAGGAAGCGCAAGTGGTGACGAGCTTTGGAAGTAAGACTTGAGGGTCTCTCACTTCCATGCAGTTGAATAGAAGAATCTGTTAAACACATAAGAAACAACTATTTATACGTCATTTCAAATTATGAAACACAAAATTCAGTTCGAAAAACCTTGCATCGTTGGTCTTGAGTACCTGTTTGGAGACTCTGTTTAAGTCTCTACCAATCTCCCCATGTCTTCTGTAACCATTGACAGCAGTAGATAAGCTTTTTTTTCCTTTGACTGTACTCGAGAACCATCGACCACAAGCCTCCATGCTCTCTGGACTGTGAGCTCCATCCAAGTAAAAGATCAGATCACCGCATGGAGTTTCCATTGAACCTGAGGAGTTCTGCGGATCTAAAACTACATCATGAACAACTTGAGCTCTCCCATGAAGACGTGCTGTTGCAAGACCACGAAAAAACGCCACTGGAATCTCAGTTTCCTTGCTTCCCTGTTAATAAAAATCCCATAGGAACAAACAAGATTCACCAAATAAAATCCTTGAAAGTTTTGATAAAGGATTAATGACCAAGAGTAAAACCCAACATTTGGAAGTATCTTCTCCCAGTTCCCAGTTCTTTGAAGCCAGCATCTTGAAAGAGAGACAGCAAGACCCGCATTTACAAGCTGATGATCCCCAGACAAGCCAAGCGTAACCCCGTCCAACCTTTTAAGGTCAAGAGGTGCTACTACTTCCAGAGGAACCTGTAATGCAAGCCAAATAGCATTCCGCATTTATAGTTCAATACTTTATAACAGCAAAACTAAGGGACAGGAGCACAAAAGACCATGATGAAGGTTTGAAACGTTAACTGCTTTATCTCCAACAATGAGATCAAAGACACCAAAGAACAAAAGATAAAAAAAAAACTGGTGGTGAATTCTAGAGCTCCCCCAAACTCTCCCAAACCCAGACCAATACAAAATGTGTAATTATTACTTACCTCAAGATTATTAGCTGTTTCCTGAAGAACTTTCATTGCTTCAGACAGTTGTGGTACTGTGAAGGCGGGGATTTGAGGCTTTCATTAGCATACAAGAAAACAGAGTATATCAGATAATATCTAGCATGAAGCTGCCAATTGGAACTCTTGAAACAAATATATTGCATTCATAAAATTCTGAGACAAAGAAAACCTTTTGAAAAGTAGCTAATCAGTTCAGAAGGTTTGTACCTTGAAAATTCCAGCCTTATGAAAAGCAATGTCAGCTAGCGTATTTCCTGGGTAGAATTAGCATTCAGAAGCTAGAGCTGGTGAGTTAAAGGGTGAGATAAAAATTACATTTGCCTAATGAACTGAGAATAAATAGTATGGCATACCCAATATATCCATATGATCCATCCCAAGAGAAGCAATGCCGCAGACAACTGGGTTTTGAATCTGTAATTTACGTTTTCCATTTTAATAAAACAGATGTCCAACATTGTAAGAATATGATACGAAAATTCGGGAGACAAAAGATTCTCAAGATGCTTACCACGTTCGTCGAGTCAAGTTTTCCCCCAAGTCCAACTTCAATGACAGCAACATCAACCTATCAGGAACATTAGTAGTAAGCATCCAGTTTTAGTCAAATACATAAGGTTGCAATGCAAAGGGAGCTTCATGAAAGCAGCCGATGAGAGGAAATACTGTAAGGAAGTGTGAAAGTAAAAACTATACTTTGAGAGAAGGGTATCATTAAGTTACAAGAGATATCATGTGACTGATATTAACACTTTTGGTCCTTGAATAAGCCCACAGATCACAAAGGAGCATAACTGAAAGTCGCTTATGATGCAATTGCCAGGATGGCCCAAATTTTAATGGAATATTAAGTAGCCATTACTTGTGTTCAGAAACAAAGAAATGCACAAGACTTATTGATTCAAATAGTAGTTTACCTTTTCACAAACAAATATCTTAAATGCCAATACTGTGAGGAACTGAAAAAGAGGAGGCATGGTAAGACCATCTACAGCTTTCTCCTGCAAAGAAGAATCTCACAATTAGATATCTACTCTGTTTGCTAGTAGTCTACTCCGAGTATTTTACTCGTAGTTAAATTTTTTCTACAGAAAGCATTGAAAGGTATACAACCAATATATTCCACAGAACAAGGCAAAATAACCTTTAAAGAATAGAAATGACGCTTTACAGTTCCTCTACTCTCATTCCATAAAGACAACAGAATAGACTCAGAGTAAAAATCACTATAAAAGCAATGCAAAGAGCATGATTTCTGGTAATTCGTGGCAGAATGTGAGCAATGAATAACAAGACTATTTCAAATCATACATCTCGAACTGGAACCAAAAAGCACTGCATATAGACAGGGGTCTTTTACCTTCAGTAACTTCCAACATTCCCAGAAATACTGTAGAAACTTTTCCTCAGATATATCCAAGCTGAAAAAGCAAAACAACATTCAAATTGGTCTTGAGCGTTCATGTAACATTGAACATCAATATATTGATGAACTTACCCTTCTATGCGGAATCTTTCCCTCACATCAATCAAGTGAGGAGATGTAAACATTCCAGTTTTTAACCCACAATTACGTAAAATTGCCTCACAGAAGACACATGTTGAACCCTGAATACAAAAATTCAAAGGAAAACCCAAGAAAATCAGTAGCTACTTATGGAAATTCTAAGCATGAATATCACTTTCTTTCCGCATAAGTTATAATTATGGACCAGAAAATAGCCTCTTGCTCCGACATGCATTAGATGGTACCATTGGATAACATGAGTAATCAACATAGATAGTTAATACACTGAATGATCTGAGTTTTTCTGTTAAGTGCTCATTACTCAAAATTGGAAACATCATCTCACATAAAATCTAGTGCAAAACTCCTACTACTGACTTATTTTTCCAATTAAATTTCAAATTCCAGGACCTGCATTAAGCAGCCAAAGTGAGAAAGCATCTTACCTTTCCTTTAGTTCCTGCCACATGAATAACTTTTAATTCTTTTATTTTGTCCTCCAGTTCCAAAATCTGTATTTTTCAAACCAAAATAGCAGACAGATATCACATAACATGAATGTAAAGTCTTCCACTGAAAGGATGAAAGAAATTTGACTTGAATCACAACACTACAAATTTTCAGTGGCCAGAGGCAGCTAAGTCATGAATCTCTCGAGGGTCAGTAAAAAGAAGAAGAAAAAGGTCTGAAATTCCATGATCACTTGAGACAGTTCAGAATGAGTTATATAACATTCATGTCAAGCTAACGTATTTGAAAATATTCTCAACAGTCTTGTGTATGCTTTATAGCGTTTGAGATTACGGTTACACTAGAAAGCCCCGCCCAAATATTGTTGACAGTAAGTGGCTGTGTCACCTTGAGATATGTGCCGACTTGTTCAAGCTTGTCACGACTTCCTTTGGTAGGAGAGGGGTCCCCACGGTTTCGACGAGAAATAAGAGTCGACAGCGCTTCCATGGCATCATCATATGAAGATAAAGCTGGACTATCTGCCTTGTCTTCCTTAGAACCCATATCAATGAAAGCTTTCTCCATAACTTCTATTGATTTGCTTGAGTACCTAAGATCTAGAGACGCTAACAAAGCAGTAAGAACACCAGCCATAGGCATGAAACAAGTGTAAGCAGAGTGGTGTATAGACTTACTATTGCTGAAACAAACACGATCCCCAGGGCCTGAAGGTAAGATGTAAAAGCCGCAAGTCGTTTTAGTGACAAGCGATTTTCTTTTGTCATAAAAAAATGGAACTCCAGGTGCTCCACACTTGAGAAACCCTTTTACATAAACGAGCATCAGGGAATGTCAAATCTGCAACCAAAGTATGCTTAAAAAGTTGTTAAGTTCGTTCTATCTTTTCATTAATCACATTATTCAATCTCATAAGCTCAAAGTGTGGCTATTACAGAAATATGGGCACAACAAATTTCTAGAATTTTCTAAAGAGCTCTTCACAGAAATTTCGTATACAACTGAAGTTGTCTACTTAAGCATTCAGAGTGTTCTTAATGCACCTATAAATATTCAATCTTGAACCCGAGAGTAGTATAAGTATAAGGGAGGTGTAGAGAGAACTAACCATGGGGACGCAGCTTCAATTGGCAAAATCGAAATCGCGGCTCAGGAACTCTTTTGTGTGGCTCTCTTCTTATTGCGGAAATCGGAGGAGATTCTTCTTAGGGTTTGTGGGTATGAGTTAGTCTCAGCACTCTCAGCAGCCATTTCCAGTCTCCACCACCTTCATTTTCGAATCATCTTCCTCATCCTAAATTAAAGCCATTCAATTAATATTGTTTTAATAAATTATTTATATATCAAAGTGTAGTCTTGTCATCAAATAATAATATAAAATGATTTTACCTTAAGTTTTATTGATCACTTCAAAATATTCTCTGTTTTTTTTTTAATTTAAAATTTATAGCTGTGACTGTAACACCAACTTAAACTTGACCATGTTTTCCAAAATCAATTAGATTAATTAGCATCACTGCGTTAAAAAAAAAAAAAAAAAATTAGCATCACTCTATACTGAACAACATATCTATCAAAATGTGAAGCTTCAATCTCATCTTCTACCATATCTTCAGTTTGTGGTTGTTTTTGTGTTTCTTGCTTAAAACAAATAAGATAAGATTACGCAAATCTATTGTTGCAACATCTTCTTTGTATCTTAAATCATACATTAGTAGTTAACTTAGATCTTCCACACTCTCAATAAGCGTTCAAGATGCATGCTATATATCTTTTATATACTTGTCTTCTAGCTTGTGTATATTCTCAACGGCTCTGACTATGGAAGCAATTTGGTAGGTGAAGAAGTCAATGTGGTACAAATACGATTGGTAGAACTGGTGTAGTCTTACTGTGAGATAATATACTCAAACTACCAATGATGAATTTAAATGACCAAAAAGAAGAAGAAAAATTACATAAACCTGATCAAGTGATTTTTTGTGATAGCAAGAAAACTTAGCTTTTCTCAAACACAAATTTTAAAACCTTAACTCTCAAATTGATACGGGTATACAAAAACAATATGCGATATATCAATACTGTAGATATAGATGAGCTTGTTCGTATCGCCTCCAACATATATTTCGTTGAATGCAAATAAAAAAGCGTTCAATGCGTTCTAAACTTTGTCAACATGCAAATGCAATGACTTGGCATGCAAATAAAGATCACGGGGATGCCTTAAGAGTAAATCCACTTCGAATCCCAAAATTAGTCGACAGGTGTCTTTTTCTTGATAAAATCCGTCTCATGTAACATTTAGAAACAAAATCACAAAATAGAAAATAAATACAACTTAAATGGGGGGAAAAAGGAGTCACGAGGAAGAGATAGGGTTAAAAAGCAGCAGAAACACACATGTGATAAGCTTCGTTTCGTTCGTTATCACATATTTTGCTCTCTGCTTCACATGCCCAAGATTGAGAACATGAAGTCTATATTTGTGCTACTATATACTACACTTTTGGTAATACCCATTTCATCAAATTATATACATAAAAAATCATAACTAATTTAGAGATTAGATTTTCTACCAATAAGGGAAAAATTAGTTTTAAAATTAGTTTTTACATGATTATTGGTTGGTGTTTAATTGTCAAAGAGAAAATACAATATGCCTAGTGGAATTTATGGCTTCTACTCTTCTACTTTGCCAAAAAAAAAAGACAGGAGAAATATGTTTTCTAGATTAATAATATTGAAATGTATTTTGGAAATTGGACTACATCTATATATATTGGAAATTGAAAACCATTGCTCATAATGAGCTTATTCATCTGCAAAAAGAAACCATCTACCTGAGCTTCATCACAATCGTTTCTGTCATCTAAAATGGCAACAAAACTTAACACCATTGTTTTCTCCATTGTTGTGTTACATCTTCTTCTGTCTGCCCAAATGCATGTAAGTGTTTGAAAACTTTGTCTATTCTATGATCCATAAAAACACTACAATAATCCTTCACATTCATCAAATTTTTTATTTTATACGTCCTGAATATACACAGCCTATACACTTGGAATCTCCTGCTCAACAACCACAACCACCACAGTCGCAACCGTCGCATCACAATAGCTCTCAAGTGAGTTTCTCCAGTTTCTTCACTACTTAAACAGAGTTTCATGAAATTCGAAAAACCCTTTTTTAACATCCTTTGAATCTTCTTGTTGATTTTGATAGTACGGTACTACTCAAGGCAGTCTTCAACCCCAGGGTAAACCAATGACTAGTCTAGTTTTCATTGAAATCTTTGCGCTAAATGCGAAGATAAATCCGCTATTTCACCTAAATTAGAGTGCAGGCCAAGGTGTGGCGATAGATGCTCGAATACACAATACAAGAAGCCATGTTTGTTCTTCTGCAACAAATGTTGTACCGAGTGCTTGTGTGTACCTCCAGGTACTTATGGTAATAAGCAAGTCTGTCCTTGCTACAACAACTGGAAGACTAAGCGTGGTGGACCAAAATGCCCTTGATTTCAACTCTTAACTACTTCGGCATTACCTCCATGTAATTTGTTATCTATACCTATCATAATGTTCTATATGTATTGGACTCTTTGGAATAATCACATCAGTTCTCTGATAGAACCACTTAAATAGTTTACAGCTTTAAAACATTTTCTAGCCGTGAATAAACTATTTGAGAGTTATGGTATTTTAACTTACTTCATTACAATGTTCTTGAAGAAGCAGAGAGCTGCTTCTTGAGGTCGAAGACTTCGAGTGCTTTTGATGCTAATTTCTCCTTTAGCTTTGCACATGCTTCCTCGAACTTTCTGTTCATAAGTTCTGTTTCTTGCACAGACTGCTTGTGCCTTAGACTGCTTGCATCTAAGCGTGCTTGTGTCCCCCTGAGTCTCATTTTTAGCTTTGCCTTCTCCTTGTCTGCAGCTGCGTCCTGCAATCAGTTACAGCAGAAATATGGTGGAAATGTGAAACTTAGGTTATATTTGGAAATTCAGAAACTATAGCAGATAATCAAATGAATCAATGTTGTTAAAACTGACAATTTTCTTGGCATTGGTTCTCTTAGAGTAAAAGATCAATCTCAATCAATGAGGAAAACATAATCAAAATTTTCACTTGGCGTTACCTTGCACGGATTGGCTTCTTGGCTTGAGAGTCTGCTAGTCAATACTTCAGTTGGATTTTTGGCATCTTCAATCTGACGGCAGTAATTGGGTTTTAGTGAAAATGAAGGTTACAACTATATCTGTAGTGGAGTCATGTCTGTGTGCTGTAAATCAAACCTGCATGTACCTTACTCAACTCCTCTATGCGAGCTAGCAAACCGTGGCACTCACTTGTAACATAATCCAGCTCTCTCTGAAGTGTATCCGACATCTCGCAAGCACATTGAACTTCAGTCTTTAGAGTGTCGATATCAGACTTGAGAACCTGTAGGTGCATATATAAATTTTGTGCAAGCTTTGCTTCTTTAACATACCAATCTTGCAAGTGATGGCTTCTGGTCTTTAACTAACATACCGAAAGCATGGATACCATAACCAGAAAGTTGGGCATATTGTCATCAACTACATTACAAATCTAGTTTTCTCATTGAAAAATGCAATACAACCTCTGCACCAGATGTTCAGAGAGAAACCCTTTTGCATAAACGAGTGAACTGATTCTTACCTCTTGAGATTGCTTACTCACGGCATCAGCTGATCGAAGTTCATCGTTCAGTCTATCAATCTCCAAAGACTTCTCCATGCTACAGGGGAACAAAAAATACTGAAGTAAGAAATGGAAGATCAACAAAGCTTAACAAGAATATTTTTAGAGAGTAAAGGAGATTGGAAAGTACAAACCTGCATTGTTTTTCCTGCTTAGCATTCTCCTCAGAACATCTTAGCCTATCAGCAAGGGTTACACATTCAAGTCGACAAGATTCCAGCTTCTTCTTTGCCTAAAAGTGCAAAGGGATCGAGAACTTAAAAGAGCATTTTGAAAAAATAAAACTTCCTTCAGAACATATTATTATATGTAGAGAAAGGATTAGAAACCAAATAATTTTTGGTCGTAGCTACAGGGAGTTCATGCTGATAACAGTTATGCTAAACATTTCATGGTGATTCTAAAATCGCCCACTATAGATCTAAACAGATAGGATACAACTAAGAAAGTTAAATAAGTTGATAGTTCTAAAGGGTGACATCCAAAATGATGTTGCAAGAAAGTTCGGTTTTATTCTCACTATAAGAGGTTTCTTGTTTGGAACATACCTCTGACAAGTCTTTAGATAGTGAATCCATGGCCTCTGTCAAAGCTTTTTCTTTTGAGTTCCATATTGCTTTCTCCTCCTCCATCTCAATAAGTGAGTTCGCCAGATGCTGAATAACAGGACAAATGACTGGAATTACACAAACAATACCATCGCCAAAAGTGAGTTCAGAATCATCATACCATTGCTAGCTCTTCCTTTTCTTCAAGCAACTGTTTAACATTGATTTCCAGTTGTTGCTGATCAGAAGATGAGCCTTCAAGTCTCGTTTTCTGGAACAAAATCATAACATACGGCTAAGCAAATGCATTAGATCTTGAAAACACTAATTGCTTCAAATGCAATATCCACAAATTATAAATCTCATCAATTGCATGAAAAGACGTACAAGCTCCGTGATATCGTTTTGAAGATGTTCTAGTTGGGTATTTGAGTGCTCCAGTTTCTCTGTCAGAGCTGTAATTTCTAAATCTAAACCCTCATTTCTACATAGTGCCTCCTCTTTTTCTCCACGTTCAGCGGCCAACTCTTCCTCCAGTGAAGCAATTGTTGTTTCCATTTCAAAAGCTAGCACTTCAAGCTGTTTAAAGTCTTCCTGATAAATGTGAAGTAGAAATGAGAACCTGCATTTCACTTAAACAGAAGGTATATCCGCCAAAAAACACTGATATGGCTCTCGACTGAGAAAAATATACCAAAAGATACAAATAACAGTCTTTATCAGGGATGCTTATGCAATGCTTGAACAATACCCAAACAGCCAACAGAGAGAGATTTGCTGGAATAAGATAATGATATCTTATATTTATTAGCTTTTAAGATTTCAACTTTAGATTTCCAGCATTGGACAAGTTAATATTAGAATGGTAAAAAGAACAATCATGCGGCAAACAAATCATTGGATAATACCTGCAACGACTGATTAGCACTTCTCTCAACAATAAGAGAGTCGCGTCTTTTACCAGCAAAGGACTCCTGTTTGCTGATGTCTCTCTCGAGGAGGGCCTTCTGGCTATGCAAGCGTTTTAACTCTCTCTCAGCAGATGCTTTCTCGGCCTTGACATCAGAATTACTTGTATAATTTAGATGGGTTATTCGACAAAATATCTAGTACTAATTAAGTTAAGAATTGGATTCCACTGCTCACCTCTAGCTTGGTTTTATCTTGCATGGAATTCTTAAGCTTTGATTCAGTGTCTTTAAGCTTTGTTTTCGTCTTCTCCAAATCTTTTCTTAGGTTCTCCTTCTCTTTGGCCAAAGAAGAGGATGACAGACTTGATATATCCTTCTCAAGATTTTCTATGTGAGAGAGGAAATCTGACCTCTCCAACTCATGGTGTTCTGAGAGCATCTGACAAATGGTTAAAAACATCAAGTTACTTCTTACACTGGAAAGTTGGAGGAATTCGGAAAAAGCTCTAATAAAATACGTTTGAAGAAAACCAAAATACCATCAAGGAAGTCTCATGCTTTTGGGCTTCCTGATTTAGTTCTTCCACTTGGCTCTTGAGACCATCACACTGCTGTTGTAAAAGAAGCTGAAAAGGAATATCAAAACTTTAGCTAAAAATACCCGCAAATTTACCATCAAGTGCAGGGAGGGGGAGCAGAACAAAAGTTTCAGACCTTCTCATCCTCAATATCATGAACTTTTTGTTTAAGACAAGATTGGACATTTTGGTAGCTGCTGACAAGTGAAGCATGTTGCTCAAAACTTTGGCGCATAAACAATGTGAAATCCTGCAATGGGAAATTTTAACATGAAAGAAAATTATTGTCTGTATCTACTATCAGCATAATTGAGTATGCTACACTAAACACAGCTTATACCCCCACAGAAATTTACAATACAAGAGAATATACCAAACAACGCACAGTACTTACATGTATCAAAGGAGAGAAGAAAGCAAAATCTTGGAGACCCTCATCCATAACTGACGATATGGTTTCCACTGACGCTTTAAATTTTTGAAATTCAGACTCTAACACTTCAACTTCTGTTGCTACGTTGACCAGAGAGTTAAAACTCTCCTTCACAACAACAAGTAAAAACTCATTTAGGCAATGGCATACTGGTTGAAAACAATTATAACTGTCTTGAGATTTTCAGAATAATGGGATAAGTTTGAAATGGATACCCACATTAAGCAGATGAGTAACTTCAGATTCCTTGGACACAATTTGTTCAAGAGCAACCTGGGCCTCTTCTCTAGCAGCATGAATCTCTTCTTCGATCTGTAGAATTTCATAACATAGAAGGTTTAATACCTTAAAATAGTACCAAATCAAGTCTAGAAAGTTGACTGAAAAGAAGAATTTTCTTTTACTTGTTGAGCAAAAGTATAAAGTGATAAAGAAGAAAAAACTCCATAATGTAAAATATAAGGTCACCGATAATTTAAAAACAATATTCATAAATTCATTATTATTCCTATATGTTATGAAGCACAAAGAAATTTACTTTTCCAGGTGGTTGGAAAGAACAGCAAAGCACAATCAGTTAAAGAACCAGAGATACCTCAGCAATTTTTTCCCTGGCACATATATTCTGCTCAGTAGCTACTGTGACAAGATCATCAAGATTTTGGTTGCTTGAAGACTTCTCCATTTCCAGCATGTTTATCTTTTGGACAGAACATATCAAGGTTAAGCAAAAGGCCAAAATGGAAGAAAGAGAAGCTGCTTAAATAGTTGTTCCAGTTGTAAGTAAAGAAAAGAAGAAATTCACCTTCTCTTGGAGTTGCTTAATGAGAAGAATAGTTTCTGGGTCCCTTAAGTTTATAGCGTTTTCATCCCAATGCACATTTCCAACAACTCGACCTTCTAAATGCTTGCAGTGACCATCTTCACCCAATTTTGCCTTAAGGCACTCAATTTGTATTTCATTGATGGTTTTCTATTGAAAGGATTGAAAAGGTAAGAAATAAAAAACATGAACTACTGATGTTGAGAGGACGAACTATTACCTCAGTTTCATATTGCACGAAGAGATCCTCATATTCCCTTTGAATTCTATCTAACTCATTTTCACTCTATAACACATTAACAAAGGTCAGCTTTACAGCAAGAAAAGCACATAAATACATTCAAAAGAGGAACACTGACCACTACAGGATTTTTCGGCCTGATTGATGGTTTTTTTCTGCTTGTCACATTTACTAAAGCACATGGATGTGGAAGGACAGAACCTTCTCCATTAATACTATCTTCGTCTTCCTCGTTAATGTTATACAAAGGTTCATTTACCAGTTCCGAAAATGGAAGTAATGGACCTGTCTCACGCTCAGATCTTGCAGATTCAAGAGAAGATCCCCTTGACAAAAAAATAGACTGAACCTGATATGTAAGAAATAAAGTATTTTTATGGCTGCCAAAGTCAACATTTTCTCATGTGTTTGTTGGCCATTTATACAATATTCACCTCTGGTGTGGAGTCTCTTGAAAGCTTACCAATAGGGCCAATACACCATGTATCCCTCCTCTTTCCCTGCAAGCAAACAACATATCAAATCTAAGAAGAGATGGTAAGAAAATGCGACAATAATACTTAAATAATTCAGTCAACAGTGCCATGCTAATGTCTTAGAGAACCGCAGCACTTAACAACAATATGCTGAGATCATTCTAATTGACTAGTCAAGAATTAGGTTAAGTAGTCGCACAGCATGTTTTTTTCCACTATAAAAGCAAATGTTTACCCTCTTTCCACTACAGTTCTGTAATTTGAAGTTTTGCAATAAATGTATAGCGCCTAGCAAATGCTGTTAGAAACTCTCAAGGTATCAAAAAATCAATGGAAGGAAGAAACAGGAGAAACCTTCTTAAAGTGATCCTGCTCACGCTTCTCATCTCTATTCGAAAGGAGAACCATTGAACTCAAGTTCTTAATTTTCTTTGCTTGCTCCTGCAAAACTTTTTCCTTCTGAGCTTGTGCCTTCTTCTCCTCTTCTAACTCAAGTGCTATCCGCTCTCTCTCTAATTCAGACTGCCCAAAAACAGGATGTATCACAAAAACAAATAACTAAGGAATCAGGAACAAAAATGCTATACCTTTAACAAGGTGTTACGCAAGATAAGAATCTCTTCTTCTGAATGGTCAGAGTGAGAAGCCTGCAGTAAAAAACTGATATTTTACGCACAATGATGAATATAAGAGAGAAATTTTAAGAAAAAAAAATTGAAAACAATTTAGAAACCTCAAGTTTGGATCTGAGCTCCTCTATCTCCTTCTTTTGACGCTTTAATAGGGCAGCATCAGTCAATATCTGCATTAAAAACGAGAATGGATGGATTATTAGTTTTAAGAAATGTACCTTCTTTTAACAGACTAAATCAGAAAATATGTTAAAATTGATTTGAATCAAACCTCGTTGACATGCGCACAGTTAGTGACACGCAGTGCTCGGCTAGCAAATTGAAGACTGCTCTTGGTTTCATCTGCATGAATCTAGTATCAAAAGAAAAATGTTAACACTGTTGATTGCAACAAAGCAACCAAAGAGAAAAAATGGTGATTAATACATACCGGTGCTAGTGTGATATTGCATATGATCGCTGTATTTGCATTTCCACCTAAAGCAGGCTGCAAGATCCTTGTAAGCTTGCTGTCTCGGTATGGAACATGACCACTAATTCAACCAAAGAAAATGCATATAAGATCAGACACTTAATTCTTACTTACCATTTGCATCTTCCCCTAACAAAACTAGCCAGAAAACGAACTTACCCTGGATTTTTTTCTACTCCTTCACTCAATTTTTTAATTACAGTCCCAAGAGTCATCAAACTTTTGTTTATATGTGAGCCTTCTTTCAGCCGAACTCCCTCTGCACCGGTTTTTGCAGCCCGTTCTGAACCAGCTAGATCCACCAAATTCTACAAGTGAAAAGATAGATGAAACAGAGAGTAGTATGTTCATATAAGGGGAACAAAAACAAAAGTTTCAACAGATCATACCAGAACAGAAACACGGACTGCATCACAGGCGTTTCCAACACCTTCATCTTGCGCCTTCTGTCTGCTCTCTATAATCTGTTTGATGAAAAAGTTGGCAAGTTAACATTCAACTCACATGACATTAAGCAATAACATTGAGTGTTTATATTGTTACCAACTTACCATGCGGAAAATAGTGTGAGATCTGCTACTGTAAAGATTCATATTTGTTTCCCCAATATGCCTATGAGCTGAAATTTTGTCCCAAAGACAAATGAAGATCCATTCACCAAATCAATATCAACAGAACTAAGATTGAGACTGAGAATTAAAATCAGGAAAACACAAGAACTATGTCTGGAACAAACAAAAATAGAGAAAACAATGTGAAGAAGACAGAAAGTACATTCTCCAAATTCCATCATTTCAAGGACTTGTTGAGGGGAAGCAACAATCTCTTCTCGTAATCCAGCAACAAATATTCCTTTCTAGAACATTAAGATTGAAAAACACATCAGAATCACTAGAGAAATTGTTAAAAGGGATTCTAAGAAAACATATAAAGTACCTCTAGATTTTCATGAATCTGTAGTTTTCGGTGTTCAGGAGCCAACAAATCGTTTATGTCTTCGTTATAAATCTCTAAGTAAGACATACGCAACAAAAACTCCCTACTTGCATCCTGGATGTCATAGAAAAGAACAAGAGTTGTTTCTTGAATTAATAAGTTTCCACAAATAACACCAAATCTAAAGAAATCAACTTTACAAACAGTTACAAAAAAAACTGAGAAAATTTGGGGATGAACCTGATATATAGTATCAAACAAGTCATGGACAGCGAGAGGGATGACTCCAGGTTCAATAGGTGAGCCTCGCATTGTGTGTGTCTTGCCACTGTTAGTTTGCCCATAAGCAAACACAGTTCCTTCAAACAAACACATATCATTACCCAAAACGAAAAATTCAGCACACTTCGAATCAAAGAGACACAAATTACTGAGATACCAAAATTGGAGCAAAAAAATCGAACAGATAAGTAAATTGCCCAAACCCATCAGAGTAATTGTTGAATTTTTACCGTTAAATCCACGAACGGCCGCAGAAACAATCTCTTTTGTCCGTGCTTCATACACTTGGACGGTTTTACTTTCTTCTCTGAAAATTCTATCTGTTTGTGAGATAAGAGAGAAATTGGGCATGAAATTTGCAAGCAGGATAAGAAAATGGAAAGAGAAGTGTGAAAGGAACTGAAAAGAGTACCAAATTCAAAAGCAAGAGAAAGATGATTGGGCATAAAAATTGAATTTGACGTTATCTTCCAAGGACTTGTCTGCTCGTCCTCAGTTGAAAGCGGCCGCGCTCTGACAGATACATGAATTCTCTCCATTCTCCGATTATCTTCTCCGACGAACAAAAGAAAAACCTAAAACTCAGGTGTTCGAAATGAATTTTCCCTCCCTCTCCACTAGATCTTGTTTACCTTTACAATTTTCGAAATTTAGACCGGTTCGAACCGGTTAATTAATAATAATAAACCAAACAATCGCGCGTCCCCATCTAACGAGTTTAATGCAAATATACATTGTAGTAACTTTTTTTTTTTTTGTAATCAGTTAGATTAATGTACAATTATCATAATCATAGTTCAAACTTGATATTAAAAATAACTGTGAAACACGATAAAGTCGAATAGGAAACTTCGAGGAAATTGCCGATGGTAACTAATCACTTCACTCCCATTTAAACCCTTTCACTTTCTCACATTCCTCTTCACTGTTTTCTCCATCAAATATTTTAACCATGAAATTCGCCAAACTAAATCCAAAACGATTGTTCATCAGATCTAAGGATCCATCCACAGTTTCTAAATCCTCTGCTTCTTCCTTTGGATCTGCTTCGTCTTCGTCGTCTTCCGCCCCAGACTGTAAAAATTCCTCTGTACCCGGCGATGGTGGCTCCGTAACGCCCACTAGCATTCTCCCGGAAGTCTCCAGCGATCCATCTCCTTACTCGTACGTCGAGATCCTTCAGGCGTTTAAGCTGGAGCCGTTTCGAGACACGATCTGGAGTCGCTACTTATCCGGCTCAGTCCTAATCCACCTACGGAGGCAGAGATCAACGTCATGCTCAAAGAGATGGATTGCGACGGTGATGGTACGATCCGTCTTGAAGAGCTGGCGAACCGTGTCGTCTCTTCGGATCCTTCTCGCGATTCGACCGAGCTGAAGGAGACTTTTGAGTTCTTCGACGTGGATCACGACGGTTTTATCTCAGCTGAGGAGCTACTCCGAGTTTTCTCGACCATTGGAGATGAACTGTGCACGTTAGAGGATTGCAAGCGCATGATAGCGGATGTTGACGTGGACGGTGATGGTTTCGTATGCTTCACTGAGTTCTCACGAATGATGGATCTCCCGCGACATTTATTCCACTTCCTTTTTTTTTTAAACTCTTTCTGTTTTCTTTTTTTTTTAAACCGTCGGAGTTCTAGACATTTTGCCCATAATCTTTATCGATACCAAAGCCAGTCTTTAGTCTATTCCTAAGTGTCTAGGGTTTGAACTCATGATACAAGAGAACCAACAACCCCTTTAGTAGGCCACCACCTCTTTGGTAACATTTTGTTTTGTTTTAATGAATCTCCTTTTTACCCTTATTTTTTGGGTTATGAGAATCGTTTGTTTTCTTGAGAATTTGAATGAATAAATAGTGAGCTACGAGAGTCAGAAACTGATCTTTGACACTTACATCTCTTCGTTTTTACACTACTTAAAATGAATTTAAATATCTTTTTTTTGTGTTCACAAAATGAATTTAAGTTATTTGTAGAATCTGATGAGATTAAAAATCTTTGTTTGGAGATCAGAATTTGTAAATAAAAGTTCGAGAATCAATGTTTAAATTGTAAAGATTTAATCCTTTCTTCTATTTTTTAAAAAAATATGCATTAGATTTGAGAATTTACAGAGTTTGCAGCTTTTTAGTTAATTGTCTTTTTTGGAGAGTGGTGTTTTAAATTCATTTAATTAACAGAGTTGAGAATATGTGAGGCACCAGAAGTTTGATTATTTTTATATGTTCCAATAAATAGGAAAATAAAAACAGTGATCATATTTGTCAGATCCGTATGTTCTTTGATTGCTTGTTTACTCAAAGCTAGATTGATATTTCTTTTGCCATCCATAATGTACTTCTTTTTTTTTTAAGAAAACAATTACATTGAGTTTGAACCTCTTAGAGGGTACACGTTATAAATTGTTGATTACAGAAAAACTTGGAAGATTGCATGGAGAGAATTAAGATAATGATAAAGGAGCAATATTTGTGTTTCCATTATCAAAGTAGTAAAAGTTAGATAAAATAAGAGTTGTGGAGGGTCATGAAGAAGTAGAGTGAAGAGTGGTAAAAGGAGGAGGCGGAGGCGTTTTAGGAGGAAACCTTTTAGCGTAACAGCTACAATAGCCATTGTAACAAATTGGCATCTTTCCGTTTTTACATCTTGGAATTCCAATATCTACACAATCTTGGTCCCTTTCACATATATCCCCAACAGTCACTGTTACCATGCCTGTTCATTCATATAGTATAAAAACAAATTATAACTACTTTTTGTTTATTTATTTGGGATCAATATCAAAAACTAAAAAACTAAAAGTGTTTGATCGATCGAGATAAACATATAATACTCACACGACGAGACAAGGAGGACAATGGCGAAGAATGCTGAAATTTTCTCCATTTTGTTTCTTTGATAATCTATATTGCTTGGAGATGTTTTTTTGGTTTCACAGTTTTTTTCATTTTTTTAGACGTCGTGAGCTATCTGTTTATAAACGTGATTAATGGCTTAATTGATATTATCGAAGTCTAATCTGATGTTTTTCAATTGAATACGTTACTATTTGACCAATATAATTGGTCAAAATTCAAAGGATTCCTTAAAATTTTGTCAAACACATTTTTTGTTGTTTTTCAATTTGTGATTTTTTATTTAGTCAAACCTACCATTTCATTAATAAAAAGCTTTTAAGAAAAACTTGCTCAAAATTACAAATAGTCTTTTTAGCCAGAGAATTTGCCTCATAATTAGCTAATTTAGGAATAAAAAAGAAGGAAATAGCTCTAAAGTGTGGAATGAGCTGCTAATTGTCAGAAACTACTTGGTGGATTTCATGGAATGATCCTATGAAGTTTAATGTGGAATGAGCTGTTTACTGTATTCTCAATCTTCTCTAAGATGGAGTTTAAAACCATTTTATAAATCTAAAAGCTTGACCAAAAAAAAAAAAATCCTTTGAAGTTATAGAGTTGAAAAATGGATTGTAAATCCGATAGAATTATTAACTCATCACCATGTTGTGCTTTTCTATCAGTTCGGGCCAGTTCAAAATTTCCTTCGGCCTAAAGATAGTTTCGGTCCAAAAGTGATTTTCCGAACAAAATGACCATTTATGAATTTACGATAGAAAAAGACACACGTGTTTTGGTGTCGGAAGAAGTTATAAACAATGTTCTGTACCCCAGTAAGCTTTAAAGCGAATCAAATATGAGGGAAACTTTTTTGTCCAACATAACGTAAAAACTAAAAACAAAACAATTTGTATATTAAAAAAAAAAACACACTTGAATTCTCATATATTTCTTACCTAAAACAAAATTTGACTACTCTCGGAGGCTGAGGTCTGTGCTTAGTCAATCGATTGTTGAATTCAAAAGTATAAACAAAATCCCGACGAAGATAGTTGAAGACTTGAAGTAGACGAGGAAGAAGAAACAATGAGAGGTTATATATTTGGTGCAGCGAGATCGGGGCAGACGATAATGGTGGCTCTGGTTCTGATGGTTGGATCATTTTACGCTGGCTCTCTCTTCGGAAACAACCAACCCATCTACGTCTCTCAACCTTCTTCCAATTCTTCTTCTCAAGCTGGTCCTCTGTTCTTCATTCTTCATAACAATTTCTCTGCATGCCGTTGGATTCTCGTTGAATTTTACCTGATTTGATTTAGTATTTACTCTAGACTCCTATCATCAACGACTATAGTTCATAATTTAGCTCACTCAGTTAAATTTGTTTTTATCTCTGGATGCTAATTCGAAAAATTTCTCCCAAATTAGAGTAATTCTTGTCTTGGAGAATTGTTTGTACAGTTGATTTTTTGTGAGATTAAGTAAGTTACTCAAATGATATGAAGATTGATTAAATTTAACAATGTGGGTTGTTGCAGCTCTTTACAAATTTGCAAACAAAATCGAGCTTACTTACCGAAGATTACCACTAGTCATACCTGAAACTGGGATGAATGTGTGTCCATTGAAGTTCAATGAATATATCCCTTGTCACAATCACACTTATGTGAAACTGTTGCTTCCGAGCTTGAATCTCTCTAGAAGAGAAGAGCTCGAGAGGCATTGCCCGCCTCTCGAGCAGCGTCTCTTTTGTTTGGTACCTCCACCAAATGATTATAAGATACCTATAAAATGGCCAACCAGTAGAGACTATGTGTGGAGAAGTAATGTGAATCCTACACATCTTTCTCAACTTAAAGGTGGTCAAAATTGGGTTCATGAACAAGGACAGTTTTGGTGGTTCCCTGGTGGTGGTACTCATTTTAAGCATGGAGCTGCAGAATACATCCAGAGGTATCTGCAATTAAGTTTGTCATCATTTGCTTTTTTCATATCTTGCCTGAATTTTGTATGTATCTCTTCAGGTTGGGGAATATGATGACTAACGACACAGGTGACTTGCGTTCAGCTGGTGTGGTACAAGTTCTTGATGTTGGCTGTGGAGTTGCCAGCTTTGCGGCTTATCTTCTTCCTTTAGGTATACAGACTATGTCTTTTGCTCCTAAAGATGGTCATGAAAACCAGATTCAGTTTGCATTGGAGAGAGGCGTTGGTGCAATGATATCTGCTGTTGCCACCAAACAAATGCCATATCCTGCTGCCTCGTTTGAGATGGTTCATTGTTCCAGATGTCGTGTTGATTGGCATGCAAATGGTATGTTTCATGTGTCGAGTTCTGCTTGCAGTGGTAGATTTGTGTTGGTTTTCTCAGTAGGAATCCTCAACTAACTCTGCAATTTCATAACACGATAAGGAATGTGTAATGATAATATTTACACTTGGATTCTGCAGATGGTATCTTACTTAAAGAAGTTCATCGTCTTCTCAGACCCAATGGTTACTTTGTGTATTCATCACCACCAGCTTACAGAAAAGATAAAGAGTACCCTATGATTTGGGATCAATTGGTCAATCTAACTACTGCAATGTGCTGGAAGCTCATTTCCCGCAAGGTACAGACTGCAATATGGATTAAAGAAGATAATGAGGTATGCCTTAGGCAGAATGCAGAGCTAAACCTCATTAGTTTATGTGATTTGGAAGATGTTTCGAAACCATCATGGAAAGTTCCTCTTAAAGATTGTGTGCAAATTAGTGAACTCACGGAAAAGAGACCCTCTTCTTTAGCTGAACGTCTTTCTGTGTATCCGGCAACTCTAAGAAAACTAGGTACATTTCTTCTTCTCAATTCATTGTAGAGATGACGATATGTTCTGTTAGATTTTCCCTAACCACTTAAGTGATTCTTTCATCAGGCATCAGTGAAGATGAATATACATTAGACACAGTCTTCTGGAGAGAACAAGTTAATCATTACTGGCGGTTAATGAATGTAAATGAGACTGAAGTGCGGAATGTGATGGACATGAATGCATTCGTTGGTGGGTTTGCTGCAGCTATGAGTTCGTATCCCATTTGGGTAATGAACATAGTACCTGCAACCATGAATGATATTTTGTCTGGAATTTTCGAGAGGGGCTTAAATGGCGCTTTCCATGATTGGTAAGCATGTTCAAACACTTCTTTTTTTTTTGTTTCCTATCCTTGCCAATCATCAACACCACTTAACTAAAAACATATGTGTCTTAGGTGTGAGCCATTTTCAACATATCCTCGCACATACGATTTGCTGCATTCGGACCACATCTTCACTCACTATCAAAGCCATGACAATGGTTGTTTGCTAGAGGATATCATGCTTGAGATGGACCGCATAATTCGACCTCAGGTACGTCTTCAGCTACTAAAATGGTGCCACTATCAGATCATCTGATTTCGGTCTAGTCTTTGTAATTTATATAACCGGGTGAAGCGTTAATACCGGCTTTGGGGTTGGCAGGGGTTTGTCATTATAAGGGACGAGGAATCAATAATCTCAAGGATCAGAGATTTGGCTCCTAAATTCCTCTGGGAAGTGGAAACTCATCAGCTTGAAAATAAACTCAAGGCGAAAGAAAGTGTTTTGTTTTGCAGAAAGAGGTTCTGGGCAATCATCTGAAAACGCTAGCTTTGCTAAAGCTTTTTTTTTTTTTTTTTTCTGATGCAACTGAGCTCATAGTTCCAAATATAAGCAAAACAGTCTGTTTGTACTCTCTCTAGGCTCTAGAAGAAAGAAGGTGAAAGCTGCCAAGTCACTTTTGTTCGTTGATTGATTTTAGAAAGTCTCTGTACATGTTCTGTAGCAAAAGCTAAATATTTTCCATATTTTTGAACTAATCAACCCGAATAATTACAAATATCTGATATGGTACTGGCTCGGTCCAAAATCAATCAAAACCAGATTGAAACAGAAGTATTTTTGGACATTAGACTACTACTTCTATACAACATACAAACGTGGAGGTTCGTGGCTTAACAAAGAGAAAATGTACTATGAGACCCATCTGTTCTCGTATCGGTTGAGCGTGAACGATGAAGATTGAACCTCGGCTAACTGGAAAGGATCTGGTTCGATACCATAGTCCGTTAATGGTCTATGCTCGAGCACATTGTCGTGGTTGTTCACAAAGTCAGGAATTTCCACCTCGCCTTTCTTTATTTCGTCCCAAAGGTACTGCAACCGGCTCACATACTTAATCTTCCAATACAGTCTGCAATGTTGCAAGAGATTGTTTGACATTGTTTGACAAAAAATAAACATTTAGCCACAGTTATTAATTCACAAAGTCTAGCTTTTGCAAGTATTTCAAGCTACGTTGATAGATAAAGAGTTCAAAGAAACACTGAAGATCAAGAATGCTTACCCTCCACTTAGAAGAAGGCGGCCGAGAGTGGCAATGACCAGTCTTGAACGAAGACCAGGATGGATGAAGTAAACAACTTGAAGCCTGTCTTTGATATCTGAAGGAAGGTCCTCGTAAATCCATCTTAAGATGATAATGCCTGGTGAGTTTTCGTCCTTTTGCACTGTGCTATGCATGTAAACTAAGCAGAAGGGTCCCTCAGGACATTCGTAACTTATCTTCTGGAATATATACTTCTTCAGCCGCTCTGCACTCACAACACGAGCTGCGTTTCGTGCACAATAAAAGCAGTTAGAAAATGCATCAAAATCAAAACTTCATAGGAAAGGAGGAAACAATAAGAGACTGAGGTGGACACAACATTGTGACAATAAATGGATCACGAGCTTAGAAATGGGATATCTAAAACAGCAAGACTTGACCAAAAGTTCATATTACATGTTTCTCAGAATCTTAATCCAATAACCAAAACAAGCCATAGCCATAAATCGAAAGTTCAAATCATCTGTATGAATTCGTAAAGATAAGAAACCATACAAGCATGTCCTTATAATCAAGTTAGAAACTTTGATCACAATATTTTATAAAGTTTAACTAGGCGACTAGTGACAGTGTGATTACCCGGAAAATACTTTCCGACGATGCGAAAAATCCGGTTGCCAGACTTATCCAAGCCCTGGATCGTGAAGAACTGAAGAAGATCGAGATCGGAGAAATCTTCATCTCCGAGGTATTGAGGACAATCATGCCAGTTCTCTTGTTCATCAACCTCATCGCTTCTAGTTAAGAACGGTCGAGCGTCAATTCCTAGATCAGAAGCTAATACAACCACCGAGAACTCTTCCGCCATCGCCGCAATTTCCCTCCCTCTCACGGATCTTCGTACCTTTTCCCCCTGCTCCTCTAGTGTTTTAGGCTTGGAAGCAAAGGCTATACTAACCTGCGGGAGAGTACACAGAGATTACGTGAGACTGACCACGTGGCTAAATCTAAACGAGTCTAATCAGCTTTTGAAAACCAAAACGTCGCCGTTTTAGTCGTTTCTCGAGTGGTTTCAGCTACATTCTCAGCAGAGTTTAAGGAGGGAAATATATTCTCCGATCCGGCGAGATTCAATTCGATTCGATTTCCCAGAAGTCGAACTCCTTGCTCTAAATCAGCAAAGAAGGTAAGCTTTTGATAATACGGCGAGAAAAATCAAATTCGATTCCGGATTTCATTGGGATAAGTGACTGAACAGAGTTTTTTTTTCAGGTCTAGAGGTTAAAAAATGGCGACTTCGCGTTTACAGCTGGAAGCAGATGACTCTGTACATCTACACATTACTCATTCCAACCTTAAGAGCTTCTCTGCTGATGTTCGTTTCTCTCCGCAAGTGAGTACTCGTCTAAGACACTAAATATCACTACTGATTTCAACTCTTTTTTATATGTATTGATATCTCTAAAAGAAAATTTTCTTTTGGATTTTGAACTGAAGATGAGTGTAGAAGCTGTCAAAGAAAAGCTTTGGAAAAAATGTGGCACATCTGTTAATGCCATGGCTTTAGAGCTCTATGATGACACTGGCTCAAAGGTTGCAGTTCTAAATGATGATTCAAGACCTCTTGGTTTCTTCTCCCCTTTTGATGGGTAACTTCTATATCTGTTCCAGTTCGTTATAGATTGCAAAGTTTCCTGATTTAGAGAACTTGGAGCCTATTTGACTCTATAGACCTCTCTGTTCACTGATGCATCCAATCAAATGACATGGCTTCTTGTTTTATCAGTTCATCTGATTGTTCTTTTCTGCTGCTATCAAAAGGTTTCGATTACACATCATAGATCTTGACCCCTCATCGGTCACAACTGGAGGCTGGCTTGAAGATACGTCATTGGTTGAGAAGTATACCATCTCAGAAGATGATTATGCTAAACGAACTGGTAAATTCTCTACTACTTAGAATCCGTGTTCAAAAGAGACAAGTTTTTCTATCAAAGTGAATACTACCTCTGATGATGTGTTCGTTCTTGTGTTCAAATTCCAGACAGTTTTAGGAAATTCAACGAAAAAAGAGTGTCTCAAAACCTGGCTGCTTCTGAGACTAAGGTATGATAAAAGAAATATTTATCAATATAAGCCATATTAGCATAGTCATTGGCAACTATTTGGGATTAGATTAATTCATTCAAGATACGAAAGTTTTTATAATTCTCCTTCCAACTTAATCCTTTCAGCAGACGAAGGAGAACTACATGGAAGATTTCTGTTCAGATATAAAGGTCAGTCAGACTCTTTTTGGATATAAAGACTTATCCCTTACTTTCATTTTAGACATATTACTTTAAACTGAATAGCTAGTCAGCCAGTGTCATGTTATTTTGTGAGACCTGACCTCTATGTATTCTGCTTCTAATTTATTTTTCTTTTGCTGTTAAACATGAAGGTGGGAGATAGATGCCAAGTTGAGCCCGGGGAGAAAAGAGGAATGGTCAAATATGTTGGACGAGCAGAGTCGTTGGGTCCTGGCTATTGGGTTGGAATTCAGTATGATGAACCCCTTGGAAAACACGATGGCATGTATGTGAATCTTTCAAAAATTTTAGTAAAAAATATTTTCTTGCTTCTGGAACGCTTATTTTTGTGCTACTAGAACCTCTTAAAGCGTCTTTTCTTAACCTTGTATAAGCTTTTGCTCAATATCATGTTTTTCATATCGCAAGAACAATATGTCTAAGCTCAGTTGTCAGATACCACTTGTATATTACTGGCTTAAAGTTGCAGGGTAAAAGGAACGAGATTCTTTGAATGCCCTCTGCTTCATGGTGGTATTGTCAGGCCAGACAAAGTAAAGGTACCTAGCACAATTTAACTTTTTTTTATTCTTTATGGTCTTAGCATCACAGTTGCCTAATTCTTTCCCCTCTTCCTGGGAAATGACCTATTACACTTCATAGAACCAAACTACTGGTTAGCCGTTCTTAGATATCATAGTCGAGTTTGCTATATGTTAGAAAGATGTCAATGCTGGTTTTACCTTTCCAAGATGTTAAACTTAGGAGTCTGGAGTCCCACATTGGTTAGATATAGGACTAGCTAATACCTTATAGGCCTAAAGGTAAAGGTATTGTCACTCTCAAGCTAACTTTTGGATGAGTTCTACTTTGTAGACTTAACATTTAACCTCAGTAAAGTGATTGATCGGATAGACTGAATCTGTAAACAATTTTCTGCTATTCATGGACTTAGTTTTGGCTTGCAGGTTGGTGATTTCCCCGAAAGAGACCCTTTTGAAGAAGATGAAATATAAGATTCGCAGAAGCACCAAACCAGTGACCGGAAAAGGAGCAGAAGGAGTTTGAAATATTTTGCTTTTGTGTTCTAGTTCTATATCCACTCTTATCTTATTAACTTTGCCTCTAGTTTTGGATTTTACAAAGAGTTGGTAAAAACACAATGCAGCACAAAGTATTTAACTTTAATGAAGAAAAACTAGTAACAATTTGATTTCACAAGAATTCAGGTTATGATCTGCGGTTAATACACAATCATCAAAGAGCCTGCAGTTGCAGATATATGTCTAAGTTCTGGTCCTTAGTCTCTATCTTGTACCAAATTGTTGATCATCTTAGCAAGAGGAACAGTTCCCTTTGTCATGATCTCGAATCTTGAGGTATTGGAAGCGTGCGAGAAGAGCGACAACCCAAAGAATATCAGATCCGGGAGAAACAGCCTGGATGACAAGAACCCATGCCAGTAATGAGGTTGCAGATCAAAAAATGCATCAAAGAACCTTCTAGTAGCTTCTAAGTCGAGTTTCAGCAGAATATCCATTCCAAAACAGAAGAATTCTCTCTGTCTACGTCGTTCAATAGGCCACAAGTCTCTCCATACCTCAGCAGAGATTTGATCGCCTCTCAGGCTGTTACTACTCGTTGAACCAAGATATCTCACAATGGCGTTTGCAACTATTGGTGCAGCTGCAAGAGTCCTAGCTACCATGTAACCGGTTGAAGGATGAACCATTCCTGCTGTCCCACCAATCCCAACAACCCGTTGAGGTAAGACTGGTAAAGGACCGCCCATCGGGATCACACAACGCTCATCTTCTTCAATCCGCTTCACATTGATCCTCAAATGTTTCAGCCTAGCAACCATTCTTTCTTGGATATCTTCCATTCGCAGACCTGGTCTAGCAACAAGAGAAGTTTCTTCAAGAAATATTCGGTTGGAAGAAAACGGCATTGCGTACAAAAATGTGGGGATCTTGCTGTTCCTCTCTTTAAGCTCGGGATATGAGTCCAGATGCTTATCTCTCCAATCCATGAACACCATTTTGTCTACATCAAATGGGTGACCATCAACTTCAGCTATAATCCCGTAAGCCACTTGGTACCCGGGATTGTATGGTTTATCATACTGAACCAAGCATCGAGAAAACCCGGTGGCATCAAGAACCACCGAAGCCTGAATCTTTACACCGTCGCTGCAAACCACAGTTGAGTTTGCCTCCTCGTGAACCACATTAGTGACCTTAGACTGATGAAACTTAACACCGTTGGCTATACATTTCTGAAGCATTTTGGATTTGAGTTGTTTCCGGTTAACTCTCCCGTAAGGCCGGCTTAAATCCTTCTTGACACCTTCATCAATATAGACAACAGCACCAGACCAGGTAGTGTCAAGGCAATCAAATAAGTCCATAGCTTCAAACTCATCAACCCAAACTCCATAGTTGTTAGGCCATATGAGCTTTGGAGAAGGATCAATGGAACAAACGGAGAGTCCAGCTTCAGAAACCTGCTGAGCCACAGCTAAACCAGCAGGACCACCACCAACAATAGCCAAATCAACAACTCGACTCATGGAAGTGTCATATAAGGGAAGCTCAAAGTCAAGATTCTCCTTCTTAGTTTCAGGAACAAGATCTAAAAGAGCAGCACTACTACTCACAACACTAGAGCCAATTTTGATTGCCCTTTTCTTCACGCCAAGCCTAACCCTTGAAGGGTTTGGATTATTACTGCTTAATCTCTCAAACCCATGAAACTGAGGGATGAAAAATTCAAGCTTGTTGGGTGTTTTCAACAGCGTATCCATCGAATTCCCCAAAAATCGAACAAAATATTATTACAGAGAGAGAAATAGAGAGATAAAAAGAACACCTATCTTTCAGATAATTCAAATTCGAGTTCTAAATCCCTCGAGAGAAGATGAAGGAAGACCACAAAGACTTACCCAGAAGCTGTAGCTTCATGGAGATGGAGACTATTATCTTCTTCCCAGAGAGAAAGAGAGAGAGAAATGAGTCCTAAGTGTTTGTGGTTTGAAACCTTTAGTGGGGTCCGCCCATTATGTGCTAAAATCCATTACTACCTTATTTGTGACTTTAGCCAAATTAGTCACGAACTCATTACCAAATTTTAAAAGATCTGTTATTAGTCTGCGTTTTGGTCATCAGTCACTACCTCGTTACCACCACTATTCATTCACTGAATTTGAGTTTGTTTTCCAATTTGTAAAATCTATGAATTTGGATATTATATCTGTGAATGAATAGACCGAGCGCTCTATTTTGTGATTCCAATACAAAATCGTTATTTTGCAGCTCAAAAGACTCTTAAATTTAGCTTTCAACAATATTAAAAACATTACAGTAAAATAGACAATTGTAAAGTAACAAACTAAAACACAAAGAGAAAAGAAACAAAATCACACACTGAAAATTACATGTTCTTCTTAATCTTATAACTAAGTTCAAGCTAAAGTAATAATGTTAATAAAAATCCCTTTTTTATACACACCCAACCCAATAGTCTTTGACAAAGATAACACCAAAAGCTGAATCTTTTGTACACAAACGTGTCCTACGTTATGATCATGATAAAGCAAAACCTGCATAGTTTTCAAAAACCAAAGATACTGATGATGATGTTAGACCTGCACATTCAAAAACACAACCTCAGATTGAGGTAAATGAAAGGAGCATTGTTCTTACCTGTTACCTATACTACCCGCTGCTCCCGAGATTATCGTAACTGAAACCTTCAGATATGGTCTCCAATCTCTTGTTGTCTCCTGCAAAAACAAACAGTTCTCATTATCACTTTTGGTTTTTGCCTCAATACTTGTACTTTCTCTAAACCAGTAAGTAAGCAGTATCTTGCACTTTATGCATGTTTCTTGAAGAAATAAGAAAGATATAACAGAAACTATTTTCTTCATTGTTTTGTTTAACAGTCCAAAAGTTCTCTCACCTTGATATTCTCCTCTTTCACGGGAGTCCACGAAACTTTCAGTATTCGGCACAAGGAAAGGTGATCCACCATAGGTCTCCAGAATCTCTGAAATCAACAAAAAGCTTATGGTTACAAACAATGAATCCTATTAGCTGTTCTTTGGCTCTTGTACTAAAGCAAACCACCAATAACTACTTGGATCTATATGCACGCTAAGATGTAAGAAGAACGAGAGGGAAAGGAGTATATGAGACAGAGAGAAAGACCTGAGCTCTGGGAAAAATCAGCTGTCAGGTCAGAGAGGCTGAAGTTCCGAGGAATTTGACCTAAGAACCCAAAAGTAGAAGGTTCTGTATCAAGAAGCGGATCACTGAGGGGTTGGTTGTTGGACTCGTTATTGAAAGAAGGAATCGAGGTATCTCCAACACTGGAATGTCCTTCAAGGGCATTCCGTTCACCGCCATACAGGTATGAAGCAGGGTTTGTATAGGCAGTCTCAGACTTGATCATTCCTCCATTCATGCCTTGCATCATAGACATGTTTGTGGTCTGTGATGAGAGCATATTTGGAGAAGCATCAACTCTCCTAGCATGGGTTGATATGTTTACAGAAGAGGGCACATTTGTATTGAGTGTTGAAGAGCCATTGAGGTATGCATTAGATAGACTAGACACCATAGGATGATGTGCACTTTCAGACTTCAAAGATTGATCAGTGTGCTCAGAGGCATAGCATAATTGTTTCTGATTCACTGGTAAAAGAAATTGGTGTCAGCTACATAGATTAGCTATCTAAAACTCATAAGTTCCATCCGATTTCTAACTAGTAGAACATCATAATTAATCACAATGAAGAGAAAAAAGAAAACCTATTCATCGGTCTGTAGCTGCGAGTTAAAAGAATAACTAATTGAAATGTCATGGAAAGAAGGTGTCACTGAAGACGTGTTGGGACAAACAGATCTTGATTCATTCTAAAAAAATTCATGCAGAGTTTGAAGATGTATTTGTACAAAGAAATCAAATTAGGCGCACAGGAAAAGGGAAACCATGAAAAAAAACTAAGAAAATGGAAGTCAGAAAACAAGACAAAGCATATGAAGACTGTTTCCTACAATATTTGACCAACAGATCCTAAGCATCTAAATTACACAGATAGAGAAAATCCATCTCGGTGGAAACGAATCTTACTTGATTGAAGATGAGAACCATTTGTATTTTGGACGGAAGCAACAACCCCAGTAGGATGCATCTGACTCATGTGGTGAACCTGCTGCTCAAGCAGCTTGTTGAATTCCATGATCTGGTGTTTCACCATGAGCCTAAGATAGTAAGCTTTGAAAAATTCCCGATTCTCTTCTTCAAGCTTCTGCCAAACTGTAAACCAAAAAGTAAAACATACTAGCATTAATTTTTGGTAAACCCTGCAGTAGATGCCTAGATGGTGATAATTCCCATCCTTATCATCAACACTCATTACAATACATTCTCTCAGATGTCATGATCTACTACTGTTGTCAACCCCTTTTTCTGCTTCTTATGAGTTCTCATTTCTAAGCATCTCCTAACTGGGTTCGGGCCAAGAAGATCTACTAAGTGAAACTTGAGCCAAACTATACATAAAATTTCAGTTTTTAAGCAACAATAAAATCATCTACACATAGATATCAAAACATTTAAATCAAAGTAATGGATCCAGAAGAACAACCATAAATGAACAAGGATTACACAATCAGAAGCTAATTTCTTTGAAAAGGAACAGAGTACTTAATGGCTACCTAGTTCTGTAAACCCAGGCTCGATTTTAGCTTGCTCCAGTAAAGTTTCCACAACTTCTTTCTGATTCATGTATAGTTGGAGGCATCGTTCTATAAGGTTTTGAACCTGAAACGGGATATCAACTGAGATTGCGGTTCACAACAGCAAATAACTTAACATCCTAAATATAAAAATTACCAGTTGTATATCTTGACGTGAAACCCTTCTCACAGTTCCACTTGACATCTCTGCGAATTTGTAAAACAGACCTTATTCCTGTAAGGAAGAAGCAGTATTTAGAATATGTACTTTAGAGGCTACATGGGAAATCAACCATCTCCTACTATGATTAGAAAACAAGGTTTTTTCTCACACACAAGAATTCAAAGCCAGAGCTCAGAGAAACTGATACCTTATTTTCTACTATCCTCAATGATTAGAGGAACAAGTTAATTTCCCCCAGAAATGAGATCAAAATCAAAACTTTCTTAATCCAAAACAAGAAAAGTGAAATGAATTTGATTTCTCTAGGTTTCAAAAACAAGAAACCCCAAAAACAGAGATTTAAAAATGAATCAACCAAACAAGGATTCAGAAATAGGAGGCGAAACAAATTCAGAATCGTTGAATCGATTTCGTCTTCAAATACAACCGGATCAAATCAAATTAATAATAAAAAAGGAACACGCAACAAGCATAACATCAAAATGATCAAGAAAACAAAAAGACAAATTGATAAGCAACTCCGTCGGTAATCAGACAAGATTCGAGAGAAAGAGGAGAGGAACCTAACCTCACTTTGTTGATCGTGGATCAATTCTTTACTCTTTTTTTTTTTTTCTTCCATCTCCATTTTTCTCGATTTACTTCTATATATATATATTTATATTTATATATTTAAATTTAACATTCCGGCTTAGGAGCTCAGGAAGCTGACACGTGTATAATGTGTGACATGGTCGATCCCATACAGTTATCTGATCTTCTTGTTGGCAGTCAACTTTTTTTGGTCAATCAATGCTACGGAGAGAATCTCTTTACATCTTTAGTAAAATTTACCCATCCACCACAAGATTCACGTGAATATTTGTCACTTTGTAAGAATTTACATTTACTGTAGTATCTTTTATTACTTGAAAACTATATAATATATATATATAGAAAAGTATATTTACAGTTAATAATCTAAGATATTTTATACTCTTACAAATCTATGTATACCAAAATTGGATATCTTAATGAAATATTCTATTACTAGGTATATAAATAGTTCAAAATATTCTATTAACCAATATACAGTTTTGTTTCCTAGTTAGATTAAATGATTAATAGTGCAAAAAACATTACGCTGACTGGCTTTTTTTAACCGATTCTGAAAACCAAACCAAGAGCTCAGCAACACCGATGGTCTGAAAACGTTGTTCTCCAAACCTTTATAAGCCTGAAAACATTACTTCGCTTGAGATTACTTATCAACGAGACGCAATGGATATTTATTTCTAAGAAAAATTTAAAAAGATTCAATACACAAATCTACATGAACATTTTCAAAAACATTAACTTAAGCAAAACCATAATCCATTGTTTTAACAAGAAAGAAAGAAAAGAAGTTGATTTAGTCACGCTTCTTTAACCCAAACTTTCCACTTGGGATTCTACTGAGAAAACCAGAATCAAGCTTCTTGTAATGACTATGAAACTTCATGATCAGAGAATCCATAAAACCATCCACTTCGTCTTCATATCTCTCATACAGAACCGGCATTGTATGTGCCCCAACAAAACCTTCACCAGACAGACAAAAATTCATCCCTTAAAACTCTTCTAAACTCAGTTTCCAATCTTTAAGAGGAGACACTCATAAGAAGAACAACTCACCAATATATAAAACAGTTAGGAAATTGCAACAGCTCCCAACTATTGCGGCTACCCATAGTCCAAATACAGCCTGAAAATGATGTTTGTAGATTGATTAACCAAAGTGTTAATTGGTTACCGAATGATTCTCCTCTTCTTATGAAAATGCAGAAAACGAAAC
Organism: Cardamine occulta; assembly: GCA_028015245.1. NCBI lineage: Eukaryota > Viridiplantae > Streptophyta > Magnoliopsida > Brassicales > Brassicaceae > Cardamine > Cardamine occulta. The sequence goes on along the minus strand of CM051370.1, from coordinate 2,956,638 downwards.
TGAAGCAAAAAAAAAAAAGAACTACGGACCATGAGGAATTGTTTCAAATTCCCTTTACAAGACAAGTCCTGAAGAAACAACAAACCACGGTTAACCTCTTTTCCAATAGTCACACCAACATCTGCAAAGAAGTCATTTGGAAGCACAAGGCGAGGCACTTTAGACTGTGAGCTGTTTTGGGACATTTATAAAAAAAAAAGGAATTGTGTTAGATAAGCAAATCACAAGGAACCAAGAATGTAACAACTAACAACAAGAACCTAGCATGCCAAAATTTACCGGTTTAGAAACCCTGAGGCATTACACCAAATGTATTGCGCAATCATACCAAGCAAGAGGGCGTAACAAACAAGAGACAGAAAATGGAAATTGATCCATTCGAAAAGCACCCAAACTGCAGTAGCTCCCATCAGAACACTAGCAGAGATCTTCTTGTTCCTCCATAACAACACATCAGCAGCTGAAGAAATCAATCTCAAGACTAAATTAGAACCAACCAAAAAACCAAAATTTCACATTTGTGTGTGTTGTAATTTGAAATCTTACATTTGCCACCGCCTAAGACATGATAAATTGGCTTCTGGCGACCAAACAAACCGTTTAAACGAGAAGTGACGGTATCTTCTTGTTCGAAGAAAGAAGCGTGTTTGTTCTTCTGAACAGACTCCGTGAAGTTATCCACCAAATCGCCGATGACGTCCTCAACAATATTCTTCTCAGGCATGATTCTGAAACACAATCAGAGATTCTCTCAACTTGTTCAATACTAAGAACTAGATAACTCAAGCAGACTTATACGAAGGATCTGAAAAGTTGAAACTTTTTTTTTGGATAAAGGTTTTGGAAAGTTGAAACTTATTATCTAAAAAATTTCGAATCTTTCAATCGTTTCTACATACGTGCTAAACCTTAAAGCCTTCACGTAATCAACTATTTTGACCAGTTCGTGGATGATAATTACAATGATATATGAAACCCAGATCTTATTATTTGGGGAGAAAGAGATTAGAGCAAAACAAAAAGTAAGAAATTGAAGAGCAGAACGAGATCAATAGAGTAAACCTGGAGGAATTGGAGAAGGAGAAGCTGGTTCTGTGAATTTCACACACACACACACACCAAAAAAAAGCAACTTTTTTTTTTCTTTTTGAAGATTCTCAAAGATGAATTACAAAGAAAGATGGAGGGTGGAAGTTAAAAGCAAACAATGGGATTGGTTGGAATAATTGAATTGAATTGATTTTGTTTTTTAAATGTGGGTAATTTGGAGGCTAGTTATTATGGATGAGACTCATTATCCCACGTGCAGCTCATGACAATGCAGATTTTAAAAAACAAAATATATGTGTCTCTTTCCAAATAAAATAGAAAAGTATTATTGGTTTTCTAAATAATAAAGATGAGGAAGATATATGGCATATTTTTCAACCGTTACAAACAATTATTGAAGAAGATACAATTTTAAAATTTTATTTAATGAATTCAACTCCTACTAGTAGTAGTTGTTACATGCATTCATAACACGGTTCCATATTCTCTCTTTTTTTTTTCCTTGCTTTAAAACTTTTTAAAAAAACCTTTGTGTGTTGCTAAGAATCTTAAGCGCATGTTCATCTTATTTTCCCAATTTTATTAGATGTCTCGAACACCACTTTGTACATTTTTCTTAAACCCTTGAATAACTTGCAACTTATTAGGTTCTTCAAGAAAAAACAATCATGTTTAGCTCTATATGAATTCATCATATACCAAAACTACCTAAAAATTTAGTTTTATAACCAAATAGGAAAATAATTTATTATCGATTCAACCTCTACTATCACAAAGACACTACTCCCTCTGTTTCATTTTATTTGTTGTTTTAGGGTTTATCACACAAATTAAGAAAACATTCAAATTTTTTTTTTTACTCTTCATTAATATACTAAACAAGTTTTTTCATTGGTTATCACATTAAAATAATAGGGGTAATAAAATAAATTTTATTTAAAATCTGTATTGGAAATCCAAAACAACACTTATTTTGTAACAAAAAAAAAACCCTAAAACTACAAATAAAATGAAACAGAGAGACTATTAAAAGTTAAAACATCAATTAAATGAAAAACTCAAATACAGTTAATATCAACACAAGCAATCAATTTTTCATTTTAGAGAACATATATATCACACAATCACGGGAAAAAGAAACGATAACAAATATTACCTTCTTATCTTCCTTGTAATTATTAGTTTTAACTTCTTCGCATCCATTGGGATGTTGATTTTTGAATAGGTTAAGGGGTTTCTAGAGATTGTGGTTTTTGAATATGAGGATTTGATAATGGAGTTATTGTTCTATGAAGTAGAGTTACAGTTACTCAAGGATTTCAGTGTTTTACGAAGTTTACAAAACTAATTATGAACACTAGATAGATTAATGAGAGTTTCATTTGACTTTAATAGATTTTATTAAAACAGCTGGCGAGTATTTAATTCAAAAGATAACTTAGACATTTTTAGGCTGTAAACGGTTTCTACTCCTTTTTAAAAAAGCATAAAAGTTGATTTTTGTGACAGAATTTCCTAACCACATACATATTTGTAATAAATAGTCAATAAAATTTACCATGTGAAAAGAGTTTGATTTAATTTACAAGAAAATGGTATGTGATGCAGATAGGAATTTTTACGAGAAATAAATATTATACGTCAGATAACAAAATGAAAATAGTATTATCTCACTCTACAAAAAAAAAAAAAACAAATTTAGAAAATTTAGTTTTTATCTGATTGGTGACCATGCATGAGATTCAGCAATGCCAAATTGAAGCCATGTAGTAAGTACCTAATCAATGCAAATTTCCCTAGTCTCAAGAAAATACAGTTCCAAGTGCTTCGTATAACAGTGAATTTTGTAATTATCCTATCACCCAAAGGCCAGAGGAAGAACAAAAACCTGTAGGCCTAATGAGCATATCTGATTCATAATCTTAAAAGACAATATGAAGTCTCTTAAGCTCCCTATGCACTTTACCAAAGTGGTCTCTTTGTTGTTTGCAGGTAATGTATAGCTGAAGCAATTATAATCCTGTTGTTATATGTCGAGATTCTCCAGGTTCATCCTACTCGCAGCGCTTTTGATGAGTTCCTTCCGCACATCGACCTGAAACAAACACAAAGCACAACATTACAGCACGAGCTTTGCCAGTTTGTTGTCTTTCTTTATGATTCTGAGTCTGGCAATTCATTTGGCTTACCCGAGCACCCATAAGAGATGAGAAGACCATATTCGTTTCTGCGACATCCTCAACAACTAGTTGCTTCAATATCCTTGTATCTGGATTCATTGTTGTTTCCCATAGCTGCACAGGCATCATCTCACCCAAACCTGCAGATGCAGAGAAAGGGACATTACATACTAATGCTCTTGCGCCAACTGCAAACCAATTGTTGAGGCAAATCTAGATTTTGTTATGTATGCACACACTCAGAGTATCTTAATAGCTATCCCAGAACAACTACTATAGATTAACTCTTCATAGTTATTTATCCCTGGACACAAGGCATGTACTTTAAGTGCCTTAGAACACATTCATGATGTGAGTTTCTCTCTGGCATTACCTTTGAATCTCTGAATGTTGTAGGATGCATTTCCAGGGAACGAAGCAATAATTTTTTTAAGAGCTGCATCATCGTAGCAATAGTGCGCCTGTTTTCCTCTCTCAACCTGGTCATTTTTCAAAGAGAAACTAGCTTTAGAAAAAACTTTTCGTAAATCTGAAGCACAATAACTGCAGAAGATCATAAATGCTAAGAACTTACCTTGAAAAGAGGTGGAACACCAACGTATATGCAACCTGCGTCAAACAAGGCTCTCTGTAGAAAAGAAATTTAATTAATTTCCAATACGTCCACCAGCAATCTAGAGATCTAGAGGCTACTTTTAACTAATATATTATCCAACTAAACTAATACCTGATATCTGAAGAAAAAGGTCAATAGAAGTGTCCGGATGTGTGCACCATCAACATCCGCATCTGTTAATATGATAATTTTATGGTAACGCAAATTCTCCTTGTTAAAATCTTCTCCCTGAAATAGATTATATGTCACATTGAATTTACCAAAAATACAACAGATAAGATATTAAAAAGTGATATCTCACCTTAACTCCAAGACCAAGGCCAAGAATTAGATTTTGAATTTCTTCGTTCTTATACATGGCTGCTTCATCCTTTCTCTCAATATTCAAAATTTTACCTCTTAAAGGAAGAATCGCCTGCACAGATCCGAAATACTGTGTTAAGCACTAACAAAATAGAAGCAGAACCCACTGTTACACTTCCATCAAAAGTTAATGGCACAACCCATATGATACTTTCATACGACACACTATCCTGAATCAGCACCCTTACTCTCATCTTATTGAGATTAAAGAATGTTGATACTACTCATAGACCATTAAAGAATGTCAATGGTCTTTTTGAGGGTAAAGAGAGGATTGTTAGACTCTTAGTATTTCATACTAAAAAGAAGCCAACCAGAATTTTATTAGCATGAAACTTTTAATGTCTTTACCACTAGAAGCTGCAATGGCTTATGGCTCAATATAGACATGGGGAGGAAATTCACTATCTCAAGTATCAGCCAGGATAACCTTGCAGAATGAATATTTTTTTGCAGGATATCAACTAGGTTAGGAAAAAAAATTCCCTTTCTACCCCCTTCCCGATTCTTGTTTAGTAACACACTGAGCAGAATGATTTGTTACCTGGAAACGCCTGTCACGACCCTGTTTTGCGCTGCCACCAGCAGAATCTCCTTCGACTATGAAAATCTCTGGTAACATATAAATAGATGTCAATAAATTGACTAACTTTCACAGCTACAAGTGTTAAAAGCTATTAACTAGTATATAACGATAGCCTCTTATTTCCTCCCATCTTCTTTATTTTTTGGTCTAAGAAGATGAAAAAATTTCCAACTTATACGCTTGTATTGTCATGTACTCCTTACTTTAAATGTATCAGACTGAACTCATGTTCTGATTTCCTAAGAAAAGGCACTTTCATGTTGGCTAATGCATACCAGATTCTGCAGGATCCGTAGATGAGCAATCTGCCAGTTTTCCAGGAAGTGAGGATGACTTCAAAACGCTTTTTGATCTGACCAACTCCCTAGCTCTCTTGGCAGCCAGAGCAGCCTAAAAAACAAGAGTCAAAAGGGAAAATTCATAGTCATTTGGTTGAAATTAGTAACTAACCGCACTGTAAAAGGCGGAGGAGAAGAGAGGAGACACATACTCCATCAGAGAATAAGCTAATATTATAAAAATGATTCTCAAGAGATAAAACACAATTGTGTGTTCTAGCATGTGTGTAGATGAAGCTGTGAAACTATGAGAAGGTATATCAATGTCGTACCTTGTACGCATTCAAGGACTTCGAAATAATGCTTTCAAGTACATCCGGATGCAATTCCAAGTACTCTGTGAGGTACTCCTGGACTGATTGGTCAACAATTTTTCTCACCTCTGGATTTCCTAGTCTTGTCTGTGAGACGTTAGGGGACACAGAAATATTAATACTGAGTAACAGAATAAAAGAAAAAGTTCAGGCCTGCTGACCATAGATCCTTATGCTCTCGAGTACCTTTGTTTGACCTTCAAACTCAGGATTAGGAACCTTGACTGAGACAATGCAGGTCAATCCCTCCCTAACATGTTCCCCACTTAAGCTAATATCTTTCTCCTGAAATCATAACCAACGACAATAAATTACACCATTAGTTAGCAACCTTTTCAGAAATGCCTACCTAAAACTGGTCAAGATAAATGCTTAAATGAATGCAAAAGTAACCTCTATAACTGGCATGTTTCACAGTTCCATCATAGATAAATGCATTGTTCATTGTCATATAGCATGCCGATTAACTGTAGATGTACGAGTTTTCAAATTTAGTCTCAGTCCATGGAGAGGATAGTATAATCCTTGACCTACATTAGACTTTTTCAACCATGATAATGACCAACTAACCCCAATTAGCATGTGCAGTTTTCATGAACAAGGAGGGAAAGAGAGGGGGAAAAAGGCTCTAAACCTCTAAGATTGGAAATATAAAGAGTTGGAAAAAACGCAGGTGGTTACTGGTATCATACCTTGATAACCTTCGACTTTTTTGCAAGGCTATTTAAAGTTCGTGTTAATGAAGCCTTCACACCTTCTATATGTGTCCCACCATCAATGGTGCGTATACTATTCGCGTAGCCCAGCATCGTGTCCGAATAGGCATCTGAGCACCTGGTACAATAACGAGACTATATCTTTTGATCATATAAATTTTGAATAGCTACCATGATAAACACATTCTCGTCCAGAACAACTGCAAATATATACTCATCAACTCCGCATCCAGTTTATAAGTAGAGTAAACCATAAAATCAGTCAGCCTAAATGTTCAACTATGTGGTTTTTTATGGTCAACGCAACCAGATTCTATGTGTTCATCAAACAACCAGAGTATATTATTAGAGACGTATACAGAAGGAAAAGTAATATACCACTGAAGTGCAACGTCAACGGTGGTGCCATTTATCTCTTTCCGGAAACCGAGCACATCATGAAGCGGTTTCTGAATAAAAGAGCTGATAATTAATCTTTTCAGGATGATAGATAGTAATAAGGATGACCTATAATACCAGAGACCTAACTACATATGAGATAACTTAATAGAGATTGAGTCGACACAGGTCTCATACTCATGCTAAATAGAGCCCTAAAGAATAATAAACAAGTCAAAAATGTTTTACCATCAAGTAAGCTGCGAAAGAAAATTATTGTTACCATCCTCATTGCATTTTGTTTCACAAAAAACTTTCCACTCTAACTTGCCACAATTTTAATTAAAGAATCAGCGATAGGCAAATATTTGAGGAACTTTATACAACTATTCACACTTTCACAGTACAACCCTCACCTTATCAGTATTTAGCCAGCTAACATATTCAGTTAATCCTCCAGCATAAAAGTATTCACTATACAAGTCCCTTTCTGGATCATCATCCTCCTTTTTTAGAGAGATTGTAACCTGCATTCATTTAAACGGACCACTTGATTATGACAAAAGAATAGTACAACATTAGCTTCTACTAAATAAGAACTGATTAAAACGAGCAGGTTTGGAATGCTCCATGAATATGAAGCAAACAAATCAAATATTGACATTTTAATTATAAGAGGTTATCATTGCTGCCCTGGTTTTAAGTGAGAAAAGCATACCTTTGGATTTAAAAAAGCAAGCTCCCTAATTCGTCCAGCAATAGTGTTATGGTCGAATTGAATTGCAGTTGTGAATACTGAAAATCAGTTTGTTGCAGAAAAGATTAGTTGGTCATTAATCCTATCTGTGGAAGGGTAAAATAGATAAGTACGGAAACCAGGCGAAACCTTCTTTGTCAGGCCAAAACCTGATGCATGTCCCTTCAGTCCCCCTTGACTCTGGTGGAAGGACATGACATGTAAGTGTTGTTATGGGCTTTCCACGAGAATACTTCTGCTGAAACTCCATCCCATCTCTGCGAACAATAACCTCCAATGCCTGTGAATAGTGGGAGCTCCTTAATTAGTTGTATGCATATTATCATAAAAGGTTCTTGATGACTTGCCAAATATCACAGCACCCAGTAAGGAACCATTCCAGAATCCTCTCATATAATATCAGGTTTGGAAATTAGATCACTTTTCACACAAAACAAAGGATTTGCAATAACCTAGCACAACCTTCCTATAAGATTCAATGTGCAGGATCTACCTATTATACAAATATATTACAAACCAATAAAATAAGTACAGAGCCACTGTGACAGAGGGAATTTTCAGTTTAGCAGAGGGTAAAAGGAAACAATGTACTAAAGCTTAGAACACACCTCTGACAAAGCATTCACAACCGATAAACCTACACCATGCAATCCACCAGACACGCTGTACCCGCTACTTTTCCCACCAAACTTACCCCCTGCATGTAAGACCTGCACAAATAAACAGCATTGGTTAATTGCATGACCAAATCAGGATAACAAAACAAAAATATGTGTGGTTCTACATTAAGACCAACATCGACAGCTCTCTACAAAATAGACACCTGAGTTTTCAACAGTTAAAAACTACAATTATCTGCATGAAAAAAGCTACTTAATGGATAAAATTTCCAACTCCTGTGAATATCTTTGTTATGCACCAGAATTAACAACCATAAAATAAATTTCAAACCATTGATATTCTCGTTGTGGTAGAATTAAAAATATTTCTCATTTGTCAGGACTCTACTAAGTAGAGAAAATAAGGTTAGCATTTGAGTATGAATTACTCAAGAAGGAAGAAACTGAGTATTACTTACAGTTATGTTTATGCTGTTCCCAGTTAACCGTTAAATCTCAGAGCGGTCTAAATTCATATATATATTTACAAGGCAGAGATAATAGATATTTTCAAGAAGCAATACCGTAAGGACAGTCTCCAAAGCAGATTTTCTCGTTGCAGGATGCAAATCTGTAGGTATCTGCAAAAAAACTATATATGAATAAAAATGATAAAATGCATTTTAAAGCTTGCAACAGATTTGAATTCTAGGATGAAAGAAAACTATATGAGAAATACATAAAAACCAGTAAATGAATATCCTAAAGCATGATAGACATATATTTACTATCAGTGCACAGTAGATGTAAAACCGGAATCGTTGCAAAATTCAGCTAGGAATACCAAAATTGGCTTCTACACAAAATTACAGAATGTTTTGGGTGCCAGTTAAACTTTCTCTTGCATCCCAGCATGAAAACTATAATCCATATTTCCAGTTATAATAATATGCGAGGATGAGTAAGTGGAACAAATCACATACCCCACGTCCATTGTCTGCAACGCTGACTGAATCATCTGCATGTAAAACGACATCAATCTTTGAAGCAAAACCAGCTTGGGCCTCGTCAATTGCGTTGTCAAGTATCTCATAAACCTAAGAAAACAAAATGTATTGAAAAAGGATAAAATTATAACAAGTTGAAAGGAGTCACTAAGGACCAAGAGAGTTCATAGAAAGAAAAAAAGTCATTTACCAGATGGTGCAAACCACGAGAACCGGTGCTACCAATATACATTCCAGGTCTTTTCCTAACAGGGTCTAAGCCTTCCAGCACCTAATGTATCATCAAGAATTTAAGATGCAAAAGACAAAAAAAAGTCGGAAATAAAGGACTCATTAGTAGGAAGTATAACACCTATAGCAGAAAACGGAGTTCCAATGATTGGGTATCCAAAAATAAACTAATAATTAAAGAGAATTACTTGAATGTGCTCGGAACTGTAATCTTTAGAGGTAGAGCTCTCTTGGAGAGACTCAGTGTCCATGGTCGATGACATAAAGGATTTAGGTGAGACCGCATTTCTTTGTACAAGTCTGTGACTCAAAACCTTGGCTAAGGGAAACTTTATCCTGAAACCAAAGGAGATTTTGTTAAGATTCCAAGAGAAGAATCAAGTTTTGCTTTACACTATGGAAGAGAATCAAACAAAACAAAAAAGTGCAAACTAAATCAATTAGAACCGAGAAAGCCTGAATAAGAGTTCCTGAGAAACCAGAGCTAAACTTAGCACTCAACAAACAAAACATTTTTGAGGAGCTGAGGAAAGCAATTGACTTCACTTCATGAGTATAACATAAAATCTCAATTTCGATAGCTTCGAAACTTTTAAAAATCTGGGGAACGAATGATTTTGAGCTACGGAAGTAAATTATTATGCTGATTCTCTCATTTTTACCGCCTATTTTCCCCGGAAACTAAAATGGAAAAGCAAAAGAGGAACATGAGCTAAAACCTGGGTGTTGAAGAGGAGAGAGATGAGGAGTGACGGTGAAGTGATGGATATAGAGAGCGAGAGAAGAGACGAGGATGAGAAGCCATAAGACGAAAATAAAGGTGAAGATAAGAGGTTGGTCTCTGAAGAAGAGCCATGGAAGAGTGATAGAGACAAACCAGAAATGTTTTCTTCTGCTTCAAAAAAAAAAAAGTCTGACGGGTCATCGTCTCGGGCCGGGTTACTCCAACCCCCCCCCCCCACCTGACCCGAACCCGGCCCAAATATTTTTTTTCTGGCCCATATTTCTTGGATAAGAAATAATTTGTTTCTATATAATTACTAACCCATTACTATTTGATATTTTGGTAAGTTAAACCGAATGGAACCAATTTAACTCGATCCTTTTTGTTTTTTTTTGCGAGTGAGTGAACGCAATAGTGACACTAGTTTGCAATACAACAATGGCATATCAAGATATCATCTCCAGACAAAAAGATTTTTAAAAAAGTCATAGAATCTAGCACAATGCGATACATATTACCTATGTATATAAAGTATATATTGTATGTATTATGTCTATAGGTTAGATACAAAAATGACTACGAGAAAATCTCTGTCTCTGAGCTTTCATCTAAACCTGCGTTTAGTCTCTCCATAAGCAACAACCCCAAGAACGGTTATACTGTACCCGCCAATTCCCATCACCATGACCGGGTTTCGGAAAAGCAGGATCGAGATCACAACCACAAACAATCATCATAATGTTACCAACAAATCCAACATCACAATATACAGATAAAGAACACATTTTCAGAATATGTAGAACATCATGAATCCAATTTTACCAGAATCTCGAACCTAAAAACCGCCAAAATCAAAATCAAACAGCAAAAACGTTATCATTACGAGAATTTTAGAAACAAAGGCGTACCCCACTGGCGATAACGACACCGGTAACTACGGGAACGAGAGCACCATAAGTGACCCAAGCTTCTCTCTTAAAGGTCATAAGATAAGCAAATAGTGCTGTGAAAAACGGCGTCGTAGCACCAACGGCTTGATTAAACGAGACAGGGAGATAACGGAGGGAGATGTTTCCGCCGACAATGCTGAGAGTGGCGACCTTGAGGAATTGAGAGCGAGATTTGAGGTATTGGAGAGGGACGAGCTTGAGGAAGACAATGGAAACGTAGCTGAGGATAGCGCACGCGGACATGTGACACATTGTGAGGAAAATGGGGAATTTGAATCCGTAATTGGAGAGGAGGAACTTGTTGAAGAGAAGAACACCAATGTTGGAGGTGTACCAGAGGATGATTAGGGATAAAATGAAGAGGGTTTGTTTCTTCGGAGAAGATGAAGAAGACGACATTTCTGGTTTCTGATCTGGGTTCTTCTTGTTCATCTTCGTCGACGGGATCGAGAGATTTGGGTGGATTTTGATAGGAGAAAAAACGAGAGAAATTAGTTCCTTACCTTGAGCATGGGACGACAAAGAAGAAAGCTCAGATGAAAAAAATGAAGCTTTTTTTTTCGTTTTCTTCGGAAATAAAGAAAAACATTGAATTGTTGTTTGCTTTGTTTGGTAAACGTAATTAATGCAATTGACCCCAAACAAAAAAAAAAGTTAACTAATGCATTATCAAATTGGAAACTATATTTGGGATTTTAATAACAGTTTTCGAGATTTGAAAGTATTATTCATCGTTTCTACATTAGTTATTGTGTTACTAAATTGTTTTATTTTGTGTTACAGTGATAATTTAATTTAATCGACTTTGATTATATTTTCAGATTTAATGAAAAATAAAGTTAGGTAAGAAATTCGGTTCTTGACCAAATTAAATTGGTCCAAAATCTAGTTTTATTCTTTAGTAGAAATAAGCTAATACATGTGTGAAGCGAATGTTTTCATATTATAATATTTGTAGTTTTTTGTTATTGATTGTTTATTATTGATTTATGATGTATTATTACTATAGAAAATGATATCAGCGAGCAGCAAATATAACTCATGAAATTTATAAATCTTAGGTTGTTTCAATCAATGGTTTGAGAAAATATTTATCATTTGTGGTCAGTTGATCAAAAGAGCAATCTCAATTCGCTGTAAAGATCATAAGTTATGTATAATTCTTTAGATAAAAAAAAAATCTTGTGTCATCGTTACTTCTAACTAAAGGTATTGAAACATGGTATATGACGTAGTTGAATAATAGTGGGCTGCACTACAAATAAAGATATCGTTAAACTCAATGCCAAATACTATAAGCAATGGTCCATGCAATCCAATTAATTTACAGATTACAAACAAGTTTCAATGTGTGGAACACTGGAGCTTGCAGATGAAATGACCATTTTTTTGGAGTTTTAACAAAAATTGATCGCATAGTCACGCAGAGATGCAATGCAATCAAGAAGTGAAACTGGTTCGATCTAGGCTAATTATTTTTCGGTTCTTCAGATTGGACCGGTCCAGTCAGTAGAAAGCTGAACTGTGTGACGACTGACGAGGGACGACGAAGTTTCAACTTTTCAAAGAGCAACAAAGGATTGACGCGGCACGCGTGTGCAAAAATTGACGCGTCACCTTATAATTACGATTACACCCCTCGACGCGTACAAAATCAACCTTATCGTAAAAGACCTCAAAATTCAAACCCAAAATATCTATATAATATATCTGAGGTGGCAAATATTTATATATCATCACAATTCCTAAATTTGTCAAACAAAATTTTCACTTTCTTCTTTGATCTCTGAAACTGTGAAAGCTTCTCACCATGTCTGGTTACCCTCCATCGAGCCAAGGTTACGGTTACGGCGGAAACCCACCACCGCCTCAGCAACCTTACGGATCATCCGGCAACAATCCTCCACCGTACGGATCCGCCACCTCATCACCGTACCCTGTTCCGTACGGATCACAGCCTGCGCCTTACGGTGCACCACCATCCGCACCGTACGCGTCTCCTCCAGGAGACCTTAAGCCGCATAAAGAGAAACCTCAAGGCGGTGCTTACGGATCTCCATCTCCCGGTGGTTACGGTGCTCATCCACCGTCAGGAGCTTCGGGTTACGGTGGTTACGGAGCGCCGCAGCAGTCAGGACATGGTGGAGGTTACGGGGCTCCTCCTCCGCAGGCTTCTTATGGAAGTCCGTTTGCGTCTCTGGTACCGTCGGCGTTTCCTCCCGGAACGGATCCGAACATCGTTGCTTGTTTCCAGGCCGCGGATCGGGACAATAGCGGCTTCATTGATGACAAGGAGCTTCAGGGAGCTCTCTCTTCGTATAATCAGAGCTTCAGCTTAAGAACTGTTCATCTCCTTATGTATCTCTTCACCAACAGCAACGTTAGGAAGATTGGTGAGTTTCTTGATTCTTCAAATTGATCTTAAATTCTCACCAATTTCATCAAGAAAATGTTAAGTCATAGTGAATTGCGTTTTCTAGAAGGATCCATTGTCTTACTATCACCATCTAGGTTTGAATTTTTTGCACTTGGAAAGATAGAATTTTACTCTGCAACTTGTTTGGTTTGACTTTGATCTTTTGTAGCCAACATCTCCATTATACCAAATCCTTAAGTTATAGTATTATTTAATTCAAGTTGAAACAAACAAACAAAAAAATCAACTTTTAATTAGTCTTCCTGCTAGGCTAGGTTTTTGAGTATATACTGATTTAAGAATTCCACATTGCAGGACCAAAAGAGTTTACTTCACTTTTCTACAGTCTTCAGAATTGGAGGGTAAGTTAAAAGTTTTTCTTTTTATTAGAATGGTTACATATTTGGAGTTAACTCATGTGGTTTTGTGCGGAATTGGGTTTATGGATTTGGTTTCAGTCCATCTTTGAGAGGTTTGATAAGGACAGAAGCGGTAAAATCGATACAAACGAGCTGAGAGATGCACTCATGAGCCTTGGGTTTTCGGTGTCTCCTGTGGTTTTGGATCTGCTCGTTTCAAAGTTTGACAAAACCGGAGGCAGGAATAAGGCTATTGAATATGACAATTTCATCGAGTATGTTCATTCGTTTCAACCCCTTTAATAACTTTTATCTTTTTACTCTCTAAAATGTAAAATTCGTCACTTACTATGGTTTTTCTATTGATGCAGGTGCTGTTTGACTGTCAAGGTATGCTATTTTCGTCGCACTGTTAGACATTACCATATGAATGATTCAAGCTTGTTCCTTGACAATATGTTGAATGTGTATTGTGTTTTGATGTTTGGTAAATCTAAATTGCAGGGGCTGACGGAGAAGTTTAAGGAGAAGGATACGACGTTATCAGGCTCAGCTACTTTCAATTACGAGACCTTCATGCTCACTGTTCTACCATTCCTCGTCGCTTGAGTGTGATAGCTTCAAACTCAATTTCCATATCAGCTTTTGGATCTTTTTTCTCGTTGTTGCTTGTGTAAGATTTGGACGTGGCTCTCCATATGAGGAAAACCTTGTTAAATAAAGTCTTGTTGAATAAATTTGAATGGATTAGTGCATAAATCGTGTCTCAGTCTATATGAGATAAATTTGAACTGAACTTTCGAGGCCCAAAATCATTCAAACGACAACGTTCAGGGTCAGGGTGGTTTCAAGATGCAAAAATATCAAATTTGTAGGCCCTCAAATGTAAATTGTACCTCTTCGACATGGAATGGCTTTGATAAACCACATTTAGCCGTCGTGGTTGGAGTTAAATCATCTTCGAAAAGAATTCGGTTTAATTTCGGAAAATCTGAACCAAACCGATCCAAATAACTGAAATCCCAGAATACATTTTTGTAAGAGTCTCGTCTTTTTCACCTCCAGGCTCCTCATTGATCAGCTAAAATATATAACTAACTGCGAGAATTTGGGTATTATTGTTAATCGATGGAATTTAAAATCGCAAACCCAGCTGGACTTAAACTAAGCACTGGAGCTTAGCATCTCCAAAAATGGCCAGTAATAGGGATAGTGTTAATCTCTCGCGCACGTTCAAGTATTTACTAGGTTCGTCTTCATTTTTTTCCCCAAAAATCTCTCTGTATTTTGCTTCTAATTAGGAATTTTCCTTTCTTCTCGATCAAATTTGGAATTAGCTACGCAGTTTCTTTCCAGAGGCATCCCGTTCATATTCAATTCCTGGATCGTGAGGCATCTCACAGAAGAAGACTATGCGGTAAATAGATCCTTGTATACCAGTTTCTTTACTCGTACATCCGTTGAATGAAAGCACAGTTTAATTTTAGCTCGAATAGATCGCTTCTTCTTAGATTTTGCCAATGTAGGTATTTTAGCTATTTGGAAAGGATTAATTGGGTTGTTGCTGTATTTTTAATCTTTTACTGAAAGATCGGTTTTGATTCTTATTGCCAAGTATGAACTTTTAAGTGTGGAAGATCAGTTTTTCGTTTCTGTACCTGGAATAATTATCAAGTCATGTTTTTTTAAGTCTTAGCTCTGCTTGATTTTACTCCACTTTCATTTGATTAGCTACGTGGATGATGTTTCCTTCTTTAAGAATTTCAATGGCTTTTGTTTATAAGCTCGATCTATCTCTTTTCGTTGCAATGCAGCTCTATGCCGTCCAGTTCCATCTTTTTGTTACCTGTGTCTTGTTTCTCAGCCGGGAGGGATTCCGGCGTGCTTGCTTGCGAGCTGACATTAACAGATACCATAAAGCAGTTCCCGCTGATCAGCTTCACATAATCTGTTCAGGACTAATTTTTCGGCCAGTGATTTTCCTCAACTTTCTGCTGCAGTGGTGATGTGGTTAAGTTATTGAAAGTGGCGTGGGTGACATTTCCACTTGGAATAGCCATTACTATTGCAGCATGCATCTTTGTGTTATGGTGGCAGAACCTTAGTTACTCCGACACATATGCTCAGGCTATCATGATTCACGGTACATTGTTGTCCTTTTCTATGCCTTTATCATACTTCTTCTGCTCAAAGCTTTGGAATCTGAAAGTTTCTGTTTTGTGGTCGTTTACTCGTGCCTATAATAATTATAGCAAGGTCCATTTTGTTTCTTCTATGGCTACGACTTTCTTTTTCTCTCGAAGAAGTTCTCTACTGAGACCTATTATCTTTTCCTAATAAGATTTCTGAAGTAGTCCAAATTTAGGTTCTTGGAATATATAGCAGGAGGTTAATCTTTTTTTTTCAACTTAAGAACTAACCCACTAAATTGGCAGGATTTGCATGTGTACTGGAGTTAGTGGCTGAGCCTTTGTATATTATCTCTCAGACATTGATGCATCTAAAATTGCGACTGATTGTTGAGACTGTTGCTACATTTTCTCGCTGTGTAGTTTTGTGCTCTCTCATAGCCAAACAAACCAATATGGTACACATTTGTGTTAATAAGTTTTTTAGTTCTTATATCATTCCATTTCGTTTCTGGCAAAAGAAGCATGCTCGAAGAAAGTTATATGATAGAACTAAAATCTAATTATCATCAACATATGTAGGAAAAAGGGATAATCTTTGCACTGTCACAAGTTGCATATGGAGGTTCCTTATTTTTAGGGTACTGGGCTTATTTTCTCATTTATGGTGTTTTCAGAAGTTCGGATCTCTTTCCTTTCGGGTATGAGCTCTCTATTACTTTATCTCCTTACCAGATTTCTTAACTCTTGATACTAACTCAATCATTTCCAATAATATTCAACAATTATTGTGATCTCACAGATCTGGTAACTTCATGGATTTCGATAAGCAGCTCTCGAGCATGTGTATGCTATTTACTTTTCAGTCCTTCCGAAAGTTGATCCTCCAAGAAGGTGAAAAGTTGGTCCTTGTATGGTTAGATACACCTTATAACCAGGCTGTTTATGGAATCGTCGACAAACTAGGCAAGTCCCTTTGGTGAAAAAATGCAAAATTTCCATAGCTGCAAAGTGTATATATATTGTCAAGGGAATTTTACACAAATTCTTTAAAACTCCAGGAAGCTTAGTTGTACGCTTGGTGTTTCTTCCATTTGAAGAAAGTTCATACACTACATTTGCCAGGTTCGCATCAGGTTTATTTCTCTCCTGAGTTTAGTGTGTTATGTTATAAAGCTTAGTTCAAATGTTTCATGATATTTGTTCACTCCCTAGTTTCTGACATTTCATTACCATATATGGTTTCTATTTCTCTCTCTCGTGACAGGTGATTACCAGCAAAAGAAGAAGAAACTCGGAATTTGTCTGACCGAGGCCTTAAAGCTTGTAATATTAATAGGTAGATGCCTGTCTATTGCAGTAAAGTTTTCCACTTATAATGTCTTTTATCAGTCACTAAAACTGGACGTCAGCTTTTCAACTTCATTCCAGATACTCAATTGTTTTTGTTCCACAATCTATATAAAAGACTTTTGACTCTCATCTTCGCTAACATCCTGGAAGTTTATAGGTCTTATATTTATGGCATTTGGCCCGAGTTATTCATACTCTCTTATCAGATTGTTGTATGGTGAAAAATGGAGTGATGGAGAAGCTTCCTTGGCACTACAGTTTTATTGTCTCTATATCATCGTCCTGGCCATGAACGGTTAGTAATCATATCTAGATTTACCTAATGCTTATTGACTTGTTGTTTGCTAAAAAATCGAGCTTCTTGAATTCGCGGCTACTAGTTTCATTTTTCAGTCTTGTTTCTTTTTTAAATTATTTTTTCAGGAACCTCTGAAGCATTTTTACATGCAGTTGGAGATGAGAATCAACTAAAGCGCTCAAATGATAAGTTGCTTGTATTTTCATTGATCTACATCATATGAAATATTCTGATGATAAGATCTTTAGGAGCAATAGGTTTAATCATGGCGAATTCCTTGAGTATCCTTCACCCACATATACATGTAACAATTTCAACTAGAATAAGCTTTTTGTTCATCTCTCTTTGTCTTCTTGACTCTTCTTAAAAAAAGATATGATTCTAAGGATCCTCTATTCAGGGCAGTTCATCCAACATTACTTCCAGGTATACTTGATTCATCTATATAGTATGTTGCGATAACTACCTTTGGTTTTTGTTTGTTTTTAAACTTCAAATTTCTCTGCAGGGCACTTCTTCATTCTCGTTCCGAAGATGCTTTCCTTTAGGCTGGCAGATTCTTATCCTTTCGGGCATAATCACTCTCATCTCAGAGAAAACCTTTCTCAACCATAAGAATTTCTGGGCGACATTTCCTATCCATTTTGCCATTGGTTTCCTTTGTTTCTGTGGCTCAGCCATTTTCATGTAAGCCCTCCCCTATGGCAACCACAAAATCCATTTCAGAAAACAGACTTTTTACCGTCTTTTTTTGGTTATACTATACGGAAAAATGTCACTTTCAAGTTTCAAGTATTGATTAGAGGGTTACTGCATACTATAACATACTTTCTGAAATCTTGTGTGTTTTTCTCTGGTAGATATCGGCGTGAGAGGCTGTTCATCAATAGAATCATACAATTCAAGGATCACGATCACGGTGACTGAAGAAACCATTAAGTGATGGTTATGGATCCGTTTTTGTCAAGGAAGAGAAAGTGAACATTTGTTGTCCCTTATAATAGATGTTAAGTGTATTAAGCAGATTCATTAGGCATTCACAACATTTTCTGTTTTGCAGGGCTGTTTTGCAGGGACACACAAAGTGTCCCAATTCACTATATTGATAGTCTCCATTTTAGAAGTCTACAGATACATTTACTATAGTGAAATCCATGTTCATTGTTAATGTGTACGAGAAGGTGGCTTTCAGAGTTTAAATAATATGAAGACATTTGTGGGTGTTTTATGTTAGGATTTTACTAATTACTTTCTATTTAAAGAACTTGATATATTAGATTTGGGTTAATTTTGGTCATCCAAACAACTTAAACATAACTAAAACTTGACATAAAATTTATATGGATTAAATTTGGTACAATATTTCACAACCCAAACCAAAACTTAAATAAAAATCTGACCCAAAACCTAATTTGTCCACCTCTAAAAAGGCCTAAGAACAAACTCAAATAATTTTGATTTTGAGTCAAAGAAAACCAAACAGCAAAAAAATACGTTTTTTGGAAAATATATCTTTAGTGATATTATAGAAATAAATATCTACATGTCTACAAATGATTGGTGAGTACCTAGAAAATTTTAATATTTATAATATATCTTACTCTTATAAAATGGAAACAGATATTTCTATTTAAAAACAAAATTACGGTTTTTATATTTTTCTAAACATTTTAGTAGAAAAGGACGAAAACGATAAAAATACATTTTGGAAAAAATATCTTTAGTGATATTATAGAAATAAATATCTACATGTCTACAAATGATTGGTGAATACCTAAAAACATTTTACTATTTATAGTATATTTTACTCTTATAAATATGGAAACAAATATTTCTATTTTGTTTAATTTATATTTTAAAAGAAAAAAAATACTGTTTTATCTTGTTCTAAATAATTTGCTAGAAAAGGACGAAAACAAAAAAAATACATTTTTGGAAAATATTATCTTTAATGACATTATAGAAAATATCTCTACATTTCTACCAATGATTGGTGAACAGCTATAAAACATATACTATTTATAGTATATCTTACTCTTATAATATGGAAACAAATTTTTTTTTTTTTTATTTCTGTTTTTTAGACAAAATTACTGTTTTATCTTGTTCTAAATATTTTGATAGAAAAGGACGAAAACAAAAAAGTTACATTTTTGGGGAATATTATCTTTAGTGACACTACAGAAAAAAATCTACATTTCTACCAACGATTGGTGAACAGCTATAAAACATTTAATCTAATAATCTAATGTTGGTTCTTTCTGAAGTTTTCTTACACCTGTAGAAAATTAATATTTGGTATGAAATATGAAAAATGGTGATGATTGGTTAAAGATGATATTTATGTCCCAAAAATAGCTTTAACTATTAAATTTGAACCTATAAAATAATACTATATAACTGCAATACCAATCCAGAGAATCAGAGGCCATTGACTGATTTGCAAATCGGACGGTCAGTATCAGTCCACCACATATTTGAATTCAAACAAGGTAAAAGAGTTAACGTTACAATAGTTTCGCTCAGGTTTGGATCCGACCCTAAATATCCGAACCAGAAACACAGAGAAGCAGAAGAAACCATTATAAAGAAAACACTCTAAAGCGAATCAAAGAAGCAGAAGCAGAAGACGACTTTCATTAGCGTCACTTCTGCGATTTCGCTCTCAGTCCTTTCTCTTCATTTTTTCTAGGGATTTTGATTTGTGCCCAGAAGAAGGAAAGAAAAAGATCCGATCATTGGTAAATCTGATCTCTTAGATTTGTAACCTTGGTTGATTTTGTGTGTGTTTCCGAAAGTGCATTGATTTTGATCGATGAATCTTATCTTTTTTTTCAGGGATATAAACGAGAATTGGACTGTCATGACAAGCGTGAGAACTGGGTCGCACGAATTCAATTTGGCCTCAAGAAGAGCCGAAGAATCTGGTTTGTAAAATCTCTCTGTTTGATTCGAAAAATAAGATCTGAAAGTTCTGTTTCTGATTTTCCTATGGCTGATTTGTATTTTTTTTTGTTTGGTTGCAGCCGCGAGGCGATTTCAAGCCGTGCAATGGCTTCAGTCTGTAGTGGGTCAACTTGGTATTCTGAATCACCCATCGGAGAAGGAGTTTATTTCTTGCTTGAGAAATGGTATGATACTTTGCTATGCAATCAACAAGATCCATCCAGGAGCTGTTTCCAAGGTACTCTTCTTGTTTTTGATTCAATTAATTGATTCAACTCCTCAGATTTCATGAGACTTAATTAGGGTTTTACGTTTTGTTTTGTTTACTTAAGGTTGTGGAGAGCTACTCGTATCTGAACGGAGAGTATCAACTTCCTGCGGCTTATCAATACTTCGAGAATGTTAAGAATTTTCTTGTGGCTTTAGAACAGCTGAGGCTTCCTGGATTTGAAGCTTCTGATCTCGAAAAGGTAACACATTTGGAGAAAAAAACGTTTCATATATTGACTGCTTTGATTCTGTTATAGCTTTGAATAATCGAGTATGAGGTGTAATGTCACAGGATAATCTAGAGTCTGGATCAGTGACCAAGGTTGTAGATTGCATTTTAGGACTTAAGGGATACCATGAGTGCAAGATAACGACCAGTGGTAATGGGTTCTTCAAGCATGTCAAAACGCCGACGTTTCAGCTCTCTGCGACTAAGACTCATCCTCCAAGTGCTACCAAAACGTCTAGACATTTGGATATGTCCTCAGTCCGTGACAGAAACGATGGCACAGATGGCGAATCTGATCAACTCAAAGGTTTGATCCATGCTTGGTTCTCGACCCTTCTTCAGTTTCTTATGTAAAGGATATAACAATATTACTCTTGTTGACTTATGTTGAATGTACTCCCTTCTTACTTGGTGCATTTGGATTGGATACCTGTAGTGATAGCCAAGTTGATTGCCGATCACATGTTCAATTCCAGGGAATATATTGATGAGAATCTTTTTTCACTTGACAATGGCAGTGAGGTAATTTGAAATGTGCTGCCTCCTTTTCTTCAAAGATTTTTACTGTAACAGTCAGATCAACTTGGTTAAATCTGCTTGTATTCTTTGAATTGCAGGTTTCAAGAGCAAATTTCGAGAAAATCATCTCAAGATTCCCAGAGGTGAGATTTCAAGTTGAGAATTTGACTTGTGGGTCAATGCTGGATGGAATATGATAACTTGCTATATATTATAAATGAAGCTCTCTGTATTCACTATCCTTGTAGCCACTTTATTGATGATAGCGATTGCGTTGGTTACAAATTTAGAACATAGAAAATCAATGTGCTTAGAAATTTATCTGTTCTGATTAGGCAAGTATTATACTTCAATAATGCTTTTGATAGATTGGTCTAGCACTAATGTTTTCTGTGTACAGCTTCACTCAGTATTCAAGGATTTCCTTAACGAAGGTACCATGAAATCATCAGACTTAAAGTCCATGCCTCTGGAGGAATTACCTGTCCATGAAGTCGACCAAGTATGACACGAAACCCCTACCTTTAGAACTGTCTTTTTATGTTGAGACCTTAACAAACAATAAACATCTTCTGCTCATTAGCCGTTCCATGTAAATTTTTGTTCCAAGTTTTGATTAATGCATTGGTTATGCATTCATGAGTGACTGCTTTTATCTGTTTCTTGACACCTCTCTTTACTCCATGACTGTTTAAAAGCGTTTCATATCTAAGTTTTAACTAACCAATTGTTGGATAGTTTGCTCAGTCCAACAGAAGTCTCCACAAGCGTTTACTGAAAACACAAGAAAAGGAGCTTGCGGTATGTTTGCATTTATCCTCTCTTAATGAAGTCCTACTAGTTGTTTGGAAAAAATAGTTATGGCATGCCTCTCTTTCTGTCAAACTCTCTTGACTTAAATATCTTATTTTTTCTGGCATGTTCTTTCTTATCCAATATGGTATGTATGTTTTACAAATTGATAAGAAGTCCTATGCATTACTTTGTGTTATAATCCAAGAATCCTTCTCTTGTTCAGGATCTCAAGACCCTGTTTATAGAAACGAAGCAGGATTTTAAGGATCTTCAGGTTCATTTGCAAAGAGATTTGATGGAACTAGGTTAGTTTGTTTTCTAAGATTTCGTTTGTATCACCTCCAGAGCATTTCATCTTTAATTACTATCTCATTTTCTGGTTTCAAATGCAATTGTCTGTGTTGCACAGGGAATCAGATGCAAGAGATGACATCAGCAGCTCAAGGATATTACAAAGTGGTGGAAGAAAACCGAAAGTTATATAACATGGTGCAAGATCTTAAAGGTAGAAAATAGTAAAAACAAGTTTTGCTCTTTTAATGGAAGTCTTAATGCCATATCTTTAAAATCTGCAGGAAATATAAGAGTGTACTGCAGAGTTAGACCGATCTTCAATGGTGATATGAAGGGAGTAATTGATTATATAGGAAAAGATGGCTCTTTAATTGTTGTGGATCCATCAAAGGTTCTGAAAGATGGAAGAAAAACATTTCAGTTTAATCAAGTATTTGGTCCAACCGCAACTCAAGGTAACTTTGTAATTGCTCAAAGGTTATAAGCTTGTGTTAAGTCTTTAACTTATTTGTAAGGTATTTTTGAAAGTTTTGTATCCATGTGTACAGATGATGTATTCAAAGAAACACAACCACTAATCAGATCAGTGATGGATGGTTACAATGTCTGCATTTTCGCTTATGGCCAAACAGGATCAGGGAAGACATACACAATGGTGAAAAAATTTCGACAGACTAGAGCATCTTCTTGCCTTTCGACATATATAGTTACTTATCATGTTTCATGATGCAGAGTGGTCCTCCAGGAAAATCAGCTACTGAAATGGGAATAAACTATCTAGCTCTCAGCGACCTCTTTCTGATATGTGACAAAAGAAAGGACATGATGACGTATGAGATATTCGTCCAAATGGTCGAAATCTACAATGAGCAAGTCCGAGACCTTCTTGCGGAAAATTTCTCCTGCACCAAATATCCTTTCATGGCTTTCTTCTTTATCTATTTCACATGAAACCTAGTGTTCTTCTTGACTATATGTGCACATTAGATATTCGGACTTGTTCCAGCGAGGATAATGGCTTGAGTCTTCCAAATGCTACAATGCATTCTGTAAATTCTACCAAGGATGTCCTTCAGCTGATGGAGGCTGGTGAGCTGAATCGTGCTGTTAGTTCCACATCCATGAACAATCGAAGTAGTCGGTCTCACAGGTGCAGAACTCAAAATTTTACTTTAGGAATTACGGATTACTGTTTGTGATCTAAAAATAGTTATGGTTTTGTAGTATTTTGATGGTGCACGTACGTGGGAAAGACACATCTGGGGGAACCCTCCGAAGTTGCTTGCATCTGGTGGATCTTGCAGGGAGCGAGAGAGTAGATAAATCAGAGGTTACAGGAGACAGACTCAAGGAAGCGCAATACATCAATAAATCTCTTTCTTGTCTCGGAGATGTGATATCTGCATTGGCTCAGAAGAATTCTCACATCCCATACCGAAACAGCAAGTTGACTCTTCTTCTTCAAGACTCATTAGGTACTAATATCGTATCCAAAAATCTTTCCTTTTCGGGTTTGTGAACAAAAAAATTTCACTGAATTTCTGTCATCTTTTCATTTTAGGAGGGCAAGCCAAAACATTAATGTTTGCTCATTTGAGTCCAGAGGAAGACTCCTTTGGGGAAACAATCAGTACTTTGAAATTCGCACAAAGAGTTTCAACAGTCGAACTTGGCGCTGCTCGTGCTCACAAAGAGACTAGAGAGGTTATGCATCTCAAAGAGCAGGTTTGTAGAGATAACAAAAAAAACAGTGAAATTCATTTACAGTTGGTTTTAGTTTATGTGAGCCAACAAACATTTTTATATTCTTCTTTCAGATTGATAACCTGAAGAAGGCCTTGGGTACCGAAGAAGGGAATAATGTTTCCTACAGTGGAGCAAAGGAGATAAAATCTCCCATCAGCAGGCCGATGGCAATGACAGACAGAACTCCTCCTCCTCCTCGTCCCAGAAGATTAAGCATCGAAAACTGTAACAAAACAAAGACAAATCTTGAAGACAGGAAAGGTATTAAATCACCTTTGGCATCAACAGAGAGAACTCCTCCTCCTCCTCGTCCCAGAAGATTAAGCGTCGAAAACTGTAGCAACGCAAAGGCAAATCTTGAAGACAGGAAAGGTATTAAATCACCTTTGGCAACAACAGAGAGAACTCCTCCTCCTCCTCGTCCCAGAAGATTAAGCATCGAAACCTGTAGCAACACAAAGGGAAATTTTGAAGACAGGAAAGGTATTAAATCACCTATGGCAACAACAGAGAGAACTCCTCCTCCTCCTCATCCCAGAAGATTAAGCGTCGAAAACTGTAGCCACACAAAGGCAAATCTTAAAGACAGGAAAGGTGTTAAATCACCTTTGGCCTCTCGTCGTGCACAAAGATTGAGTTTGGAGGTTCCAAAGTCCTGTCAAAACGAAGAAAGCAGTAAAGGAGATCCGACCATGGAGGTGCAGCAGCTCAAGATTCCAAGGAGTCCTATAAGCTATTCTCAAAACAGAGCAGTGAAAGTAGATGGCAGAACAAGCATTCCTCAACTCCAGCCATTGCAAACACCTGTTAAAGGAGCTTCCAAAAATGAGATACAGTTCATTTCTGTGGATTCTAAGACAAGTGGAAAAGGTTCAAATATTCGGAAGTCCCTGAGGACAATCGGAAAGCTGATCATTGGTTCAGAGAAGAGGTATGATACAAAGATTTTTATGGTTATTCCAATCTGCATGATAATATTATGCATTTACCGTGGGGTTTTTTTTTTTCTTACCACAGAAAAGAGAACATTCCTGCAGCTCCACGATCACCACTTGGAGGAGTATATGGTTTCAGTCATTTAAAATCTCCGGACGCAAGCAACGCTAAGACTCTGCGACGGCAGTCACTCACAGGTGTCCTGCCACCAGAATCTGAAAGATCGCGTAGATCCTCAATAGAAGGAAAACCAATTGAAAATGGTAAGAAACGAAACATCTTTACCATAAGTGTCTCTTTTCATCAGAACAAAATTAATATCTAAGCTTTTTTGGCTTTATAGGTGTGAGTGGTGCAAGAAATGTCAAGACACCTCCACCAATGCGTTCACCATCAAAGATAGGGAAGAGATGGGCCTAGAAACTTCTGAAGATCTCTTGCTTTGGCTCGAAGCATAGTATCTCGTTGAAACTCTCTTCACCATCTAAAACTTCAGTTAATTTCCATTCAATAGGATCTTTTTTTTTTTTCCTTTTTTTCTGAGTAAATAAGCTCTGACTGTAGCATAAATGGCTATTATTGTTTTAGCCATTCTTTACAGTTTTGTTGTTTGTGTCTCTATAAATAACATTGAATTCATTTATGTCATCTGTTTCATTGAAATCTTTACAAAGACTATAATATCTGTACAGTAGTTTGTGCAGACTACTATACAGCAACAACAAGAAACGTGCAAAACTCATTCCATGTCAGCTAATGGATTTTGCATAGGCATCAACCAAAACCTTCTTGAATCTCCGGAGATCTAATCTCACTTGCTGGTCGTTCAGGTATATCCCCTTTGTGAATTGCCACCCTTTCTTAGTGATGCTGCTTGGGTCTGTTAGAATTGTATCATTTTTATCGTATTTGTCATACAATGAGCTCTCTCTTGGAAGAATCTTATAACCAATGTAGTCTAGACCTAGCTTCTTTGCTGGTTCTCCATAATATGTCTCTGCCGCCCAATCTGTCCCCAATGGAATGATCTGTACAAAGACTCCTCCAGTTTTCATGAATAGAAAATGAGTCATGGCTGCTCCATGTACCCCAACCATGACATTGCTTGAGGTAAGCACTCTGTAGATCTTTGCCAGTTCCGTTGTTCTGTCAGGTCTCAAAACTTCGACTTCAAACCCGATCCTCTGAGCCAATTTCACCATCAGATTCTCATTTGTTATCCTTCGAGAACCTTTTCTTGAAAACAATGCAAGTTTTGGCCTCTGAGCCCTTCTTCTATCTGCTGCTCTTACGTGAAACCGTCGCTCCTCTTGCCCATCCAATCTGTTAACTCGGGGCCTGTAAGCTCGATCAAGTACATTTCGGAACTCATTGATAGTTATTGTACGATCTTGCATCAGAGAAGGATCCACTGTTAACTCACCATGGATTGTAAGACCAACAATGGCTTCCTTGAAGCAGTGAGTTCTCTTGTCTTTGATGAAATCAATAAGAGGATAATCAGAGAGCTGAGAAAGAACATCTGCATACTTCATCTCCCACCACCTGTGATACTCAGCAATCACAAAGACAACCTTTTTGTTGAAACGTTTAGATGTTATATACAAAGGAATAAGCCCGTCGTTGAACTCATGATAGAGGTTTCCGGTATACCCTCCGGTAGAGAATAACACGGCAGGTACTTCATGGATCACTTCGCATTTATGATTGTCGCCAAAAAGCTTCACATCTTTTGTCACAAGTTTCAGCTCACGGATGGTTTCCATTATACTGGTCTCCCATTTTCTGGTGTATGGTTTGATATTTTCTTGCAAGACATGATTGGTGAGATCATTGGAGGTGTAGAGAAAGATTGAGGAAGAAGGAGAGTATGTTCTGATATCGCCTTTCATGTAACAGATGTCTGTACGATACCCTGTTCTGTCACAAAATATACTCTGATCTTCTGCATAATTACCACAAAAGAAACACTGATCATAATCCTCTTTCTTGATGTTTCAAGAACAGTAAGAAACAGAGGATTAAGTACTACTAACCATTTTTTGACATCGTAGGTGATTGTGTATCGTTTTGAGAAACCCGATTCTCAATCTCTTTAATTGAAGAATCTGCAAAAACATATCAAGTGAAAGTAGTTTAGGAAAACAATAACAAAAAGAACTGATTTACTTGAAGTACAAGATAGGAGAATCGTACCGATGAGAAACAGGGCAGAGGGGTAAGGAAAACAGAGAAGATGAGGAGCAAAGACGAAACAACTTGAGATAAGAGAGAAGAGAAGGAGATAGATAAGCTTAGGCTTCGATCTCTTTGCGCTATTCCTAAAGGAATTGTTCAACCTGAAGACATAAGGAAACAGCTTCATAGATTCGTCTAGTTTGATCTGTTCTACTTTTTTCAGAGTCTGCCTCACCATTTACTTGTTATTCAAGTCATATAGATGAAGAACATATAGAAAAAGAGAGCGAGAGAGAGGGAGGGAAAGAGGAATATAGTGAACTTTTTCTTTTTAAACAGAATTTCTTTTCTATGACTCTATCAAGCTCCTTGGATACGCACAGAAGGAAGAGAGGGTAGAAAGAGTCGTTTTCTGGGTATTGTTGTAAGGTTTTGGTTTGAAAGCAGAGTATATTATATATTCAGAAAGAGACGTTGTTAGCTTACTATTCTTTGGAAGAGATAGAGAAAGAGACACGTTTCTTGGTATTATATGGGGGAGGGAGAGAGAGATAGATACTAAGTCTTCTCTCTTCGTCGAAATACTGAGAAGGGAATGATGAGGAGACGTGTGGGAGAACGAGAAAGGGACTTTGGCCAAACCCATCATTCATTTTTTGAGCCTTAGATTGTTGCTTCCATCACAAGATTCCTTTTCCTTAATTTCTGTTTGGTTAAATGACTAATCTTATTTATGTATACTCCGTCTTAGTTGAAATCACCCTAACAATGACATATTCTTCTTCCTTTTACGGAATTTCATGTCTTATTTGGTAAAAACTGTTTTACTTATAATATAGGATTTTGGACACAAAGTGAGTGTATTTTATCTGGCGTGGTGGAATTATCTGAGTTCCAGCTAATTGTGATCTTTAATTTAGACTTAACGATTTTGATGATTGAACCGGAAATTATTAATTTTTTGCTGGTAAAAGACTGCATGACCTTGGACATAGTTTATGGTTCAACTCATATCATTAGGCCATCGGAATAGAAAATTAGGTTTTATGGATTAATTACATATTCAAAAATAAATGATGAGACCAGTCTATTCATAGGGATGACTGATTAATACTTAAGAAATTCAAATTATTGGACATTATATTATTATCTAAAAACGGAGAATGTCATGCCAAAGGACGAAATGATCAAATAGGTAATGGAGGCGTTCTAAACGGTCAAATACATACAGCATGTCATATTCCAATGAGTACTAAAAAAATATAAATGTTTTTGTTGCTAAATGCTAACCATTGGTTGCCCTGTTATTTTATTATAACTTGTTTAGTTGTTTAATGAAAAATATAAGGTGTTTATATAAGGATGAATACTTTCCTCAATAGCAAAATTCAAGGAGTTTATCCGAAAAGTTGGTTGGTTACTCGGTTTATTTTGTTCAACAAGTTTAGAAAGATATAGAGTATCTAATATATTCATAATATAAATTCATGTATAGTTTAAGTCATGTAGAATAGTAGAAACTGCTAACGTCAATATAAAGTATTCCGATCCACTTTAGACCAAGTTCAAGAGATGTAAAGGTCTAAAATCTAAAATTCATTGATACTACAAAATGGGTTGAATAAAAAAGGTGTATATGTGTATAACTGTCATCTACACTACGTAATGCGTATAAAACAGAATGAGAAATAAATGGTGATGCCAATGTTTTACCTAAATTTTTGACACTAAATTATTGACGTGCATAGTTGATTATTACTACTAATTTTTAGGTTATACATATGTTGAAACAATTAATTATTAAATATTTCAAAAAGATTAATCAATGAACAAGTACGCAAAGAGGATCATTGAAGACCGGGATTTGGCTTTATTGGGAATTGTGAATTTACCCATATCCACTTTTAGACGAACGATTATTATGAGTAAGTCATAAATAATACATTCAGGTGACCGGAAATTTTCTTGATTAAAAGTTGTTTATAAGGATATTAAAAACCAAAGAAAGAAGAAAGATCCTGCTTATGGTGTATCGAACCAAATCAAAATAGTGCATATATTGAATACATGTTAGTTCATATGTCAATTTTGAGGTCGCTGTATAATAATGTGACATATATTGTAGTCTTTTTCGTTGTTCATAAGAAAACAAATTAAACTTTAATTCTTAGGTTTAATTAGTTTAAGAAAGTTCATAAAAGTCAATTATTATTATGTATAATAGCCTTGCGATTGACGATTGTGTGATGGCATGGAGATTAGTTCCGTGCATTCAGTTCGGAGCATTCCATCCTAATATTTTTACTATATAAATGTGTTTCATTCCAAACCAGAGTTTAGATAATTTTATAGCTATGTGTTATGTCTTTCATCTGTGTGTTAATTGTTATGTGTTAATTTTACTGGGATGTACTATATATGTATCATATGTTATTTTATAATGGTTATCTTCATGTCTATGAACATGTTTATTTTCTGTATGTTATAAGTTGTGTTTCATGTGTATGTATGATGATGATGTGAAGGAAAAATGTAAAAAACGAAATCACAGTGGCAGACAAAAAACCGATTAAGGGCTTAAAAATATTGGGCCAGATTTGTTGCAAAGCCTATTATCTTATAATACGTGGCCCAAGCAAACAAACACATATCTGCGTTTGTCAAATCCACAAATCATCAGCCGTTGGATCATTAGAAGGCACGTGGATGGTGGATATCTTACTTAGTCGGTTAAATCGCATTTCTGATATTTAGGAAAGAAGAGAAAAATATAGTTGGAAGCAGAAAGAATCAGCTCAAAGGCGCGACGACGAAGACTGGAAAAGTCGTAATTACAGTCGCAATCGAAGTCCAAAGGGAGAGTTTTAGGGTTTTTCTTTGAGAGAGAGAGGAGAGAAGCAATGAGTGACGCGTTTTGCTCGGACTGTAAGAGACAGACGGAGGTTGTGTTTGACCATTCCGCCGGAGATACAGTTTGTTCAGAGTGTGGGCTCGTACTCGAATCACACTCCATCGATGAAACCTCTGAGTGGCGTACCTTCGCTAACGAGTCCGGTGATAATGATCCTGTTCGTGTTGGTGGTCCGACGAATCCTCTTTTAGCTGATGGTGGTCTCACCACTGTCATTTCTAAACCTAATGGATCCTCTGGCGATTTCCTCTCTTCTTCTCTTGGTCGATGGCAGAATCGTGGATCTAATCCTGATCGTGGCCTCATTGTAGCGTTTAAGACCATCGCCACTATGGCTGATAGGTTGGTTTTCGAATCTTAGGTTTTCTCTTTTTCTTTTTGAGCTCAATTTCATTAAATCAGTGTTTTCTTGGATTCGATATTTCGTTTCTGGTTAGAAATTTTGTGAATTAATAGTTTCTAGTAGCTCGATCTAGCTGAATCTTATATTGTGTATAAGCAAACGATCTGGGGAAATGAAAAGCTTGATTCTTGCTCATTGGTTCATTGGAATCTTATTGTGAGGTGTTTCTTTTGCTGTAAAGTATGTTGCTTGACTAATTTGATTGAACCTTATGTTTCTCCAGGTTGGGCCTTGTTGCGACCATCAAGGTACTCTCTTTTCTTTTAGCAATCTTTATGGCTTCTTGGTTGAAATATTTTCTATTTTGCTAAGTTGCTGATGGTTTCTTGGAAACTAATTTGCCAATGTTTACAGAGTTTCTTATCCTTATTCTGTAGATATATATTTGTCTGTGCTTTTTGTAATCATGTACTAAACTTTTTGTTATGGTTTTTTGCTCTTGTTTTGAAGGACCGAGCCAATGAGATTTATAAAAGGGTAGAGGATCAGAAATCAAGCAGGGGAAGGAATCAGGATGCTCTTTTGGCTGCCTGTTTATACATTGCTTGTCGGCAAGAAGACAAGCCACGAACCGTCAAGGGTACAAAACAGTTTTAGAGTTTTTTGTATATCTTTTCTTTAATCATCCACCATTCCCGTTTTATTAATCCTTGCTGATATTATGTAGAAATATGCTCTGTTGCCAATGGAGCTACTAAGAAGGAGATTGGTCGTGCAAAAGAATATATAGTCAAACAGTTAGGGCTGGAAACTGGACAATCGGTTGAAATGGGTACTATTCACGCTGGAGATTTTATGGTGAGTTCTGAACTCAGTGCTTCTTGATATATGTATCCACGGTTTTCATTAACCTGATTGTGTAAATTTCCAGAGACGTTTTTGCTCCAATCTTGGTATGACCAACCAAACTGTGAAAGCGGCTCAAGAATCTGTGCAGAAGTCAGAGGAGTTTGATATAAGGTTATACATCATTAGCCATTGTTGTCTTTTATCACAACTGTTTTCTGGATGTACTGCAGTTTACAGCCATTCACACGAAGCTTTTAACCCGTTGCAGGAGGAGTCCCATATCGATTGCAGCAGCGGTTATATACATCATAACACAGCTCTCTGATGAGAAGAAGCCTCTTAGAGGTGTGTGCTATTCAATGTGACAATCTAACATAAGATTTTCATTGAAAACCATATTTGATAATTTGAAACTGCAGATATATCGGTGGCAACTGGAGTTGCGGAAGGAACTATAAGAAACTCTTACAAAGATCTCTACCCTCACCTTTCCAAGATCATACCGGCTTGGTACGCTAAAGAAGAAGATCTCAAGAACCTTCAAAGCCCTTGAGTCGTCTTTTTCTTCTTATCTCTCTTACTCAGCTACCATCTCGAGTTTCGATTGGGATTATGGGTTATAAAGTTAGGTGGTCCGGAAGTGTGACTCGAGCCACCCTTAAACAAGAGTTAAAAGGCAGATTTCTATCAAATTTGTACCATAAATTGATGAGATGGTATTTCTAGTTGATATTATCATTTCCACCGACCCATTAAACTCTTCTAATTAATAAGCCAACGGTTTAAGGATTAATGTTTACAGACACATGTTTACCAAATGTCAACAAAATATGTTTATTTTTTCTTTTTGAAATGCCAAAATATATATATTAGCCACAAAATAATAGCCTAATTAATATACATACCATATTACCATTACCATATGTTGTATGAGAAAATATTAAGTTACCATTTTCTTAATATTACTAAGGTTTTAAAAATCTGAATTTCTAATAGCATTCAAATTCGGAAGTCAAACACTTGAATTTTGGGACATGCAACCCCATTTTCAACTACTAAAGATTGAATGATTGTTGCACAGCACACACGAGGAGCTAATCTATTTGCATATTAAACTGTTTTATTGTTTTTTTTTTGATAACTCATATTAAACTGTTTTCTAATCAACTCTGTAAAAATCAAAATCGAAAAATTGTGAACGGGATAGATCTATTGAAAGGGAAACACAAAATGGAGAAAATTATAGATAGAGCGATCTGTTCTGCAAATATATAAATTCGGAATGTCATGCTTATCGCAATTTGCAATCATTCAAACTCCACTTAGAAGTAGTGCAAGATTGGAAAATAGAGAAGCTAAAGATTTATATGGGTAAAAGAATATGGTTCCAAATTAAATAAACAAAACTTACATGTATGGTTTCTATTAAATTCAGTTTAGTTAGAAATGAAAAAAATGAAGCAAATATTAATTGAACGCAACATAACTTACAAGCATAAATAAATGAAAGACACTTTGTCAAAAAAATGTTTAAAAAAATAATCAAAGACATAATAAAATAAGCGGGAAAAGAAAAAAGAGAAATAACTAATCTTTTTTTTTTGGTGAATAGAGAAACAACTAATCTCATCATTGGTTTACGATTACCTACCATAAGGATAAAATGGATTAGATGTCACCTATGCTTTCATCTTTCATCTTCTATCCAAAGTCATGATTCATGAAATCGTCATCCTCAAACAAATTTCTTGTCGTCCACACAATATTTTTTGTAACAAGAATTTTCGTTTTATAGTATTTCAGATGTACAAGTAGTCAAGTCACTGACTTTATAAGTTCTACAAAACGTAAGTTATTTATTTACAAACGTACAGTATCGTATATGTATTTGGATTTAACTTAACGCAAAAGTATAATTATAATTTAACCAATTGAACCTACCACATCTAGATCTATATAGAAGAAGAAAACAACATTACATTTACATGTGAGGCACATAAATTGGGTTGTAAAGCTGCCTAAACGCAGCAGGGATCTCTTCGTTTTAAGCATCCCAATATGTGTGTGTATAAAGTTTCTATGATTTACATGATAATAATTAAACAAACCCTACCATAAGATTGGTGAGAGGTATGACTATGGTTGGTGAAGAGGAGGAACAGAAAAGGCTATACCCAAATCTCACCAACTCCATCCAATATCAAATTCTTTAATATCTATTTCCTTACAATCAATTTATGCGTTTGGTAAGCTTTTCGCCATCTATAAAGGAATTTTACGTACTCAACTTTCTTTTCCCACAAAATCAATATTTTGTTTTTCTATGTTTATTTCTTTCTTTCTTTGTTCTTCAGAATTTAGAACTTAATTAAATTGTCAAACATGTAAAAAATCATATACTTAAGATTCTACATAAAAAATGTGAAATAAATTACCAACACTAATAAATCATTACACTTCATTGCTAGTTGAATTTGAATTGGAAACTCATGATTTCTCATATGATCACAGAACATGCATAACCAATCCGAAAAATGAAAAGTTATACATGAGATGAATGCGGCAAACGGTGGAAGTTGGTCGACTGAGATGAATGAGAATTAGATATTATTATTTTTTTGGTAAATGAGACCCATAGTTTATCCATACATATAGATTAGAGAAACTTACTAATCAACTTTGTACTTGTTTTAAAAGGACAAAGGTAGAGCCATATATAAGTCATTCTCGAAATTATCGTTTGCTTCAGTTTTCCCCCTCTGTGTATTTATATGGTTGAACTTTCAGTTTATCTTAATAAATAAGATGACAACAAAAATGTGTATTCATAGTTACGATATTTTCTTGAAAATTATCCATCACCTAAAGTTCTAAACCAACGTTTACTACCAGGAGTTATATGATAGTGCCATTGTAGTTTATTCCAGCTTCCGCCATGTAATGATGAATGAACCTAATTTAAATCGTGAGTGTGTGAAGATGAATAAACGTTACGTATTCAAATTTTTTTTTACTTGTCTATACAGTCAGTCACCTCGTAGTAAATGACATTCTATCAAATATACTATTTGGATAAGATTTGGTATATATATATATATATATATATATATGTGAATTTAATGAAATAATTCCTTGAAAAAAAACATTTTCAGAACCATTTAAAGTTATATTGTTAAGAAAATTGTAAAACAGGATTTGTGGTCTTCCTCACACCAAACCAAACATCGTGTCTGGCAAAAGACCTGACGCTCGAGCTCGACAAGTAAGACGACTCATACACATGGAAGCCAAGTGGCGTATACACACCCGTCTAGATTTTAATTAACATCCGACGGTCGTAGACTCATTTGCAACTAACCCGTCTCATCCTCACCAACTCTTCATGCCTCTCTATTTAAAAACCTCCGATGTCGCTCACTTTTCTCTCAGGAAATTTATATGCAATTAAATAAATTTCCTTTTTATTTTTATTAATTCAGGAAATTAAATACAATATCAATAATTCTTGTAAGCGTAAACGTACACACATTTGCAGTGTTTTGTTTTGTGTAATAACATCACCACAAAGAGAGAAAAGAGATCAAGACCACATTAATTCCAAATCTTTGGTCGGCACTCATGGAGCTGTGCAATCAAAACAACCACATCTCTGGCGATCCATTGAACTGGAACGCGGCGGCGGAAGGTTTGAAAGGGAGCCACTTGGAGGAGGTGAAAAGAATGGTCGAAGATTACAGGAAAGGGGCGGTGAAGTTAGGAGGAGAGACGTTGACGATTGGTCAAGTCACTGCCGTGGCTAGAGGAGGAGGAGGAGCTACGGTGGAGCTAGCGGAGGAGGCACGTGCCGGAGTGAAGGCGAGTAGTGTGTGGGTGATGGAGAGCATGAACCGAGGCACCGACAGTTATGGAGTCACCACTGGGTTTGGTGCAACTTCCCATAGAAGAACCAAACAAGGTGGTGCACTTCAAAAGGAGCTTATTAGGTAAATTTTATATTTATTAGTACTATTTTTTTCGATTATATTATGTCTTAAAATTAATTGTGTTGAACATTAATTCTTTTTGGACTGGTGAAATTTTTTCACATTCTTGAAACTTGATAAGTAACTTTAGTTAATTTTAACAAATATTATCCCATGCTTTTATTTATCATGTATTTATTGAAAAAATTAAATTAAATGCGTTGGAAATTTCTAAGCTAGTGAAGAAACTTTGGCCCCTAAATATATAGGAGAAATGAAATTTGTTTTCTTGGTGATCTCTGTTTTGCCTAACATTTGTTTTGTTTGGTAACTTTTTGTTTACTTCACACTTGTTTGGCAGTACAACTTAATTAGCTGAACAAGAAGGTATTTGGCAATAATAATTAATTAGGTGAAATTAAGCTACACATAAGTCATAAAAGTCATGGACGTTATTAATAATATGTCATTCACTTCATACACCAAACTTCAATTTATTCAATAAAATTATAAGAAAGATACAAATTTATGACTCATGTAGGTTCTTGAACGCCGGAATTTTCGGAGCCAGCGTTGGAGACACGTCACACACGTTGCCGAAGTCGACGACAAGAGCGGCAATGCTCGTCCGTGTCAATACTCTCCTCCAAGGCTACTCCGGGATACGTTTTGAGATACTCGAAGCCATTACGAAGCTTCTCAACAACGAAATCACTCCATGCCTTCCTCTTCGTGGCACCATCACTGCCTCTGGCGACCTTGTCCCGCTCTCTTACATCGCTGGACTCCTTACCGGCCGTCTCAACTCCATAGCTGTGGGTCCCTCCGGGGAGACTCTCACTGCCTCTGAGGCCTTTAAGCTCGCTGGAGTTTCGTCCTTCTTTGACCTGCAGCCTAAGGAAGGACTAGCTCTTGTGAACGGGACAGCGGTTGGATCGGGTTTGGCCTCCACGGTTTTGTTTGACGCCAATGTTTTGGCGGTTTTGTCAGAAGTCATGTCTGCGATGTTTGCTGAGGTTATGCAGGGAAAACCAGAGTTTACTGATCATCTTACGCATAAACTCAAGCATCATCCTGGTCAGATCGAAGCCGCTGCTATTATGGAACATATATTACATGGAAGCTCTTACGTTAAAGAAGCGCAACATCTCCACGAAATGGATCCCCTTCAAAAACCTAAACAAGATCGGTAACGTTTTTTGATCTTCAAGTAAACAGATATTGTATATAGTGTGTTGAAATTGATGCTTTGGTGTTGTTGTTATATATAGCTAAGTGGCGTTTCATGTTAAGTTGCAGGTATGCTTTACGCACGTCGCCGCAATGGCTCGGGCCACAGATAGAAGTGATCAGAGCGGCAACTAAAATGATTGAGCGTGAGATCAACTCAGTAAACGATAACCCTTTGATCGATGTGTCAAGGAACAAGGCTTTACACGGCGGAAATTTCCAAGGAACACCAATTGGTGTCGCCATGGATAATTCCCGTCTAGCCATAGCTTCAATAGGGAAACTCATGTTTGCACAGTTCTCTGAACTGGTCAACGATTTCTACAACAACGGTTTGCCTTCTAATCTATCCGGTGGGAGAAACCCTAGTCTTGATTACGGATTCAAAGGTGCGGAAATAGCCATGGCTTCTTATTGCTCCGAGCTTCAGTTCTTGGCTAATCCAGTGACTAGCCACGTCCAAAGCGCAGAGCAACATAACCAAGACGTTAACTCCTTAGGGTTGATCTCAAGCCGGAAAACCGAAGAAGCAGTCGATATCCTCAAGCTAATGTCCACGACTTACTTAGTCGCGCTGTGTCAAGCCGTTGATCTAAGACATCTTGAAGAGAATCTAAAGAAAGCGGTTAAAGCTGCGGTGATCCAGGTGGCAAAACGGGTCTTAACCGTTGGTGTCAACGGTGGGCTACACCCGTCGAGGTTCACCGAACGTGATGTCATCCAAGTGGTTGACAGAGAGTATGTGTTCTCATACGCAGATGATCCATGTAGCCTCACTTACCCGTTGATGCAGAAACTTAGACACATTCTTGTAGACCACGCTTTAGCGGATCCAGAACGTGAAGCTAATTCCGCTACATCGGTTTTCCAAAAAATTGGAGCGTTTGAGTCTGAGCTGAAATTGCTTCTCCCTAAAGAAGTGGAACGAGTCCGGGTTGAGTACGAGGAAGGATCCTCGGTTATAGCTAACCGGATTAAGGAATGTCGGTCTTATCCATTGTACCGGTTTGTTCGTGATGAGTTGGAGACTGAACTGCTTACCGGAGAGAATGTTAGGTCGCCTGGAGAGGAGTTTGATAAAGTGTTCTCGGCGATTTCTGATGGAAAACTTATTGATCCTTTGTTGGAATGTCTCAAGGAGTGGAACGGAGCTCCGATTCCGATCTGTTAACAACTTTTTTTTTTTTTTTACGTTACTGGATTTGTGTTTTATATTTATATGGATTTCCACGACATTGAACGAACATTCTCAAGACTTGAAGCCTATTACTGTATTATGTTTCTTTGTATGTTAAATGCTGTCTTTTTTATTGTATCACACGTAACGCAACTGATTTGGACTGGTGAACCGGTTGAAACCGATAAGAAATTGAACCGGTTAAGGATTATTAGGCGCTGTGCTTTGTACCTAATTCATTTAGACTACAACAAAATTAGAAGAAATCTTCATTAACGAAAAAAAAAAACGAATTTGGGGACTTATTTACATATTATTATGCGTTCGCAGCAAAAACACGATAAATAATTCTTCGGCACCGCTTCGGTGTCTTAGCGTTTAACACAAGTGAAGAAGAAGAGAGACAGCAGACCAAAAATGGCGACTCTTTCTTCCTCTCTATTATCTTCTTCTCCTCTATGCAAATCCCGATTCTCACCACCTCCAACTCTCGTCTCTCGGATTGATTTCATCTCTTTCTCGCCTCGAACAACTCTCTCCTCATCCACAATCTCCGTTGTCTCGCCGGCGTTTCTTTCTATTACCGTTAAGCAGAATCACCGGAGAAACTCGCTCCAAGGTTAGAAGTCTAAAGTTTCCCTTTTTTTCCTCCTGATTGAAATCATGGAATTAAGTATTGGTGGGGATTGAATTAGCTTCTCTTGTTTAAAATTTTGATTTCTGGGTTCAGTGAAATCAGTAGCTAGCCCAACGGAGACAGTATCGGAATTCGATGAGATGGTCTCCGGCACGAAACGAAAGTATTACATGCTCGGTGGTAAAGGAGGAGTCGGCAAAACTAGCTGTGCTGCTTCTTTAGCTGTCAGATTCGCCAACAATGGACACCCAACTCTTGTTGTATCTACAGATCCTGCACATTCCTTGAGCGATTCTTTTGCTCAGGTAAACCACAAAAATCTCTGAAAAGTGAAAACTTTTGTCTTTGTTTGATGATGATAAATATTGTTTCTTTTTGTTGATTTATAGGATTTGACTGGAGGAATGCTTGTGCCTGTAGAAGGACCTGAAGCTCCTTTATTTGCTCTAGAAGTATGTGGAAACCGATGTTTTTCTTTGGTGTTATCTTTGGGGTGGTTATGATCTTTACACTCAATTGAGTTTTAATTTATAGTTCTGCAACAGATAAACCCTGAGAAGGCTAGAGAAGAGTTTCGTAGTGCCTCGCAGATGAATGGAGGAACTGGGGTGAAAGATTTTATGGATGGTATGGGACTTGGGATGCTTGTAGAACAGGTTTGTTTATAGCATTGTGTGTACTTTCTGGTGGCATTTGTTACTGAAATGTGTTTTAAATAGTGGTAATGACTGTGTGAGCTTCTATGTTTCTGATACTTAATCGAGGTGTTTCAAATGGATATGATTGCCTTTTACTTTTCTGCTTATGATACTGACTTTGACTTTTGGTTAATGAAGTTGGGGGAACTTAAACTTGGAGAATTGCTTGACACACCGCCTCCTGGCTTGGATGAAGCCATTGCCATTTCTAAGGTAACCCTGTTATTTTTTCTGATCCTTCTTTCTTCGGATTGATTTTTTCGTGTTTGGCATATTTTTCCTTGTCTCTTGTTGATTTGTCAAGGGTTTTCACAGGTCATTCAATTTTTGGAATCACCTGAGTATAACATGTTCACCAGAATCGTGTTTGATACTGCACCAACAGTGAGCAAGCTTTACAGAAAATTTCCTTCCCCTTTTAGTGCTAAAGAATTGTTAAAGACAAAGTTTATTGCTACTAACAGGGTCATACGCTAAGGCTACTCTCTTTACCTGACTTCTTGGACGCTTCCATTGGTAAAATCTTGAAGGTCGAAAATGCTGATAAAATCGTTTCTTCTAAATTCTTGTCTACCAAAGTGTCGATCTCTTTCTCAGAGGTCTGTCTTCTTAAATACATTTTCTGCATCTCCAGCTTAGGCAAAAAATAACCTCGGCTACTTCAGCGATCAAATCAGTCTTTGGGAAAGAAGAAAACAAGCCTGATGCTGTAGGTCTTTGTGTATATTGGCTCTGATATAAAATTCTTGTTTTCCCTTCATTTAAAATTTCTTTTTGGATCTGAAAGGCCGACAAATTGGAACGACTAAGAGAAAGGATGATTAAAGTTCGCGAGCTTTTCCGTGACATAGAGTCAACAGAATTCGTCATTGTCACTATCCCAACGGTAATGTCTACATATACATCTCCTAAGATGTCCTCCTATATTCAAGAATCGCTTTAAAGTTTGTTCTATTTTCTTATTTCATTCACAAAAGTATTAATAAAATCCATTGTCTAAGAACTTCCTTTGAATGTGAGTCTAAAGTTAGCATCTCATCGCTCTTACTGTTTTCTTTTAATCTCCTAAAGGTAATGGCTGTCAGCGAGTCTTCTAGGTTAAGTGCATCCTTGAAGAAGGAAAGTGTTCCTGTCAAAAGACTCATTGTTAATCAGATTCTACCACCATCCTCCTCAGACTGCAAATTTTGCTCAATTAAGAGAAAGGTATACACACACACATACAAACTCAAACTTGTCATGAATGAACTAATGGTCTCTTTGGACCAAAGATCGGTCTTCTCTACTCCTCAAACCACATAGAGCTTTTGTTCTTGTGTTTGTTCTGTGATCCTAAAGAATAATGCATCTAAAGCATGAAAAATGAACGTGCAGGATCAAATGCGTGCTCTTGATATGATCCGGGAGGATTCAGAACTCTCTGGTTTGACTCTTATGGAGGCTCCACTGGTCGATATGGAGATAAGAGGTGTCCCTGCTCTGCGCTTCTTGGGCGATATCATTTGGAAATAAGCACTCATTATCAACATATGGATGAAGAAGCTGGTTCACTTGTATGCGATAGTGTCGGTCAATTATACATTATATACATTACATAGATTTGGTATATATGTTGGGATTGCCCTTGATGGGTTTGGTCTTTGGCTAAAAATGAAAATTGACGAGTCTATGAGAATCTAATCCAGTTTTTACTACATTTTGATGGGTGTAAAATGTGCAAATTTAAAACTTTAGTGCTTTCAAACAAGAAATATTGCAATTCTTGGGGGGGGGGGGGGGGGGAGCAAAGCCGCGAGACATTTAGTATTTACATAGTATTGTGAAGTATAAGACCTAAAATAAGCCATTGCTTTACATAATAAAACGGCAAGGCTTCACCTTTTACACAAACCAAAGGGAGATTTTTAACTTAAGCCAGTTGAAATCCAAAATACATTTATTTACTGACTTACATAAAAAAACCCCTCTATTTTATTTACAAATTATTTGCAAAATATATATAACATGAACCATCTTGAGATGCTTTGCTTAGTTAGGCTGTACAAATAGCTCTCGGTCATCAAAGTGTACCTCTTTCTCTGGTTGTGTGTTTATAAGTTAAGAAGCTTGAGGTTTACTTACTCAGAGATAGTCAAGGAGTGGCATTTGCGGTTAGAGATGACGATAGTCCGATTCTTCTCTCTGCAGAAAAAAAGAAGAGTGATTCATGATCACCATCATGACCTGTGATTTTATATAGAGAGAAGAAATGTTTACCTCCCGTGGTAATAAGTTTCTCAACCCGAGCGACGATGTGTTTCCCATATGTGTATCTCTTCAATGCATTCAAGTGCACTTTGATACGAGAAAGAATAAGTGCAAGACTTTGATCATCGCATGTTTCAAGAACCTTTTGCACTACGTAGTTCCCAAATGGATCCTTCATCATTGCCTGCAAATTGTTTCGACTTTAGTGGGACTATTTTGGAGACATTGTAGAAAGACATGAAGGAGCAAAGATTTTTTAGTTGCAGACCTGAAGAGGCTCGTTTTCATCAGTATAACCAAGCATCTCATTCACTAGAACCTGACGTTCCTCTGGACCGCCAAATGTTAAGCATTTTTCAACAACATTAGAAGCAAACTTTTGTTGACTCATCTTCACAATCTGTCCAGCAAGCTTATTGATGATTTCTGACCGTTCATGGGGTTTACCGTGTTGTATGATATGCTATAGCCGGAAGAAAGATTAATCAATATCAGTGTATCTATTTTCATGAAGCAAAAACATGAATCAAGCTTCAGAAACTTACCTGAATAACATAGTTTCCATACTGATCTTGCGCTAGTGTACAGACTGAATCCATGATTTCCTCCATAATGATCCGTTGGGTTTCTATGTCATCAATATGCTCCAGTACCCTCTGATGCGATTCGAAAGAAGTACATTACAAGTATTGTTATAAATGGATAAGAAAAACTGGAACTTGGATCCAATGTCAAGAAGATATAAGGTGAGATGTATTATATTAAACCTGGATTACACGGCATCCATAAGGGTGTGTAGAAAGAGCTAAAACTTTTCCGTAGAATGAGGAAATGATGAACTGTATCCAATCCTGAGGAAGACGTTCTATACACTTCTGGATCACATGATTACCGTTCTGGTCATGAACGCATTTCATGACAGACCCGTCAAGCTCTTGCACCATTCGAGCTTGCTGCTCCAATTCAACCACCTCTAACGCCTGTATCAAAATCGCAGAAACAAGATAGGGACACGCTCAGAAAAGTCAGACGCCTATATCCATAAAACCCTTACCACTGAATCAATAAATAGGGTCAAACAATGTCTTTAAATTGAGTACCTTTTGGATAACCCTGCAGCCATACATTTGTAAAGAAAGAGCCAAAACGTGACCTGTAACTTGTTCAGCTAGTTCTTTTCTCTGTTTGTTGGTACCATGCTCAAAAAACTAAAATAAAACCAGAACAACATATGAGTAAATTGACACATCTAACCATGTGCATTAAAATGATTTGGATGCTACAGCTGGCACCTTTTGAATGACATAATTTCCAAAGACATCTGTCATTAAAGTGCGACCATAAGGAAGTATCTCAGGGAATATCGCATTCTTTTCCTCATCCGTTGCAGTCTCAAGTTTCTGCTGAATGAAACGACTTCCATACTGATCCATGCTGCAAATGGTGTGAAAAAAAAAAGTGAACTAGTAACCTTGAATAGTATATTATTAGATAAGGAAAGGTAAATACCTGAACTCAATCACATGGCCAACTATTTCTGAAAGCTCCAAAGACCTTGTCTTGTTGTTCTTGAACCCCTCTAGTAAGGATACTTCTGCTGTGCTTCCAATATCTACATGGGATGATCCCTGTGATCCTCCGAAAGGAGCTTTCATCATTGAGGCAGATTGTGACGTTCGCATGTTCTGGAAATTTCTTGAATTCTTGG
The DNA here is from genome assembly GCA_028015245.1 of Cardamine occulta. NCBI lineage: Eukaryota > Viridiplantae > Streptophyta > Magnoliopsida > Brassicales > Brassicaceae > Cardamine > Cardamine occulta. The sequence continues at coordinate 2,913,599 of CM051370.1, read as the reverse complement.
AAGGAGAAGGCAAATGGTTTCCTAGATACATGTTGCCAAGATCATATGAAGGACACTCAAAGAATCTAGAATTTGCAGCATTGAGGTTACCAAGCTTTTGCCTGTTTTGAGCAAGTAACATCGCGAGGTATTCATTAGCTGTATCTCCGTTTGAAGTCCCGAAATTGTTTCTAATAAGAGAATGATCGGTTAGTGCAGCAGTAGAAGATGCCGTATGTAGATACTGGCTGTAATATGGGTCCATAACTGGAGAGTGAAGTTCAGAAGCAACTTGATTTATCAATCTGTTCAAGCTTTGTCTATCCCCTTCCCCAGTCAAATGTGAGCCTGAAACAGAAGGAAAAAAGGATAAATCTAAGGCAATATGGTGTTGTGTTTGTGTGTACGAGAGTGAGAGTGAGAGAGGAAGGAGTGAGAGACCTTCAGCGGAATAGTGCTCAGCTAATGAATTCAACTTGTTATTTACCAAATAACCACCAGCTGTGGAGAAGTCTGTTCCGTTAATATTTGCATTCCGAATATTGACATCAGATAAGCCCAGGCTTCCAAATCTAGAATCGTCTGAAGTTGAGTAAAGACTCGCTGAAGAGGAGGTTCGTTTAGGGATGTTGAGCTGCCCATGGGAACCCACCGTAGAAGCAGCAAGACTTGTTCCATACCCACTCATTCCACCATAATTTGCAGAAAACAAGTGATCTTTTGATTCTGCCGTAGCAAGATTTTGTGGCCGCAAAGCCTTCTTATGGCCGTTGGGTATGTAACGCATGACATCAGATTGATTCTCCATTTCCACATGGAGCTGTGACTGCATATGGTTTTCTTTTACTTGACTCATCTCTGACATGTTCAACCTCGACAATGTGTCTGCAACTTCAGCAGCAGTGTAAGATTCAGAGTTTTGGATGGCTGTCCCAAAAGTAATCTTCTTCTCAACAGGACCGACTCTAGTACCAATAGGAGGGAGACCAGAGGCTGGGGATCGCCCTACTAGATGTGAGTCAGGAGTTCTATTCCTTGGCACCGAAGAACTCACGGTGGATCCAAGAATAGTGTTTGGACTGTTTTGGGCTGCAGAATGTAATGACTCATGGAATTGCAATGGGCTGTCAAATCCACCCACACTGAAATTGGATGAAACAGCAGAATCTTTCATGTCACGGAAAGTGTTGCAACTTGCAGGCCGAGAGAGTTGGCTACCTAAGGCTGCATCTCGTTCAAGTCCTTCCTGTAAAAGTTACAATCAATCAAGTAGAAAACCAAGCACTATTCAATATAATAAGCATCAATATATAGACATTACCTGAAGTATATCAGCGAAACTCTTCCTTCTCGGTCCAAGCCCAGAATATCCAGATAATCCAATCAAGTCTTCTCTACCTTGATCTAGCCTCTGCACCTTCTGAGAACGGCCCTGAGCTACAGCATTCCTGAGTTCCATCAAATCATTCTCTGCCTGCTCAACCGGAACCCCAGGCTGAACCGAGAAAAGCGATGAGGAGTTGTTGACTTCAACAACTTTCTTCCTCCATTCCGCAACAGGATCAAACACAGATTCACTATTATGAAACCTTTGAGCAACTCTCCAATCCTCTCTAGACAACAACGGAGGCGGCAACCTCGGATTCGAATGTTCATTAGAATAGTAATAAGAGAGATACTCAGGATGCCAACGTAACTCATCATCAGATAAAAGCTCAACGCCATTGCTAGTGCTAATACTGCTAATATTCCTAACATCTCTATGATCAGAGTTGTTGTTGTTCTTCAAGTACTGATTATCAATGGCTCTCAACAAACCTTCCACCGTAGGAGGCGCGCTTCCGCTTCTATGAACATCAATGTCTCGTTCTCGTTCACGGCCAAATGTTTGGCGGCTACGATGTTGTTGTTGCAGGAGAGATTCGAGCTCCCTCTGGAATCGATCCTCGAGATCCACATTGGATCCTCGATTCACACTTGTCAAATTTGATCGCGTATCCATGTTAACTATTATTAGTAACCATCTCTTCCCTTCATCTGAATCTATCTCAGACCTAATCAAGCAAGCCCCTGCAAAAAAAAACCCAAAATCGTTGTCGGTGTTACGAAATCGGAGAAGAATCCATCAATTTTCCACAAAGAGAGAAAAATTCGATCGCGATCAATCACCTATCGATTTCAATGTATACGATATGGTTGTCTCGTTCACGCAAACGAAAAACGCAGAGGAGATAACTTCTGGGACATTATAGGAGAAACAAAGGGAGAGAGTGAGAAAAGGAATGTAGTGAAGATTGAGAAATTGGGAAAGGAATCAAAGAATGGGAGAAGGTAAAGACAAAAGAGGCCAAGCATGGAAAGTCTGAGATCGCCTTCATCCTCTGGTAATTCTTCACTTCCTTTTTTTTTTTTTTTTTTTTTTTTTCTAATTCCCCCTTCTATATTATTTTAATTAAAATATACACAACAATACTACAAAGTATCATTTATTTATATCATAATTCAGGAGACTAGTCATTAATGTTCAAATATTTACTATTTATACAGCTTAATAATTATTATATTACCTAGCAATAATACTATTCTGACTTGTGATGAAATATATGAACAATTCAGTAAGAAATGTCATCTTCTGTTTGGGTCTTTGATCCTAAGTAGCGTGGTTACACTATCACATCAAAGAACATATCAACATGAAACCAAAAGATATCAGATTCAAGATATGTCCTACAAATCGTTCTCGTTAGTAAGAGTTTTAGGGTACTAGGACGAGATTCTAACAGTTTAAGAATTCGCACTGTGTGTTGAACTAATCTTAAACAAATTTAATCTGATTGTTAAAATCTGTTCAGAACACTATTGGAAACCCACTCAAACTTTCCTCGGAACTCGGAACTCTATTTGATGATCGCAAGTGACGAAAAGTCGAAAACGTCCAGCCAGTTACGTCTATAATCTACTAGTAACATTTGTTTTGATTAATATCATGTGTATTTTTGTCTACCAGTTAATTCTAATTCTTTCGGTCATTCAGGTCTCAGTTTTTGACGTGTATGCATCCGCTAATATATACAAATGTATGAACAACTCAATGAGAAATGTCATCTTATGTTTGGGTCCTTGATCCTAAGTAGTGTGATGAAAAGAAAAGTTACTATGATAAATCGTTTTCACTATTAAGAGTTTTGAGATACTTGGACGAGATTCCAACAGTTTAAGAATTAGAACATGTAAACTCTCTATATGAGTTAACTAATCTTATATAGTTCATACGTGTTAGATCAATTTTTACCTGAGTCACTGAGAAAACAAAAAAATAACATAAAACAAATAAACATAAATTCCGTAAATTATAACTGTCACACGTCTAAAAATTTGTTTGTCGAGTAGCTGGTACAAAACGATAATATTCAAATGCTCTGAGACTCAAGTGACCTCGAGAATATGTTTCATATATTATAATGCTTACAAACAATCAAACATGTTAATTTATTTAATATTAAAATACTTCTAAAAGTTTATTATTATGCTCCGCCTATTCCACGGGTTTAACGAAATATAATTACGCAAGTGATCGCGGATCTCACCATGAATTGCAACATCAGCCGGTGTCTGCAAAATTGAAGATATTGTAAATTCTCGAAATTTTTTTTTTTAAAAAAACACAAGAGTCTTAATAGTTAATACCATATTTAAAATCTTAATTATCACGAAATTTTAAAATTCTAAAACATGATTTCGACATATTAAACTCAATAACGCATACATAGTAGAGAATCAAATATGTAAAAAATGACAGAAAAACAACAAATTTAAATTTAAATAATATGATTGTTGTTTGTATTTTACCTTGCCTTTACCATTTTTGATTTCAGGATTGCATCTAGCATCAATCAGACGATTCACAATGTCACGTTGAGTTGTGACATTGGTGAGTTCGCTTGTAACAGCACGATGCATAGGCTACATTATAAAACAAATAGTGAGAAATAGGAAAAAAGGAAAACTAAAGAAAAAATGGAAACACTTACATTATTCCCTTTGAGATTATCCATATTTGCATCAGCATTTTTATCGAGGAGAAGCTGAAGGCTGTCCAAATAATCGTACTGACAGACCACATAAAGAGGAGTCCGACACTTATCATCTTGAGCATCAACATCAGCTCCTCCGTCCTGTTACAAATCCATGAATTACTGAAGCACAAAACTTAAAAAGAATGAGAAAAAGGTCAATAAAAAAAACAAACCTCTACAAGCTGGAACCCATTCTCCGTCATACAAGCCCAGTGAAGGGGCGTGCGTCCAGATACGTCTCGACCGTTTACATCAGCACCTAGAGGTGTCAAAATGGGCTGTACAGGTTCATTTTGACCCATCCAATATTATTCATTTTGATTGTGGACAAAATACTGTCCGTGTCCATTTACGTCCGTGTCCATTAAAGATCAAGCCCATTAACACCCGTGCCAAATGGGCTGTCCATGGGCCAATAGTTTTTGGCGGAAAACTGTTTTTGTGTTTTTTTTTGCGGAAAAATATGTTTTCGTATTTTTTGGCGGGAAAATGTGTTTTAATATTTTTGGCGGAAATTGTGTTTTCATGTTTTTGGCGGAAAAATCGATTTTGCCATAGATTTTTGTAGCCCATGGGCCGCCCATTGTCCAACAGTGTCCGTCCAATTTTGTCAATGGACCCAATTAGGCGTGGCCCATTTTAGCCCGTTTCGTAAATGGGTTATCAAGAACAATACATAATTAATTGGACATGGACGTACCACGGACGACCTGCCTATTTTGACACCTATATTAGCACCTCTTTGAATAAAGAGCTTTGATCAACAAAACAGAAATATGTTATTTTAATAGGCAAACTTATAGCAACATATTTTACAGAAAAATAAAATCATACCTTTACATATTCCACAGTATTTTTTTCAGTCGCAATTATGAGAGCAGATTGTCCGTCAATATCCAGAGCTTCAGTTTGAGCTCCTCGGTCCAGAAGAACCTGAGATCAAACAAATTGGATTAGTAACCAAAAGAAAGTATTATATTGAAAGCATATAAAATGTTACAATGCTAACCTGTGGACAATATGAGTATTGCCGACAGCATGCCACATGTAAAGGCCTTTGTTGATCGAGGTTTTGTGCTTCCAAGTTAGCTCCATGATTGAGAAGAAGCTGCCCCATTGAAACCATTATTAAGTGAGATATTTCCAGTTGATAGTTGATTAATTGAGTCACAAAACAATAACTTGCACAATTCTATGAGACCATAAGTACTAACTTGCCCTTTATCAAAAAAAAAAAAAAAACTTATCTTGTCGTTTTAACTTCAAGGGAAGTAAGATGAATACTTCCTCCGTTTCACATTAGTTATCGTTTTAGATCTTAAAACTCGTTTCATATTAGTTGTCGTTTAATGTTTTCAATGCATATGCTTGATAAGATTTTCAACTTTGTCCATTTTGTTTTAATGTCCTGACCAATGAAATAAAATCAAATAAACATTAATTAGGGGTAAAACAGAAAAATCAAATATTTTCTTAATATGTGTGAAACAATCTTAAACGACAACTAATTTGAAACGGATGGAGTATAAGTACTACTCCTTATATTCCAAATTATAAGAGTTTTTAGTTAAAAACACATTTATTAAGAAAATTACTTTTAAAAACCAAAGTCATTATTATCTATTTTTTTAGTTTTAATTTATTACAATAAACTTTCTCTTTCCTCTTTTCAACATAAAAAGCAACACGAATGACTATTTAAAAGGATTTTTAATTATATTAAATTAAAATTTAATGAAAAGTACATAAATATATGAAAACATCCTTATAAAATGAAACAACAAAATTTGACTAAAAACTCTTATAATTTGGAACAGGGAGAGTAGTATTATTCAAAAGAAAAAGAAAAAAGGGCTCCAAATTAAAAGTTTCTCATTATAACAAAAATTTAATAACTTAAAACCCTCCTGTTTCTCAAAGGCCTCGAACAAGAGAACCTGGAGTGGGAAAAGAGAGAGACTAAAAAAACAGTGCCATTCTTTTGAATTATTAAAGTATTCTCTAAAAAAATTTAATATACAATTTTTGGATTGTGAGCCCTAATTTTATGTGAAGACAGATATACGGTAAAACTTCTATAAATTAATAATGTTGGAACTTTGATATATTATTAATTTATCGTGATATTAATTTATAGAAATATCTTTCCATCTATAATATTTTAAAAGATTTTTTAAATGTAAACGATAAATTTTCTTTAAAATTCATATTTTTAAAAAAAGTTATTTGAATTTCCTTATGTTTTGCTATTTACATATTTCATATTATGTGAATATTTCTTTTTTGTACTTCCTTATTTCTTTGTTCACGAGACCTTTACTTTGCTTTATAATGTTATTCTATTGCTTTTGACTAAACATTATTCTTTGTTACACCTTTTTTCACACAAACCCTAGCAATAACTTCTCATCTAAAAAGTGTTACAAAATCAACTATGACTGATCAAATACGAAAAGAGTTATGTGACTACAAAAGGGATCATACTAAGTGCACTCAAAAAGATTTGCAACTATGGTTTGAAGCGAAGTTCTAATTAAAAATTAGTCAAGGTACAATCTCAAACACACTCAAACGATCAGCTAAGTATATTTCCGCCAACCTGGAAACTGGAAAAAATATCAAGCGGCACAAACCAGTAAAATTTCCAGAGATGGAGAAAGTTGTTTTTGAGCGGTTTCTCCAATACCAAGATCGTGCGAATATGACTGGAGAACTAATTTTGGAAAAGGCAAAAGAAACAATGAAACTTGTATACCCCCAACACGATTATGAGCACCAGTTTTCTGAAGGCTGGCTTAAAAAGTTCAAGCTACGACATGGTATCAAGTCATTTCTTTGTTTTGGAGAGAGTGGTTTGGTTCATGTGCAAGACATGGAAAAGAAACTGGAAGAAAAAATAGATAAGTTCCCTATGAAATATGTTTTTAATATGGATGAAACTAGTTTATTTTACAGATTACAAGCTGATCATTCTCTTGCTACGAAACAACTTGAAGAAAAAAAACAAGACAAAGAAAGACTAACAATTGTTATTTGCTGCAATGAGGATGAGTCTGAAAAATTCTTTTATGGATTATTGGAAAATATGCAAAGCCATGTTACTTCAAGAATGTCAACATGGACAGTTTGAATTGTCACTATCGTGCCAACAAAAGAGCTTGGATGACAATTGTTATCTTTGAAGAATACATACGCTACTTTGATAAGAGGATGCATGGTAGAAGAGTTTTGTTTGTGGTAGATAATTGTCCAGCACATCCAAACAAAAATCGAAGGATTGAATAATGTTGAGTTTTTCTTCTTGCCACCCAACATGACATCGAAAATTCAACCTTGTGATGCTGGAATAATAAGAGCTTTTAAGATGCATTATCGTAGGAGATTTTATCGTGAGATTTTAGAAGGCTACGAGTTGGGACAATCTGATCCAGGCAAGATCAATGTTTTGAATGCTATCAATTTTGCAGTTTCTGCTTGGACAGTTAATGCTCATCAGGTGACAATAGCAAATTGTTTTCGACACTGAAAAATTCGATCAGAGGATGGTGCCTCAAGGAATTTAGAAGAAGAATCAACTTATGAAAACGACATTCATGAACTTGAAGTTGTGATCAATAATCTTGGTTATCGGAATAGAATGGGTGTCAATAGCCTACTCGACTATCCGGGTGAAAATGATTCATGCTCAGAATTTCAGAGTTTAGAATAAATTGTGGCTTCTGTCTTTAATGCTGATGAAGAAGTTGAAAACGATAATATGACATCTTTGGAACCAGTTACATGTAAGGAAGAATCCAATATTATACACTTTTTTTCAAAAATACGTAATTCACAACTAGAAAGGGAAAGGTTTCCGTCCCTTGCGTCTAGAACTCTTCACAACTTTTAGATGCAGATCGAGAAAACAACACCAAAAATGTTCGATGCAATAAGGAAAATTAGATATAAGCTCCAGCGAGATTCAAACTTCACGAATAGACAAACAACATTGAAATCATATTTTACTAAATTGACTTAGTTATATATGCCTAAGATTTATGATTATTAATTTATGATATTATTGAAATCATATTTTTATATGAGAGTTTCTTAAAAATTATTATCTTATTATCTTATCGAATTTTACTATTTTTTATATTGGCCTGAATTGGAATCAGAAGATTTTATTATTTTATAGTGTTTATTAATTTATTGAGTATTAATTTAAAAAGGTTATACTCTCAAAGGCTAGGGAAGGGTTGTTAGCAGCGGTGTGCCTCCTTCCTCATTTTCTCAAGTCTCAAGGCTCAAGGCTCCTTGGATCTGTGGTTGGTAAATTTCTCTTTCCCAAGTCTCAGTTTCTTTTCGGATTTCGATCTAGGACCCGATGGGAAAACGTTGATCTGTTGTAGATATTTTGACCTAGATTTTTTTGGGATACAACCGTAAAGTGTTTGATTGGAAATCAAAACCCTAAATTTGTCTTTGATAAAATTAAACGGGGTCTTTGTTAGAGGATTCTTGTGATTGAGATGTGGATTGTGTCATTAGAATTGCATAGGATTGAAATTTGGGTGATTGATTACTCTTTTATCTCTCATTTACCTTGAATTCAACAGAATACTAAATTCTTGTTTATTTTTGAATAGTAGTTGTGCAGATCGATGGATAAAGCAGAAATGGTGAATTTCAAGAAGATGAGTGTGGTTCCAAATGAAAAAGACTTTATTGATGTCATCCTTTCTCTCAAGGACCTTTTTAGGACCAATCGAGGGTGCCACTTTGAAGCTTAAGATTATCCGTTGGACTTATGTGAAGGAGGTTAAGTGCGCAAATATAGGCTTTATGAATAAGCTCTGTAAGGTTATGGGCGAGTTTCCTCTCCGCGGTCTAAGGCTTCCTGCGTACGATGACTTTCTCCATCAGGGCTTCCTTATGCTTCACTTGGACCTCGCTCTCGAACAACTGTTTTTTGCAACGGTATTGATTGAAGATCTCGCCAGAGGTTATGTGCGGCTAATCAACAAGGATGATTGTGATTCGATGTAAAAGTGCAAGCGCCTCAAAGTGTCTGCTCTTGGTTGTATGTATACTGTTGCAATCAGATGCCTTCCTAGTTTGGCTTATCTCGATATGGTCAGGCAGCACATGGTGAAGAGTTTGGAAGATGAGAATGCTCCTGCTATTCTGACAAACAACCTTGTCTTGGCTAAGGAGGACTGCACAGTCCCTGACTACTATGGCTTTGATTTTCTGAATGTTGATGACTTTGTCCATCCAGAAACTTTGAGTTGGCTTTGGGAGTTGGAACAAAAACATGGCTTGAAGCTCAAAGATGAAGAAGGGGACTGTGAGAAACTTACCCACGAGCTCAAGAAGCACCTGGCTCTGCCTTTAGCAGCATGAAAGTTGGGTATGTTGAAGAATAAATGTTTCTCGGCTTTTTATTTTGTTTTATAGTGCTTGGTCTGCTCTGTGACCTTAGCTATGTTTTAAAACTTGTTGGATTTTCCTTAGTTTTAATTTGATTCGTTTCTTAATGGTCGAAACCAATAATCAGCATAACCAACGTTTGCCTCGGAAAAATTGAAAACTAAATTTACCCTTATGATGATTATCATGGTTGTAAAACTTTGCTATTAAAAGTTTAAATCAAAAGCCAATTAACTTTTGCAAGCCTACTCAAACTTTCCTTGGAACTCGGAACTCTATTTTATCTAAATGACGTAAACGTCCCGTCAATGACGTCTATATATGGTAAACTGAGAGGGTGAAACAGTAATTTAACGAGAAGTTACCATTACAGTGGATTCCATTTCCAATTTCGATATATCTTCCGCTTCTTCTTCTTCCCATGATCGCCGCCTCACTTCCCAAGCAATCTTCTGAATCTCCCTTCTTTCTCTTTCCACTATCCATGTTCCTCTTCCCAAACTCGATTTTATCTAAATGACGTAAACGTCTCGTCACTTACGTGGAGTACATGGTAAGCTGAGAGGGTGAAATTGTAATTTTATGAGAAGTTACCATAACAGTGGATTCCATTTCCAATTTCGCTATGATTCATCTTCTTCTTCCCATGATCGCCTCACTTCCCAACGCAATCTTCTGAATCTCCCTTCTTTCTCTCTCCACCCTCCATGTCTGTCTCTTCCATTCGCCGTTTAGCCGTCGGAGCCGCCGTTGTTGCTGCTGCATCCGGTGGTGCTATCTTCCTTTCGCCGTCGGTTGCCTCCAGCGACAGAGGCGGTCCAATTCTAGATTCATTGAGGCGTAGGATTGGTGATCCCACCGCTTCTGTACCTTCTCGATCTGTTCAAGAGTCTCTTCTGATTGGAGCCAGCTCTTCTAATCCGCTTGATGTACTTGTTATTGGCGGTGGAGCTACCGGTACTGGTGTCGCTCTCGACGCTGCTACACGTGGCCTCCGTGTTGGTTTGGTTGAGCGAGATGACTTCTCCTCCGGAACGTCTTCGCGATCAACGAAGCTAATTCATGGAGGTAAAATCATATGTTTTTGAATTTTCAATCTAAAATCGGGATTAATAACTTTGGAATTGAATGGTATGATCATCATTAGGTGCTCAAGTTTATTCATTTGGTTTAGTGCTGGTTTACATTGATTTTGATTAGGGGTTCGCTACTTGGAGAAAGCTGTTTTCAATCTTGATTATGGACAGCTGAAGCTTGTATTTCACGCGCTTGAGGAGCGTAAGCAGCTCATTGAGAATGCGCCACATCTATGCCATGCTCTTCCCTGTATGACACCTTGTTTTGACTGGTTCGAAGTTGTTTACTTCTGGATTGGATTGAAGATGTATGACTTGGTTGCTGGACGACGCTTATTGCATCTTTCCAGATATTAC
>CM051370.1:2877599-2902599 GCA_028015245.1 Cardamine occulta | reverse complement strand
TCTGCGCAAGAGTCTGCTGAGCTCTTCCCTACTCTTGCAAGGAAAGGGAAAGACAAGAGTTTGAGGGGCACTGTTGTGTATTATGACGGGCAAATGAATGATTCACGTCTGAATGTGGGTTTGGCATGTACTGCTGCATTAGCTGGTGCTGCAGTTCTTAACCATGCCGAGGTTGTATCGCTTATTACAGATGATGCTACTAAGAGAATAATTGGTGCCCGAGTTCGTAACAATCTAACAGGTATGATGAGTAGCTACTTCTTGAATTTAGTTTACCTATGCTCTGCCAGGATTTGATTCAGTTTTTTTATGAGATGCTTCATTTCGACAGGCCAAGAATTTGACAGCTATGCAAAAGTAGTTGTTAATGCGGCTGGACCGTTCTGTGATTCCATTAGGAAGATGGTTGATGAAGATACTAAACCGATGATATGTCCAAGCAGCGGTGTACACATCGTGCTACCTGATTACTATTCTCCAGAAGGGATGGGTTTGATTGTCCCTAAAACTAAGGATGGTCGTGTTGTGTTTATGTTACCGTGGTTGGGAAGAACAGTAGCAGGCACTACAGACTCTAACACGTCAATCACTGCGCTTCCAGAACCTCATGAAGATGAGATTCAATTTATACTGGATGCAATCAGTGACTATCTTAACATTAAGGTATGTCCACCTTCAGCTTAAAGATGAATCATCAACTCAGATTTTTGTACAAGATATTATTCAGTTGATAATGTTATCCATCATAAAATTTCACTAGGTTCGACGTACTGATGTTCTCTCGGCTTGGAGTGGTATCCGTCCATTGGCCATGGATCCAACAGCAAAGAGCACAGAGAGTATCTCAAGAGACCATGTTGTCTTCGAGGAATGTCCTGGTCTGGTTACAATCACGGGTGGAAAATGGACAACTTATCGAAGGTTAGGGATTTTTCTAATAAATAGCAGAATGCTGTTTAGTTGTGTTATTATATTCTCATAGGTAAACTCGTTTCAGTATGGCGGAAGATGCGGTTGATGCAGCAATTAAATCAGGAAAGTTGAATCCAACCAATGAGTGTGTAACACAGAAACTACAGCTTCTGGGTTCTTATGGATGGGAACCATCTTCCTTCACAGCTCTTGCACAACAATATGTGCGCATGAAGAAAACCTACGGTGGTAAAGTGGTTCCTGGGGCAATGGATACAGCTGCTGCAAAGCATTTGTCTCATGCCTATGGTTCAATGGCTGACCGAGTTGCCACCATAGCTCAGGTTTGGTTCTATATCAGACTCTTCCTTCTTCATGTCCTCTGTAGATAAACATATAGGGTTTTTCGGGTTGCAGGAGGAGGGTTTAGGGAAACGGTTAGCACACGGGCATCCATTTCTGGAAGCAGAGGTTGCCTACTGTGCAAGGCACGAGTACTGCGAATCAGCGGTTGATTTCATAGCGAGGAGATGTAGAATCGCGTTCTTGGACACTGACGCAGCGGCGCGGGCGTTGCAGCGTGTGGTGGAGATTCTAGCAAGTGAACACAAGTGGGACAAGTCTAGGCAGAAGCAGGAGTTGGAAAAGGCTAAAGAGTTTCTTCAAACTTTCAAGTCTTCGAAAAACGCACAGTTTAACGATGGCAAACACAACTAAAGCGGCCTCAGAGAAGTTTATACTACTTTTATTGAATTTATTTGTTTCTATTTTCCAATTGTTGGATTTTGGGTAGCGACTAGCGAGAACGAATAATACTGTACGGATGCAATAAGACTGCGACTAGTCATGTTTCTCGGAATTAACAAGTGTTTGTCTTTTAAATGGAGACCAACGTACGTGTTTTAAGATATTTTGTTTGGATATGGACCATATCGTTAGAGCTAAAAGACTCTGAACCTTGTAAAAAGAGAACACCAATCTCACAGTGAATCATAATTTCCAAGTCATGTTTGTTAAACTTGAGAGTAAAGTTTGGCAAACCAAAGTCACAAAGAGAATTTCAGATTCCATCTTGTTTTTTCTGAATCTAACGAAAATCGAGATAAATCCTAATTATCTTGTGGCTTTTTCTCTATTTTTGTTTTCACTTATAAGGAAGATGAACTCACATTGAAAAGTTTTATACATCAAAATCTTTACCAAAGAATTTTAAAGAAAACAAAGCTCTCAACGAAAAGTGTTGGTTCCATATTAGACACCACAAAACAGGATACTCAAGAAACTAGACAACAGATAAAAAACCAAACCAAAAAATGAAAAATTGAGATACTCACGAAACCAGACTCTCGTGGCAGCAGAAGCACAAAGATGATATACATTTTATGTCTCTTCCTGCTTCTCCTTTGTGATTCACCATTATGATATTTCTGCAGCTTATGAAAATCTCAAAACAAATTGGCTGCTGGAGAAGCTTTGTTTATTCACGGTAATCCGCAAATGGCTCGGAGGAGTTGCTATTAGTGAGAAAGAATTTCCAAAAGGCGGGATTGAGCATCAGGAGGAGTATCTCTTCCAGGAACAATGACCTTTAGAAGATTGGAATACCTGTAAGCCAAAGAAATCGAATTTAATAATAACATAAAGAAAAAATTGTATTAGATTGTGTTCATTTTGATAAGTTTACAAAACAGACTCTGTGGGAGTAAACATTTGGTCGTGTTCTGCTATGAATGCGAGCAACGCCTGCAGAAAATCGGGTAAACATTTGAGTCTTGTTTTGTTTTCAGGTCATAATAATGCTGAGAAACCCAAAAGAGAAACCAAGAAAAACAATCTCTCTTTTTTTTTTTTTGCTTACCTCGAATGGCATGTTTAATAGTTCAAAGTAAGTACGGACACGATCTAGGTTCTGTTGTACAGATTCATCATCGATATATGGAATAGCTGCCATGGCCTGCAGTGTAAATACACACAAATGAAGACAGTGAATGCTATTCGAAATTATTAAAGATAGTGAACTGATCTTTACCTGTTCTAATGCAATAGTGTTTCGACATATTTGTTGAACCCCAAAAAGGTTGATTGATCTCATGTCAGCCAAAGCCTACGAAAATTCATAATAAGCGACTGTCACGGTTTAAAAGATTGATGATAACCTATATTAGATATCGAATTATAGTCTGATATATTGAAATTTGAACTCAAAGAAGTACCAAAGATCTTAACAAATTCCATTACAGTAAATAAAAAAAGGTTTCAAATATGAAAAGAAGAGGTGTACCTTAATGGACGCATGGGCTGCAACTCCACAAATGCCACCAAAAACATAATTGCGCTTCTCACCGGAGATGAAAGGCGCCATTCCTTCGTCCCTACGTGTTATCTGTTTAAACAGAGGAAGAGTAAGAAACTTGCTCATAAATGTAGGGTTGAAAAAAATAAATAATTTCGTAAAACCAGTTCAAAATTAGATAGGATACTAAACAAGATTGTAATTTATAGCAATAAACTAAGAAGGCTTCATCATTTGGCTAATTAGATTCTCAACAGAAGAGAGTGCTACGAATATTTTATGGCTATGAAACTAACAAGGCACATTAAAGTGTATTTTTGGATTTTTTTTTGTTTTAAGTATATTGATATAATCATATAACTAACCTGTGAAGTAAGAGAAATCACATAGTCGTCCGGCTCTTCTGCATCCTCATCCTCCAAGTACTCCCTATTCGTCATTTCCTATTCAACACCATAGTATTTCGTAAGTTTTACAGGCCACAGATTGGATTTCTCATAGCCATGCCACCTTCTTCAAAAAGGGAACATCCATCACAAACCTGAAAATGAAAGACTGTTTCCAATTGCATCTCAACGCGAAGATTCTTTAGGCAATCAGTCGCAAGTTTTCTGTACTCATCAGCAAATGATGCCAGATTCCTAGGAGAAGCTGCTTGATTCTTGCTATTACCTTCAGCTTGACTTGCCGCACAAGGAACTGCTTGTCCAAGCCTAAAAATTTTGGGAAATCAAAACTTCAGAAACAGTTTTCGTTGCTTGCTGTAAGGGAAGGAAGACAGGACTATCTTGCTCCACATGATTAAAGAGCACAACAGAAAGGAAAGACAACATTCATGGAAGACCCATCAAACTATGCAAAGCTTCTCTTTTACAGTGATTGCAATGGTTTCTGAGTTTCTTTAAGATTGAGCTGGACTAGACAGTCATCAATCTAGTTTAGTCTCTTCGCTATTCTTTTTTTTTTATATTAATTATGCATGCCCCTTTTTCCATGTGCGCTTATAACATTAAGATGTACCGAGAGATGAGGAACACAACATGACAGGAAGAGACACACATAAAGAATCTGATCAAGCGAACTCACCTCTCAATAGAGTCTGCCACGTATTCAAGCGAGTCACTAAGAGAGGCTAACAAAATCAGTTTGTTGTCATCACGAATTAGATTCTCCTGTAAGAAACATACTTAGTTAAATATCTTCACCGAATGAAAAATTCCAGCTAGAATAAGCTTCAGACAACATATGAAAGTTACCTGCTTGATAGTTGTTGGCAAAGTCAAGAATATTTTACTGAGTTCTACTTCGATGCCAACAGACTCAGAGTAAGAAACAGCATGGCCAAGGGAAGATGGCAAACAAGCACTCGCAGCCTCAACTCGCATCAATTTCTCAATATCATGCCTTCCAATGAGCATGTAACTTTGCTTCTCTAGAACAGCCTGATATATTAACAATGAAACCTATGGTCAGAAAAGTGTGTACGGAGGAAGAAATACAATGCTTTACATTTAATGGATTAGAAAATGGTGTATGGAAAAATAGATTTTTATCAGAGATGGAAAAAGGTGCATATAAGATTGGCTAATTCCATATACTTCCACCTCTCTCTTTGAATCACACTTTCTCGATTATTGCTTCTAAGGATTTAATGCCAACTTCTGCTACATTCTCACAGGCTGGTGAAATAACCTACTTGCACTGTAGGCTACACAAGAGAATGCCAGAAGCCTAAAGCATCATACTATTGCTACTTAATTAAAGTTGGTCAGTTTTCACATATCCCAAGCTGAACTCTAGCTCGTTTCACCATGTTCACCATTTTCATTCATCTTAAGCGACAACTCAATCATTCTAGACTCACCCCACAGTCATACCATCTAATTCATACACCTCCAGTTGAATTTTTAAAGTCACAATACGCTGACAATACTACTTTTTAGTGTAAGATTTTGTGCTATAGGTGCAAACCCCTAAACCAGATGCCCAACATATAACATAGATTAGAAGAGTCAAAGGAAGAGGACAACAAATCAGAAAAGAGGGATAATCACACCTCCGTGTATGATGCTCGACATCTCTCAAATGTTCTCTCAAGAAATGTCTGAACATACTTCACAAGGTCTGTAGCAAATTTTGGCATAGCTTGAGCCCAACCAAGAACCTAAAAGAAGTGAAGAGCAAGGAGTTTCATTAAAACAGAAATACCTTGACACTTGAGAACACAAAAATGGATTAAATGATGAATTGAAAGTAACCACTACACTAATACATTCTTTTAGGAAGATCAAAAATATGAGAAGGAACAAAGTTTAGCTTGCAGTTTAAAAGCATAGAAGGCTTGCCTCTTTTGCAAGGAGATCTATTGCCAAAAGACCTTGTAAGATAGGTCGGCCCGTTTCTACGGTTGGGGTGTAAGTAGTAGTTGTATGTGCACGGGGCCGAAATGCGGCAGGGCCTGCAAAATGATTTTGAGAACCATGGGTTTCTAACCTTGAACCTAGTGGTACTTCGTTTCTGGTAACATTACTGGTACTTCGTTTCTATAAACTAGTGCAATGCAAATATTCCTACAAACTATTTCTTGCTAAGGAATCTTTGAAGACATCTGCAACAATTCTCAAAGAAGCTTTTTTATAAAACTGCCATACCCTATATAGGCAGACCAGTTCACTTAGTTTTGCGAGCAAAAGCTTTTATTACCACCTTGTGATGGTAAAACTCTAAGTCTTTGGGGCAAAACTAACAGCTCACTTTTCGAGATGCAAATCTATGTATACCTTTAGAGAAGAATTACCCTAAACTAGCAACAAAAAACTCAATGATCAGATCTCGATAGTCTATGGGATTTACTTGATATAGCTTGCTGTACGCCTTTCCTATAGTCCACAAACATTGTTGGTAACAGGTGGTCCTTCACAAAGTTCTCAGTGAATGTAAGCAATCCATCATTCCTGCATCAAGTAAAGAAAAAGCGATGGTGAAATACTGGCAATGACTCAGCACTTGAGAAACAATAATTTCAACTTTCATTTTGGACAGTGAGCAAGGTGTTTAAAGGCCAGGATAACAGCCTGAAAAAGGCAAGAGGAAATTTAAAACTTACACAAGCTGGGAATGCTTTTTGGGCAACATTGACGTGATTTTATCTGTAAACTGCAAAAGACACATAAGATCATAAGTCTACTGAAAAACTGTTGACATTGAAAGAAAATGCTTAGATGAACCAGAATCAAAACCTGAAGGACAGGGCGGTAAATAGATGCAGCTAGATATATTCCTTGTTCAGGTAAAACTGCTGCAGAACCATAACCTTCCTGTGATGCATTTGGAGCCCTCCTTCCCCAGCCTTGACGAATGAGATCAGCTCCTGCCAGCAGCAGATAACATCAGTAAGTCCACCAAAAACATTATAACTAAAGAAAAGTCAGGATGATTGATTATTACCCTGATTAGAAATCGATACAGTTGCATCTGTAAACCGAAAGGTGAATGTTAGCCCATCTTCAGGTGCATCCCTGCAGTTCAGCATCATCAATCAAGTATCAATACTACTAACTAAACTGCAGAGTTTCACATGCATATCTTAAAAATAGCCTTGCAAAGCACTATGATGCTGAAAGAGAATGTAACATGTTTTGTATGTTAAACAACATTGAACAATTGCTTAAAATTCAACAACATCAGTCAGGCTAAAGATCCAGCAACCAAAATTTTCAAATCTGTGTTATACTCTTCAGTGCTACACTTTACTAGCACGCTGAGAAGAACCTAAATGACAAATTTTCAGACTTAGGTTTCATTATATTATATCATCAGACGAAATCTCTGCTCGAACATCCTCCCTATATTATCGAATGACCACATCAGGTGTTTCGCAGCCAATGAAAACATGCTTGTACATGGAAACCAGGCCTGTTATAACAAAACCTTAAATGTCTAATTCTTCGGACATCTTTCGTTGTATATAGTATCTACATGACAGTGAGAAAACCATCTCAGTAAATGTATGAACTACGAATCCTTGGGGTTCACTTGCCTTTTGTCTTTCTTGGAAGACTTCTTTGCATGCTTAGCAGTTTGTGCAGCAGCATCTACTGAAGCAGCTTCTGGAGTTGCTCGTAGAATCTCACATATAAGTTGTTGGCATTCACTCTTCAGCATTAACACATACAATTTCAATAAGCGTAAGTATGAGAACCTAGTAGTTCAATGTAGATTCATAATCATTTAGCTTCACGGCAAATTGGATATTTGGAATATTTTAGGAAGACCTGTAGGACTGTCAAGGGAAAACTGATAGTGTAGCCTCCCGTAACTTGGGACGCTTCAGAATCGGTGTTCCAATTCACATCAGTAGGCAATGACTTTGGTGTGTTAATGTCATGTTGTGAAGCCTTCAACTCCAAAAGCTCTCCAATAACAACATGATTTTCTATAGAAACAACAGTACGAGAAATTTGAGCTTTGACTAAATAAAATGAAATATTGAGATGAGTTTAAGAGTTGAGCTGCTAACCAAATATCTTGACAATAGTATCTAAAATTGAGTCAAGAAGTTCTTTTGCTGCAGCCTGCGCTTTTCCTCCAGGAGCCATAAGAGGCGAAACAGGGCTCACAGCCAGGTGAGTTCCTGAATTTGATATCCCATTTTGAGGTTTCTCTTTTGATAACCTGTAGGTCTCTGACTGTCCTTTCATAAAATGCAATCCGGCAGCTAAAGTTCGATCACCCTGACTACCGGCAGACTTTGACAAATTTGTAGTCTCCATATGAGCTTTAATCTTGGATACTATGATCTCATGAATTGTGGGTCGAAGCTTTTGGCTGCATGAGAACACAAAAAACATCACTAGGAGAAGTTCAATAATTCCTTTAGCGGAATGTATTTATTTCCATCAAGTAACATTTTCGAATGGAAAACTATCAATATTTGAGTTGCATCGGTTATCCATTCATCTTTACCTTCAAGAATGATAAAGGTTCACTTGTCACAAAAACTATACATATACATTTTAATAAAGATAGTATCTACTGATGACAGTGGTGACAAGTTAACTAACGAAATGAGGCCATCTGCTAGCGATCTAAAACTAAAAGATACTAAAGGAGTAAATTTTCTATAACTATATCCAGGTGTAAAGCAGAAACAGTAGCATTTACAAAAATGAAATATATTAGAAAGCCAACCATATGATAGCACCAGCAGCTGCAACTTTGCCAAGCATGCAGAGACACTGAACAAGGGTCTGTAGATATTTCACATGCAGTGGATCATCACTCTTTCTTACTGCTTCCTGAAACAAGAGAAATACCAATGTTATAACAGTGACAAAAATTGGGCAGAAAATCTGTTATATGACTGTGTCACAAGCACATACAATAAACTCGTCAGGAGTGGAATCAGAAAGCCAAGGCGGAAGTTGGTAAGAAAGCAATTTACTATCAGTGCCATTCCTGACAGTATCTGTGGTGGCTTCATCATGTTCTACAGAGTCCTCCTCATCATGTCCATCAAATGATGAACTAAGAAACAGAATGTCATAAAAGAAACAAGCATGAGCGGCGTCAAGGAACGGCAAAACAAGCAAGTATTTTTCATAAAACCAGAACAAAGCTAGCACACAACCTTAGGTCGAGAAAGCAACTTCTGCCATAGTCAATTTACAGTGTAGTTTCTTTTATCGACAAGAATTTTAATGAAGGAAATTACAAGGAGAATCTCCACATAATGATTTGAGAAATGATGCAAGTATGGTAATCTCATTATTAATAATAAAGCCGTGAGAGCCTCTGTGGAGACCCACAACTAAATAGAAAGTTATACAATGATCACTCAGAATAAAGTTATTCTTTATACACGAAAAGTTGTTCTTAATATTCCATGAAGAATCAATGAAGGGAAAGGTTGCAAAATCATACCCCTCATCATTAGAAGCTGTTCTATATGAACCATTTGTGAGCCCTCTAGCACCAAACTGACTATCACCTTTCAGTGTCCGTGTTCTACGAGACAGTGGTTGTGAGCTCATTTGACTAGCTGCAACAGCTGTTGTTGTTGGTACTTCATCATCTCTTTCATTTATGCTTGACGCAACTGAACTGCACCATAAACAAGGTCAAGAACAGAAGATTGTACACTGAAAAAAGTGATGAGGCACACTAAAAGCACAGCTTCTGAAATTCGTTTATAGAAAGAAACCTACCTGTATTCACCTCTGTTGTATAGGTGTGCATGCAAATCATCTAGAATTTTGAAGAAAAGGGCACCCCGCAACTTAGTTAGCTCAGATCTGACATCTTGAAGAGCACCGACCTAGGTGAACATACCAGAATATCTATGAGTACAACATCCAAGTAAACAGTAGATCCCTTGAACAGAGATAACTGGAAGGTCCCAACGGAAATTAGATGATACCAGATCCGCTTCAAAGGATTTATTACAAAACAGTTCTACAGATCAAATTGACTAATGAATAGGAAGACCCACATTTGTTCCCATGAGATGGCTTTTCTAGCATTTGTTAACATTGGCAGTAAGTAAATTACCGTTTGAAGTCCCTCACGCTCAAGCATCAGAGATGACTGGAGATACACTTGAATAGCAGCGTAAAATTGCTTATCAGCAATGAGCTTCTCAATACGAGATGGAACCTGTTCAATGTTTCAAGAGGCAGAACCACCATTTTCGCATCAGAAAAGCAGTTACTTCTTAAGTAACCTAAAGCGATAGAAAGCAAGTACAAATATTGGAAACATATCAAGCAAAGTATCGTCATAAATACAGAGTGCTAACATGAATTAGGTATAAAACTTCAGAGCAGCACAGATACATCACAAGCACTGTCCAGACAAAATAAACTATTACGACTAATCCAACTAACCTTAGCAATGCCCTCGATTTGATCCAAAAGTGAGATGATGTGCCGCAATGTAACAGAACGATACCACAGCTGGTGTAATTGTTTATTGCGTGCACCCAAGCTCTGCTTCGCTTCTGCCAAATCATGCTTTAAGTCGCCTATTTTATCAGTGGACTCGCTGAATAATCGCAAGATCTGATAAGGAATACAATAAAAGCAGAGCAAAAGAAGAGAGATAGTCAAAATCAAGGTACTTCACCAATGAACTTATTACTAGACAAATGATTTCTAAACTACAGAAGTATTATTCCAAAAGAAATTCTACATCTAGAAATCATCGAAGCAGGCATAGTTTAGTAAGGATAGTAGATTTGTATCCTTGGTAAATCAAACGTGCAATATGGAAGTCAATAAGCGGTAACCGATGTTGCTATCCAATAAGAAGTAGATATTAGAAACCTGGGAGTAATTTTGAATGGCCTTGTTGAAACCACCATGATAAGCATGAACAACTTCATCCACAACCTCCTCAACAACATCACTTTGTTCCCTTAATACATGAATGTCACCTTCACGGTCTTTAGACGTTAGGATGTGCACCACATGTGGCAAAGAGTCAAATCGTGCAGCAGCCCAGCTCTCATCTATTCGTGCCAACTCCTCCCTAAGGTACTGCAATAATCATCACCACTCAGGAACACATATACACATGTACTCCAACACCGAAAATACATAACGAAATCGAGATTGATAATAATTTCAATTGATTTCCTGTCTAGCCATCGTACCACTTCTTCCGATTAACTCCAACCCCAGGTTCAATAGATTTAAGCAAAAAAGCTTATGCCCCTATAAATTCCTAAGGTGTTGAAAGAACACCGTCGAAGCAATTTTGTTTAAACTCAAGTAGGAGTGAGGAAAGTGAACTTACAGTTTTATCCGAGGGTACAGGCAAACCATTGAAAATCCCCATGCTGGTGAACTCACTTAGCTCGGCTTGTTAGAGCCCAAATGAGTATTTCTCAGCACATTCCAATCAAGCTCTCTTTAGCTGAAACGCAAAAGTTCAAAAATCCAATACGAGTTAAACAGATACACGAGCCAGAGACGGAGAACATAGAATTCAAGCAAGGAGAAGAAAATGTAAACAATTCAATCATCACTCCTTCAGCGAAAGATCTAGAGAATAATAATCGAATTACATGAAAGAAAATTCCAACTCAAGGCGAGAGAGACTATTGAAAATTCCAATCAAACACTAGATCTAGAGAAACAAATTCGATTTCAGCTACGAATCTTACGTTGCGATACGAATCTGATCAGTGCGTTTCCCGATCACCAAGAGAATATCTAAATCTCGAGAAAATGAACAAGTAGAGAGGAAAAAATCTACACGCGTTTGTTTTTCTTCTCGTTCCAAGTTCTTCTAATTTTCCAGACTTTTCTTCTCTCTATTTCTACTTTTTCTCTGTTTTCTGTTTTTCTTTTTCCCCAATTTGTTAATTTCAATTGTGGGAAAATAGTCAAAAAAAAAATAAAAAAATTAGATAGGCCAACCTGAGCTGAGATAGCAAAAATTAAATTCTGAAGTATACATTAAAAGAAAAAAAGAAAAAAAACAATCGTTTAACCGAAGTAGCTCTAATTACAAATAAACTTAATCGAGTAACCAAACAATCGTTCTCTTCTTCCTCTCGTCTCGTCGTCGGCCACTCTCCTGCAATTCTACGGTGACGAAACGATGAATCCACCGGATCAGATCCAAGATTATGTCCCCTCTGTATCTCACTCCCAATTTTCTACTCTCCCTCCTCAGTCGAATTCGAACTCGAATTTAGAAACAAGTTTGAATCCATTTCCCAATTCGATCTCCACCTCAATCTCTAACCCTAGTTTTGAGCAGATGGTCTCATTCTCTGCGCCAAAGAAACGAAGAAGGGGCAGGTCTCAGCGCTCAGTTTCGTCGTTTCATAACCTTCCCGTTCCTAACTTCGCTGCCCCTCCCGGTAACAGTAATTTCGTGTCATCATCAGCTTCTTCTTCCGGTAGATTGAACGTAGAGGTCAATGGATCAAATCTTTCTGTTAAAAATTATCCTGGGATAGGTGATGAGATCATCACGATCAATAAGGAAGCTACCACCGAAGCTTTGCTAGCTCTCACAGCTGGGTTTCCTGCTGATTCGCTTACCGAAGAGGAGATTGATTTCGGTGTGGTGCCTGTGGTTGGTGGCATTGAACAAGTGAATTACATCTTGATTAGGAACCATATCATTTCCAAGTGGCGAGAAAATGTATCTAGTTGGGTCACAAAGGAGATGTTTCTTGATTCAATTCCTAAACATTGCAGTAGTCTTTTAGATTCGGCTTATAATTACTTGGTTACTCATGGATATATCAATTTCGGTATAGCTCAGGCAATTAAAGATAAGATTCCTGCTCAATTAAGCAAGTCTAGTGTGGTTATTGTGGGTGCTGGATTATCTGGGTTGGCTGCAGCTAGGCAGCTGATAAGGTTTGGGTTTAAAGTTACGGTTTTGGAGGGTAGGAAACGACCTGGTGGACGGGTTTATACCAAAAAGATGGAAGGCAATAGGGTAGGTGCTGCAGCGGATTTAGGAGGTAGTGTTTTGACTGGAACATTAGGAAATCCTCTAGGGATTATAGCGAGACAGTTGGGTTCTTCTCTTTATAAGGTACGAGATAAGTGTCCTCTTTATAGGGTGGATGGTAAACCAGTTGATCCAGATCTGGATATGAAGGTTGAGGTAGCTTTTAACCAGCTTCTAGACAAGGCAAGTAAACTTAGGCAGTTGATGGGTGATGTTTCCATGGATGTCTCCCTAGGGGCAGCACTTGAGACGTTCAGGCAGGTTAATGGGGACGCTGTGGCCACTGAGGAGATGGGTTTGTTTAACTGGCATCTTGCTAACTTAGAATATGCAAATGCGGGCTTAGTGTCAAAGCTCTCTCTAGCATTCTGGGATCAAGATGACCCATACGATATGGGTGGAGACCATTGCTTTCTGCCTGGAGGAAATGGAAGGCTGGTTCAGGCTTTGGCTGAGAATGTACCAATCTTATATGAGAAGACAGTTCAAACAATCAGATATGGTGCAGATGGTGTAAAAGTTACTGCTGGAAATCAAGTTTATGAGGGTGATATGGTGCTGTGTACAGTTCCCCTTGGTGTCCTGAAGAATGGATCCATCAAATTTGTGCCTGAGTTGCCTCAGAGGAAGCTTGATTGTATAAAGAGATTAGGTTTTGGGTTACTGAATAAAGTTGCAATGCTCTTTCCATTTGTATTTTGGAGCACAGATCTCGATACCTTCGGACATCTTACCGAGGATCCAAACTATCGAGGTGAATTCTTTCTGTTCTATAGCTATGCTCCAGTTGCAGGTGGTCCTCTTTTGATCGCGTTGGTTGCGGGAGAAGCTGCTCATAAGTTTGAGACTATGCCACCCACTGACGCAGTGACTCGCGTTCTTCAGATTCTTAGGGGTAATAGATTTACTATCTATTGATTGTGGTTCTAATTAAATTCATTTTTTTCCTGTCAATATGTCAATATCAATCATCAGGAGACCTACTCTTTGTATTCCAGTTAACATTTTAACCCCGATATGTAGGCCCAGCGTTATGTAGGTTCACGGTTTTTATTCCAGTTTTTTTTTAAGTTAGTGCTAATGTTTGACACAATTTGCATCCTAATGAATTTCAGGTATTTATGAACCACAAGGAATAAATGTCCCTGATCCTCTTCAAACGGTCTGCACCAGATGGGGTGGGGATCCCTTTAGCTTAGGGTCTTACTCTAATGTTGCAGTGGGAGCTTCAGGCGATGATTACGATATATTAGCAGAAAATGTTGGCGATGGAAGGCTTTTCTTTGCCGGGGAAGCCACGACAAGGCGATACCCTGCAACCATGCATGGAGCTTTTGTTACTGGTCTGCGAGAAGCTGCAAACATGGCTCAATCTGTAAAGGCCCGAGGCATAAGGAAAAGAATCGATAGGAATCCATCCAGGAATGCTCATTCTTGTGCCAACCTTCTCGCAGATTTATTCAGGGATCCTGATCTGGAGTTTGGGAGTTTTTCCATAATCTTTAGTAGAAGGAACCCGGACCCAAAGTCTCCTGCGATTTTGAGGGTGACTTTAAGCGAGCCTCGTAAGAGAAACGAGGACCCAAATGCAGATCAGCACTCAAACAAGATACTGTTTCAGCAGCTTCAGTCTCATTTCAACCAACAGCAACAGATTCAGGTGTATACGTTATTAACTAGACAACAGGCTCTTGACCTGAGAGAAGTCAGAGGGGGTGATGAAAAGAGACTTTACTATCTTTGCGAAACACTTGGAGTGAAACTTGTGGGAAGAAAAGGTCTTGGTACTGGAGCTAATTCGGTCATTGCTTCTATCAAAGCCGAGCGAACCGGTCGCAAGCCACAATCATCATCATCCTCAGGCACAAAATCTGGTTAGGCTCCATAATATCCTGATTTGACTATTCCATAGTTTTTGTATAGAGCCAGTAGTGACGTCTTTAACTTCTTCTATACTTGAGAAGGTATGATAAAGGGGAAACCGGGTGCATTGAAGCGGAAGCTGATCAGGTAAATTACAAGATTTTATATGCAATAATCTGTATTGCTTATCATAAAAGATATTTCATAGAACTTTTTGTTGCACAGAAGGTTTAAAGGACCAGTGCCGCAGAATCAAAATAATAATGGTGTCTCAGAGACTATAAGATCTGAGTCTTTAGGTAACGGAAAAGTCTCTGAGCAAGCTACAAAAGTAGACTCGATAGGAAGCAGCAGCATGCAAGAGCATCCGAGTTTAATGGAGACTAAGAATTTACAGATATAAATCTTGGTCTCGCTCCGAGCAAGCCAGCCTCCGGAGAGATGCAAAGCCTCACTACTCGATGATCTGTGACTGACTCTTTCAAAGGCATCAACGTTAATGTAATCTTCTAACCAAGATTAAATTTGTAATCCCACAACCTAAAGTTTCCGTAATCTGTGACTGAACAATCAAGAGCTGAAATGTATTTGTCTATTGATAATGTAATATGTAATCTTCGAACCAAGATTAGATTTATAATCCTGACCAAAAAAAAGTTCCACAAATAATTTTCTTTTTCCCGAAGAAGCTTTATTAATTTAAATTTGTGTATATTGTCGCCAAATTTTGTTGATATTGATCATAGTGTTGTTTTTTAATAATTTGTAAAAAGAAAAAAGAAAAAGTAAAAAAAGTCACATAATAAGAAAACGAGAATTATTCATCAACCTATATCTAAGCCTTTGAAACACGAAGTGAAATAATTTAGGAAGAAAGTGGAAATGGTGGAGACGAAGAAGAAGAAGAAGAAGATTAGCCATAGCGACGATGAAGAAGACGACACTTTCTACTATCGCTATTCTTCCGTCGCAGCGCCACCTTCTAACCCTAGACAACAACAAGCTTCTTCCTCAGCTAAATCATCAGCTCCTGGCGGATCTGGCGGCTTAGCTCCTTCGAAATCGACACTGTACGTCTCCAATCTCGATTTCTCCCTCACCAATTCCGACATCCACACTCTCTTCTCCACCTTCGGCAAGGTCGCTCGAGTCACTGTTCTCAAAGATCGCCACACTCGCCACTCCCGTGGCGTTGCGTTCGTGCTCTACGTTTCTCGTGAAGACGCTGCTAAAGCGGCGCGTTCTATGGACGCTAAGATCCTTAATGGCCGGAAACTGACGGTTTCGATCGCCGCAGATAATGGACGTGCGTCGGAGTTTATAAAGAAGAGAGTGTACAAGGATAAATCGAGGTGTTATGAGTGTGGAGACGAAGGGCATCTTTCGTATGAGTGCCCTAGAAATCAATTGGGACCAAGGGAGAGACCACCGCCGCCGAAGAAAAGAGGGCGGCGTAAGGAGGAGGAAGGAGAGGCTGAGGAAACGAGGGATTGGTCTGCAGCGCCGCCGTTGGCTGTGACGGAGGGATTCGAGGAGGAGAATTGGGCTTCGGTGGTGGATAATGAAGCTGGAGAGAGACTGAGAATGAGAGAAGCAGAGGAAGAAGAAGAGAGGAGGAAGAAGAGAAAGGAGAAGAAAGTTAGCTACTTTAGTGATGAGAGCGATGATGAAGATTAGGTTTTTTTTTTAAGATCCATTCTCTCCTATGTGAATATTGAAAGATAGAGATTGATCTGCTTGTGCTCTAATTTGAGGTTTGTTTGATGAATCTGAATCTTTGGTTGAGTGTGATGATATGGAATTCAAGAAGATATATACATTTTCACTAGATAACAACGGATTCTTCATTGGAAGATTACATTATTGTTCAATAATGCTTTTCAGCTTTTGATCTTAGGGAACAATCCATTGTAGACTGCAACTTACAGAGTTATATATAGTGAAATCAAATTAAGGTTTTGTCTTCAGTTTGGATGATTCTGGATATTTGTATCATACAAAACTACACTCTTGTACTGAGGAATTCCAAAGCTGTCCTGCTCTCTTGCTAACTCAAAACTTTCAGCTGGAACCGCTCCCAGTCTGCATATAGAACAAGTGTTTGATTGTTTTATGCATATCAAGATTCAAGACTAAATCTGATTTTGGTGCAGCATTTTTTGAGATTCACTAACCATTAACTCATGATCTCCCCTGATTTCTTCAATTAATTCAAAGATTGGTTTATCAGCACTGTTCGGTACCATAGCTGCAAACACAACTGGTTCCAGACCTGCATTTGAATCCACTAGTTTTTAAGAAAGACATTCAATAAAGTCTTCCTTTTTTTATTGTAATTCGTTGTGAAATTGTAGGTAGGTACCAGTTTCTGGGAATGCATCAATGAACATCATCATCTCCTCTCCTGTCAAACCAGATAAGAAGCATATCCGAGGCAGCGACTCCGCAATCTGTACAACGGATTTTCATGTAAGAAACAGCTACAAAAGAGCCTTAAATTGAAATTGAAAGCCACATACTTTGACTCTCTTGAGGTCAGGCTGTTTTGTGTTAACTGCTTCCCATAACGAACGCGGGATCATATCTTGTGTACAGAACACAATCTGGAGTCCAAACAACAACATAAGGTTTTATGAAATCTCCAAAGTTTCAGGATCTTACAAGAGTCAGAAGAGAGATTACCTCCATGAATTCCCCATCGAGCTCCTTAAGAAGCTCTTGTATCTGCACTACAAGATGATAGATTAATCCAAAAAAAAAACTCAAAACACTTTGCAAAGTGTGATTGATATGTATTTCCATTTCCATTACCTTTTGTGCTTCATGAAATTGCAAGCCAAGCAACAGCAAAACCTGCAGATAGACTCAGAGTGTTGGTTATGATCACAGCCTTTTAACAGTAAACAGATATAAAAAGGGGTGAAAGAAACTGACTGGAGGGCCGAATCGAGGATCTTGAGGATCCAAAGGTACAAACTTGGAATCTTCTTCAAGTGTCTGTGGAATCTCTTGAGCTGAATTTCTAACACACAGCTTTTGTTTGAGCTTTGTGTTTCTGTGATGAGATTTGTTCTTTGTCCATAACAATGAAGACGTAGCGAGCCCAAAGGTACGAGAGCTTACTAAGTAAGTATATGAAGATGAAGAGAAGTCGGCCTTGAGATTGCAAACCCAAACGAAGAAATCGACATTGCTCCTTCCCAATCTCATCTGTATGTCGCTTGTTAGATTAAAATCCTTTCTTTTAGCCAATCATGTTTCGCCATGTGTTATATAAACTGAGTGTCCTACTCGGTTCTTTTCAAAAAAAAAAAGTCCGCTTATACAAATAATGAACCTGCTTATCCACGCCTCTGTAACTAATGAGATTAGTTTTGCTTAGTTCAATTCCATCACTTTATTCCACACAAGTATACATTTCTTTTACATTCCGCTATTTCAAAGTATTACAAGTAAAGAACCGTGGAAGAAAAAAAAGTCTATATTTTCCCTTATAGAATATGTTTTTGGTGTCAGCAGAGTTTGATTTTGAAAAGAAATTGGACAACCCCTACATATATATCTTTCTTATGAGATCAAATTATAAAAGGAAACGTCAACATGCCATCCACACATTGTTTTTGTGTTTGCTACTTTTTAGGTTGGATCACATCTGAGCAACCAGTTCATCTTCCTTTGCTGCCACGAGAGAATTGTGCATCCATCGCTTCAGCATTTTCAACGCAGCTTTTGGCTGGTCCATTGGAACCATGTGTCCTGCATCTCGCACCTGTGTGTTTTTTGTTTAAATCATCAAACCGTTTGTTGTGGTTACTATAAGAATACCAACAGAACCAAGAAAGACTGTTATTATTTATTATGTAAGAAAGGCTGACCTTAAGGAAACTGAGTTGTTGATAAGTCTTTAGCGAGCCTGCTTCTTTGCCATCCACCACAAATGGAACTTCTTCAGCCGCTCCAAAGTTCGTTTTCCCTGACCACTCCATTGCATTCACCCACCTCGAGTTACCTGCTCCAATTTTAGATATATCATGTATCAGAAATCGAACATTTGATCAAACTCACCTATTTACATATATTGCAAACAGACTTTTTAATGTGATTCCACAGCTATATGATTATCATATAATTTTGTTGTATTTTACTAACTAAATTGAGATTTAGTTTTAGTCAACAGTTCAATTACATCTATTTCATTATTTTCAAGTCTGGATTTGAGTATCTATGTTTTGCAACTTACCGAGCCAGTTGCAGATAAGATCATATTCTCCGGCATAGACAAGAACGTTGATTCCATCTTCCAAGAGCGTGGGAATTCCAACCTCGAGATTCCTCATCCAATCTACAAGCATTGCCTGATACACACTACTACTGCAGGAGACAAAGTCTATGTCCCCAACACCAAGCGACTTCCTCACAGATTTCAGATTCAAAAATTTCTCCATGTTTGAGAAATCGTAGCACAAACTCCCCACACACTTCTTCCTGATGTCGTAATACTACACAATAAATGCCATATTACTCTCTCAGTTTACCCCTTACTTCATATGCGGAAATATTAATAAACACAATATCTTTCTACAACTGAGAACCTCTCTAGTGGATAGAAATGGTTTTGCCAGAAAGAATATTATCTAGAAATCTAATTAGTAATAAAAATAAAATAAAAGTGCTTTTGAGCTTACGTTTACTCCACCCGCATGACTCATTACACCAGTGAACAAGGCATTGCAAACAAGATATGATGCCAAACAAGAAACTGTGCCTTCAGTTCCTGAAAAAGTAAAAACAAAAAACAAAAACATGGTTTCAGAATCCATAAAACACACAGAGCAGTGTAAAAGACAACTTGATAAGGAAAAAGGAAGTACCACAAAGCTTGACTGATAGTTCGCACAGTGGGACAATCTTTTCTAAACGGGCATGCTCTTTCTGCGTAATTAAGCCCATTTCCAAAGCGTAGTCAGGATAGGCTGGGTATTGGACTGCAGGATCTGTAAGCCCATTTCCAATGGCAAATCCCTGCAAGGTAATACTTGTGAGTACCAACATTCCATTAACACCTCAAGAGGGAAACAAGAAACAGTCACATGCCTTTAGGTTAACATGAACTCCTTCATTAGCCTTGTTTCCTTTATGGACTCGGGAAGCAAAAGCCGGAATGTAGTGCCCAGCATATGACTCTCCAGTTATGTAAAAGTCGTTTTCTGCCAACTTAGGGTGCTCCGCAAAGAAAGCCTGAGGTAACATCAGGAAACATAATCACGATCTTGTTACAGCTAAGGAAACATAGGCGGACCGGATTCTCAAATTTTCCAAACTCAAGAAAACCAGAACAGTCTAACAGAGGTGTTTATCCAAGTCGAAAGCTTGAAAGCAGAAAATTGCAGAAGAAAAAGTAATTCAAGAGACAAATCAAGTAACCAAACCTGCAGAAAATCGTATAGATCATTGCTAACTCCAATTTCGTCATGACGGATATCACTTTTGTCTGTGGTGTAGCTGAAACCAGTTCCAACAGGCTGGTCAACATATAGAAGATTGGATACCTGCAAGAACAATTCTCAATTAACTCTCATGTGCAAAAATATAGAGCATTAAGGATTATATAATATAAGATCAAATACCTTATCCCATCCATACTCATTCCAAGCAAGAGACATATTATTAGTGATCTTGAAAGGACCGTTCTCATAGAACATAGCCAACTCACTGCTACATCCAGGCCCTCCGGTCAACCAAATCACAACAGGATCGTCCTTCTTGTTGCGTGACTCAAAGAAGAAGTAGAACAAGCTAACACACACACCAAGCACACACCAAGCACACACACCAAGCACACACACCAAGCACACACACCAAGCACACACACCAAGCGAACAGATAAACAAATATTTCCACTACTTTGAGATTCCGAATAGAAAATGTCACCAAACGTTCAATGTTCAAAATGAATATATAACCACAACCAAAAATCAAGAGCTAGCTGAAAGTTTCTAAATATATATGAAACATATGCATAAACCAAAATTCAGAGTTAGATATGAACCTTGCGCCTTGAGATTTAGGGAGCTTGTAATAACCAGCATGATGACCTATATCATCGACACTAGCGCCGCCATCGGCAAGTATATTCGGGAATACGAAGTTCCGTTCAACAATCCCCGATCCCTTTGCGGACGTGAGAGGCAAATCACTGACATCGATCAAGTTCAGATCCTGCTGCGGGAAAAGGTTTAGCTCCCGGATCAGCTTCTCCGCCCGCGTTGAAGGCAAGCTAGATCTCTCGAAGCTGCGATCGTTCAAGAGAAACGATGAAGACGGGAATGTAAAAGCGATGAAGACGACGAAATGCAAGAGAAGATAGAGGAAAGTCTGTTTCTCCATTTTCCTTTTTTTCTTCTTCAACTGTGCTTTTTAGTTTCTCCTTTTTTGAGATTGTATACAATTTGGAGGAGAAGAAGGACACGTGGCTAAAAATATCAGATTAAAAGATCTTCCTGTACATGCCCGGGAAACTTGGGGCTATTTTGCGAATTACGAGAAATAGTGGGTAATCAACGGTTACTCACGCGAGTTGAATGGGAAGCAAAAGATGGATGGATGGATGAATGTGGGTCCCACTAATTTTAAAAGGAGAAATTAAAAAAATTATCCGACCTGCCGGAATCGAACCAGCGACCTAAAGATTTCTTTGGGATATCCCACTACAGTCTTCCGCTCTACCAACTGAGCTAAGGTCGGTTTGTTAATAACCTTAAAATTAAAACTATATGTATTAATAATGATGATGATGAATTGAAAATATGTTTTTGAGGGAAAAAAAAATTGATTGAAAATTTGATGTATTCATAAGGACTGAAATTAACTTATTGGTGAGGGAATATCAGGTGTCCATGAATTTTAATTTAGAGATTTTCAAGCTTTGCTTCTAACTACAAAACTATACATAAAATTAAATCTCAAATTTTTAAACTCAGTCAAAATCTACATTTCTCTATTTGGATTATGCTGATGTTAACATGTTTTACAAGGCCATATCAGACGGCCCGATAAAACAAACTCGTCACCAATTGAACTTCTAAATTTGACCATGCGAAAAGCCCAAATTATATATGTATCAGAAGGCCCAATCCCAAACTGCCATTGTAAACAACTTACGCCCGTTTGGTTAAAAACTTTAAAACGAATGATTAGTTTAAATTTTAAAATCATCAATTTAGTTGTTTGGTTTTGGTTCGATTTAATTTAGTCGGCCATTGTGGTTCAACTCGCAATTTGCAGAGCAAGAAAGTTGACAAGTTTTGCATCTGCCGTGCGAAACACCAACTCCGCCTTGGGTAAGTTCATCAAAGAGTTCCAAAAGAATTGGCAATAACGCTAGCTCCTTAGCCAGACACGTGTCAATAAGATTGTCTAACTCTCCACATGGCATCACCTGAACCACTGGCTTACACGGCTATGTTATCATCTTTCCCCTCCACAGTGGCCCCTACCTTGCTCTATACAGATGCAGTTTCTATGTCTTCACGCATTGGCTTTGATCCTTTGGAATCTTCCACTAGTCTCAGTCTTCACGCATCATAATATTCAAAAAATAGAAGAAAAGAAAAAACAAAATACTAAACGTCGCCGTTTCGTTCTGTTTGATAGCTCTTCTCCTCCTCAGCTTTTCCTTCTTAGCTTCTTCATTTTCTGCTTTCAGAACAGACATAACGAAAAACGGAATCTTTTATTTAATTTATTATTGAATTAAAAGTACATAAATTTTATAAAAATTAATTAGTGATGAGGGCGTTGAATTGGGATCAGAATTCGCGGCTAGTTCTGATCGATATCAACAGCTCATGGCAGGCATCGCGCCGGTTAATTTCCGCCACCACAACCGCTTTTTCATCCGACTCCTCCTCATTCCGTCGAACACGTGGTGCACGTCAGAGGATCGCTTCATCGAAGTCTCCGGCGTCGTCGCCGTCTCCTGTGCGAAGACCGTCTGATGGATACAGTTTCGATGTTCGGTCACCGTCAGCTGATTCGACGAACTTCGCATCGACGGCGCCGCCTACGGTGGAGCTGGACGCTTTCCTCGAGATTCTTCCCCCGGCGACAAGGAAGGAGCTCGTTAAGCACGAGGCGATCGGGGAATTGATCGAAGTGGTGATGGATTTAGGGAGAAAGCCACTGGCTAGATTTCCTTCCGGCGATTGGGTGTTCTCAGAACAGCCGGTGACACAGCAAGATCTGAAGCTTGCGGTATCAAAGGTGTGTGACTCTGATCTAACACATGCAACTAATTTCTCAAGTGTTTTTAGATCATCACTGCTAATTTCACATGATCAAAGTTTTTTTGATGAATTTCAGCTAATGAGAAGATGAATGTTTTCAATTTAGGTTGGTGATTTTTCCGATGATAACCGATCGGGGATTAACAGATCTTTGCATCGTATAAGCGCAATACGTAACCGGAAACTGCAAATAATTGGTCTAACATGTCGAGTGGGTCGAGTAGTATCAGGAAGTGCAGAAATTATCAGAGACTTGATAGAAGGAGGAGGATCAATCTTGGTCATAGGATCTCCTGGAGTTGGTAAAACGACTTTAATCAGGTACATTGATTTAGATCCCGATTTGTGCATCACTATGAACTTATAATGTGATGATCTCCAGATGCTGTTATTGATACATGTTAGCTTTGTACAGAG
Source organism: Cardamine occulta (assembly GCA_028015245.1). Lineage (NCBI taxonomy): Eukaryota > Viridiplantae > Streptophyta > Magnoliopsida > Brassicales > Brassicaceae > Cardamine > Cardamine occulta. The sequence continues at coordinate 2,879,355 of CM051370.1, read as the reverse complement.
AAATCGCAAGGATGTTAGCTGATGAACACAGGAAACGTGTAGTGATTGTTGATACGTCAAATGAGATTGGAGGTGATGGTGATGTTCCTCATTCTGGAATCGGCCGTGCTAGGCGGATGCAAGTTCCAAATGTGAATTTACAGCACGATGTATTGTCTCTGAACTCTTTAACCTTGTGATAATATGGTATAGGAGGGAATCAAAAGGATCTTGCTGTATTTAATAAGTTCTTCATGCTAAAAACCTCACACAGGTTATGATTGAGGCGGTTGAGAACCACATGCCTGAGGCCATCATTATCGACGAGATAGGAACTGAGCTTGAAGCTTTAGCTGCCAGCACTATTGCTCAACGAGGGGTTCAGCTTGTTGCAACTGCTCATGGGATGACTATAGACAATATTATCAAAAATCCTTCTTTACAAATTCTTATTGGTGGCATTGAGGTATGACCTTAAACTACAACTTTGGTTTTTTCTCCTTTCTTATTATCTGAGACTCTGAGTCAACCTTAATTTGAATTATTTTTCCCAGAGTGTGACTCTTGGTGATAGAGAAGCAAGGAAAAGAAAAGTGCAGAAGACAATTCTTGAAAGAAAAGGACCTCCAACATTTACTTGTGCCGTAGAGATGATATCGAGAACGGAGTGTCGTGTTCATCAAAGACTAGATGTCACCGTTGATGCTATACTAGCTGGTAAGTTAAAAGTGTCCCTCTCCTGATAGTAAAATTGAGCAAGCAAATGGGAAAGCCGAACCAAACAAACTTCTTGGTTATTATTGTAGGGAAATCAGCTCCATTTGAGATCCGTCAAATTCGTGGCGAAGACGATGTTCCTCATAAGTTAGTGACTCCCATTCCTTTGGAGAACCTTGAAGAGGAGCCTGCGCCATTGCTGAATAGAAATTTTGCAAGTGAAGTTCTTTCTGATGACGAAGATGAAGATATTCGTCCTGTTCGGTATAATAAGGCCAGCAGTGACATATACACGAGCCCAAGAATATCACCTGTTCATGTTTATACTTACAATGTAAGCACCTGATCTTTTCTTTCCGAGCTTCTAAGTGTGCCTTTACTGATCCTTCAAAAATAAATTTGATCTTAAACTGAAATAGATAATAACAATATAGATATGGTATCCTCTGATTGTGTTCTAGGTCCTTGAAGCTGATCTCCTTCAAGTAGCCGAAGTTATGGGCCTAGACGACGAAATAGAAGTGACAGATGATGTTGGAGAAGCAGATGTCATTCTAGCATCAAGTTCTGAATTGAAACAGAATTCATCAATCCGTCGTGTTGCCAAATTACACAAGCTACCAATATTTGTGATTAAGGTATCATTCTTCTTGCATGACTGATGATGATTCACCCCATTCTTTTTTCTAATTAATTTGATTCATATCTTTGTTCTTGCTTATACCTTGCAGTCAACTACAATGGCTCAGATGGTCAAGGCAGTCCGAATGATCCTTGGAAGAGAATCATTTGGCTCAGCCCCTAAAACCATAGAGAAATCTTCCGTTGATGATGTTGAGATCAAAGATGATGCTCCTGAGAGCAAACCCAGTTTAGAAGAGCTTGATGCCCTCGAGGTAACTCTCATCCCCTTCTGTAAATATTCTCGGAAGTGTCCCAATAGAGATGGCTTGTTATCTCAGATCAGTTTCTTCGACCTACCAACTATTAGTTCATTAGGATTCCTACATCTCATGTTACAAAAGGCTCAATACAATTCAGTGATTATAGATTGGGGAGA
>CM051370.1:2552499-2877499 GCA_028015245.1 Cardamine occulta | reverse complement strand
CTTATGAGTATTACTACTGATATACCCCCTGTTTCTGAAATGCAGGAAGTCCGTCTAGCAATTGAATACATTGTAATCCCGGGAGGTGAACCAGTGGAGCTTCTCCCTAGACGGTCAGACATAATAGTTCGGCAGCTAGAGCTGGTGGAGAGTTACCAACTCGCAGTGGAGAACCTTGGCACTCACCTTAATCCGCGCCTTCAGATTCTTCCTCGTCGATCCACCAAGAAGATGTTACCGTCTTTATCCCCAAAGAAAGCAACAGATGATAGCGTGGGGACTAGCGTTACTCGTCTTCCTTTTCTCAAGGATTGACATCTCTGACAACAGCATTTGGACTACAGTACATACTACATAAGTTGGAGACACTGTTTGAACATTGTACATTGTACATTTTACTGTAAGTCTTGGTAAATAAATTGTTTATGTTGTTTGCTCATTACCCATTTGCAATTTATGTTTAATAATGTAATGCTTTGTCCTTTTTACCTTGAGGGGTAAGAGGAAAAAACAGGGCACAAATCTGTAGATATTTCCGTACTTGTTAATTACAAAGAGAATTTCTTTAAGAATAACTAGAGGATGTTAATCCAAAAACAACACCTGTATAGTATCATAGTTGATTTCAACAAACATGGTAGAGAAGGATCAACAAACACAATGACCTAAAAACAGTTCTTTAAGAACACAAAACAACCCCCATATCTACCTCTTATTCTGGAACCGGAATCAGACTCATCGCTAAACTTAAGCGGGTCAAAGAAGCATGGCGCTTCACATCGTCCTATCTCAGCTTCTTTTCTTATCCCATCTTGATCAATTTCGAAAAGAGTGATGCAAGTATACCACTTTTTATCTTCTTCTGAAATTTCCTCGCACCATGCAATGTTATTTCTGTGCTTGCCAATGGAGTATCCTTGACGAGCAATAGTATCTTGGGACTGTAACTCGGGAAGATCAGGGGAAGTGACATTGAAGTATCTGGTAAACGAAACAAACCTGTCACTCAACTTGTTTGTCACCCACAAATGAATCTCCCCTGAATCTTCTTGTTTTTGAAACAGAGAAAGTCTATCTCCATTGAAACATCCTAAACGTCTATTCCAATAGCATCGACAAGCGCAAATGAACTTGAATGTTTCCATGGAGAAATCAAAACTTAGAATGAAACTTTCTTCTTTATTTACAGCCATCCAATACATATCACCATTCACAGACACACCTTCGCAATCATCATCTACTTTCCCATCAAAATCAGCATCAATATTTCTCCACGATTCAGAGTCGAATTCATAGATCTCACACTTTCGATCTCTTCTATCATGATAAAGAAAAGAATCAGGATCAGAAAAGCGCAAGATTTTGTAGTTATCACGACATGTATTAGCATATCCGATCCCGTAATAATTAGTGTTCCAGTAACAGACCGACGGTGGGATCCATTTGATTTTCTTCAAAGCCGGATTCCAAACTGAGATATTGGAGTAAATCATTCTTCGTTCCTCATCTGGATCATCACATTTACACAGCATTAGTCCATCGCAGTGAATCATATAAGAAGTCCTATCTGGAACTAACTTGTCTGGGAATGGTGAATCTGATACGATTCCGGTCACCGGATCAATGGCATGAGACGTCTGATATCTTATGAATCCTTCGGGAGATTGATCCAAGTGATTGTATATGAACTTCTTGTCCGTGATGAGACTATACCAATTTTTGCACGTCGATTTGAATCGGAGCAAAGATTTAGCCAGAGTCGTATTTCTTCTATTAAATCAAATGGCAACGACGGGAACAACAAATCCTCTGAGGAAGCCATTGATGCTCGTTGTGAGATAATTTCAGTTCGAGTAAAATATTGATTCTTGGATAAGTTTTCTTGTTTCTTATTTTCTTTCTCCGGTATGTTTAAGACTTTAGGCGGCAATAAGAAAGAAGAAACGAGAGATCAATTTGTGACTCAACCAAAATTATGAATAAGAGCATCAAGCGCGGGTATGTTGTTCTTTATTTTTATTTTATTATTTTTTGGTCAACAGTTGTTCTTATCTTTATTATTTGTAATTTAACTGATTTTTTTTTGTTAATAACTGATTTTTAAAAAATATATATATATATATATATAAAGAAATACGTCTTTTTTTTTGTCGATAATGCATAGTTCAGATGATAAAATTTCCATGATTAATATAAAGAAATATGTCATGTTTATCAGGTGGTTTATTTTTATTTTTTTAACACTTTTTTTCCTTTTTCCGTCTATATATAAGATTGAAAAGAAAGCAACTGAGCAAGCATGAAAATACGAAAATCCTAAAGAACAGTAAAAGCCACCGGCACTTTCTTCCTTAAGGATGTGGGAGCTTCACGATGATTTGGTAGAGGAGATACTTTGTCGCGTTCCGGCTACATCTTTGAAACGGTTACGATATACTTGTAAACTATGGAACCGTTTATTCAATGATAGGAAATTCACAAAAAAACACTTTGATAAATCCCTAAAGGAATCTCTAATCCTCATGTTTAAGAAGTTAGGGGTTTGCTCGATGAGCATCAATCTCCATAGATCTCCAACTGCAAAGATCACCGATGAACTTAACCTAATCTTCCCTGATTCTAGTTTAGATCAATTCAAGATCTCGCCACACTGTCACAGTTCTGATGGCTTATTGTTATGCTCCTGTGTCAATTACAAAAAGGAAGATAGTAGGCTCGTGGTATTGAACCCGTGTACTGGTCAAACCAAGTGGATCAAACCAACACATAGTTGCAGCGTAGGCTACTTCTATGCTTTTGGATCCTACCAAGACAATAAATCCGGCAATAATAGCTACAAAATATTGAGCCACATGTTTAATCGTGGTCGGTATATAAATTTCGAAATTTATGACATGAACTCGAATTTATGGAGGACTCTTGATGTCACTATGGACTGCAACTTAAAACGCTTTGACAGCGTGTCTTTGAAGGGAAAGACTTACTGGATTGTTAGCGATGAAAAAGAGAAAGAGCTCGGAATATTCTTAATCAGTTTTGATTATACAACAGAAAAGTTTGAACGTCTATGTCTTCCGTATCATGAGTACCCTCGTTATCAAAACATGTCTCTATCTGTTGTTCGAGAAGAGAAACTTTCCGTGTTACTACAACCTGGGATTACATCGAAGACAGAGATATGGGTGACAAATAAGATTGGTGATGAGACCAAAGTGGTGTCGTGGATCAAGGTCTTAGCACTGGTTGAAGCCTGGTCATAATTTTGACGTAGACTTCTTTGTCGATGAGGAGAAGAAAGTTCTCGTCTGTACTGAAGACAAGGCATATAACGGCCAAAACAAGGTGTACATCGTTGGAGAGGACAGCGAACTTAGGGAAGTTAATTATGACGTCGAATTAAGACCATATTTGTTTAATTATGTTCCAAGTTTGACTCAAATCATTAAGCAAGGTAATGATTAAGCTACAAGCAAACTCTTTTTTTTTCCTTGTTTTCTTAACTTGTTATTTCCCTGGTATCTTGTGTTAGAAGATATGGTTTCTTCTTGCCACAGAAAATAGAGTTTTGGTTCATTATTTGTTGTTTATTTTTATCAATCTTTTTCGCATATTATTTGATTTTTTAATAAAAAATTTGTGTTTAACTTTCAAGTACGATTAATTGTTTGCCTCAGATGGCTACTTATATGATTGTTAACTATGTATGTATACACACAAAAATACAACGGAAATGGATGATTTGAAATATGGAAGTCTTCTATGCTTAGTTTCTTCTACTTGTGGGTGTTTAGCTATATATTGGGTTACGCATGCATGACTGATTCGGATACACATACAACTCTGAAACAAAACCTAAAACTTTTCAAGATCATTACAAAAATCCAAAAACATCACCTGTATCCAACAAACACAAACACAATGACCCAAAAACAGAGCTTTAAGAATACAAAACAACCCTCATATCTACCTCTTATTCTGGAACCGGAATAAGACTTGGAACATACACATAGCTACATATAAGCGGGTAAATGTAGTGAAAATCTTCATGTTCTCCTGTCACAAGTTTTCTTCTTACCCCACCTTCATCAATATCGTAAAGAGTGATCATGTGATGATTATTATACACGGAATCATCTTTTTCCTCGCACCATGCCATGATATTTCTGTGCTTGCCAATGGAGTATCCCGGATGAGCGTTATCAAAATTTAACTGTAACGCCGGAAGATTAGGGATAGTGACATTGAGATATTTGGTAAACGTAACAACTCCATCACTTAATTGTTTGTCACCCACACCTCAATCTTCCTTGAAGAATCTTTATCTTGTAGTAACAAAGAGAGCCTATCTCCATTGAAACAGCCTAATCGACGTACCCAATTATACGAAGAAGCAGGACAAAAGCAAATGTTCTTGAATGTTTCAACGGAGAAATCAAAACTTAGAATGAAGCCTTTTCTAGCAATCCAATACATATTACCCTTCACAGACACACCGCCTTTGCAATCCGGAACTTGTTCACAATCAAACGTCGTAGCATCTACTTTCCAATCAAACTTAGCATCAATGGTTCTCCACGAATCAGACTTGAACTCATACATCTCAAACTCTTGATCATGAAGAACAGAGAGAGGACTAGTAAACCTCAAGACTTTGTAGTCAGAACGACATGTACTTTCGTATCCAATCCCAAAGTAATCAGTCATCCGGTAACTAATCGACGGTTCGATCAATTTGGTTTTCCTCAAAACCAGATTCCAAACTAGGAGATTGGCGCTTCTTCCTCTTTTGTAAACCCATTCACCATTAAGCATACACATCATTAGTCCATCACAGTGGACCATAAAAGAAATCAGATTTGGAAACTCGTCGGGGATGGGTGAGGCTGAGCGGCTTCCGGTCATCGGATCCATGATCTCAATCGTCAGACCATTATGGATTCTTAAGAATAGTTCGGGACAATGATCCATGTGAGTGTAGATGAACTTCTTGTTCGGAATGAGACTACCATTTCTTGCACGTCGATTTGAATCGGATCAAAGATTCGCCTGCAGTCCTGTGAAGTATTTCTTCTATTAACTCAAATGGCAGCGACGGCAATATAGGACGCTCTGAGGAAGCCATGTTTGAGGAGAAGATTTTCAATTCCAATCAAAGATTGATTTTTCGATTATCTTTGTTTCTTCTTTTCGTTTCAACGAGAAATCAATTTGTGTGTCTGTTTATGAATTGACTTGAGCAAACAAACCGGTTACCGTTCAACCGGTGATTTTAAAATCTATTAATGGCTTATAGTTTTTTAGTGGTTTTTGGTTTTTGATTTTCTGTAGATTTTAGTTTTTCAAAAACTTGACTGGTAACTTGTTTAGTTTTTGGTTTTTACATGTATATATTTTTTACTTTTTTGTGTTTTTTATATTTTCTTAGTTTTGGTTATTTGTGTTTAAAAATTATTAAAATAAATGATATTAAATTTTAATAATCAAATAAAAACTTAAAAATTTTTATAATACCAACAAAAATACTGAGAAAATATACATAAGTTTATTGCATAAAAATAAAACATTATTACATAAACTAATATAGAAAAAATGATATTTAGATAACTAGATTTATAACAATTTACTAAAAATAGAAATAAAACTTTTTTTACGCCAAGTCTTGTGGAAAACTCTCCAAAGAATAGGGTTTTAGTTTTAATGGTTTTAGTAAACAATTTACAAAAAAAAAATCAGACGTTGAGAAAAAAAAAGAAAAAAAATATTTATCACTAAAACCTCCTAAGAACTCCTATAAGTTAGTTTTTGGATTCTCTTCACAAATATGCAAAAACCATCAAAATCTAGATTTCCTATTTTTTAGGGAATCTACTTTTGCCAAAATCATAATTGGCAATAAATTAGTTTTTTGAATAATGAACAAAATCTAAAATCTTTATTGAAGGCTTAAATGAATAAAAAGCTTAATTAAGTTTAAACCGCTAAAAAGCAATGCTTTTGAATTTTTGGTTTTCCTCATTCTTGCTCATTTACAAACACTTAACTAACTAAGAAAATAAAGGCAATTTAATTGCGTTTTTACCGTTTTACCCTCATAAGTCTTATGCTCACTCTCTATCTCTCTTTCTTCCCTCCGGGATTCAAATTCCGATTCCGAAAGCGACACGACGAGCCAATAGGGTTTCGCAATGCTTCGAGCGACGGTTCTTACAGTCGGTGATCACGCCGGTGAAGGTTCGAATTTAGTCTTGCTTACCGAATCTCTCTTCGTAATTTGTTCGTCTTCCGAGTCCAGTGTTTTAATTTGAAGTAGAGAGCTCACATCTGGGCAGATTCTTTCAATCGAATTTCAGATGGTTTGTTCCCATTCAAATGCTAAATTGAGCTCAATAATCTAATCCGTTGTGGATCTTCGCTAGTTGTTCGTTTTTCTCTTCGCATTCGTTTGTCCTTTGTCGGTTCTTAGGGTTTGCTTCCGTTTTGCTCGAGTTACACGAGAATTTTAGCTTTAGCATCATTGGTTACGTTTAGATTTGTTTTAATTTCTTAATAAAATCTGTAGGTGTGGCTACTAACAAAGCAAAAGGAGAGAAAATGGTTCTGGAACCTCCGATGAACAGTGCACAGAGAAGAAAGCTTGGGGATATCACTAATTTGCAGAATCAGAAAAAACTAATGAACCAGGGAGCCAAGCAGCAACAACAAGCTATATTAGTCTCTTCCAAAGAAAACTTTGAAAATCTTCAAAAGGCACTGCTTATTCCATTTTAGAGTTCATGATATTATTTATTACTGGATTTTGAGGAATAGATTTTGTTATCCTTTTCTTTGACTGTGCTTATTCAGGCGCTTTATCCACTTTTTTTTGCAGGAAAACATGAGACTGATGAAAGCCGTCATGGAGAGAGAGTAATCTTTGTTCGAATATATGAAACTTGTGAGTTTTGTGTATATGAATTTGTTGCTAATACTTTTTGTTGTTTTGGGACTACAGTGGAATCAAAAGTGAGCTGCAGAAACTTAGGATTAACTTTCAGAAGGTTCAACAACAGAATTTGTTACTTGCTCAGGCAAACACTCGTATCTTGGCGGTACATCTCATACTTGTATGGTTCAATTGGAAATGATTTTGGGAATACTATGGTTACAGTGTGATTTCATTCATCATTCTTTCCTGGCAGGAGTTCAATCTAAGCAAAGACCAAGTATGCTTTTTCTGGAACCCAAGTTGCTCAAACACAGGCTTGCTTGATCATTAATTATAAGTTCCTCAGCTGAAATTTTCTGTGCATTTCAGCTGAAGGTACTTCAGCACGAACTTGGTTGCAAGAATGGGTTAGTCATGGCCAGGAAAATACTGCTTAAGGTATGTTATCGATTTGTACATAATTTTCGTTGACCATAATTACAAACTAAAAAGTTAATCAGTTAAAAACTTGTCACCTTTTGTTTCCAGGAGAAAACCCTTCCATGTACACTTCATGCATCAGAAGTTAAGGTACTTATGAGAATTGGCTTATGTGACCTCTTGAATAGGATATTATCACATTCACATGTTTTCTTCTGCATTGTTCTGACCTTCAGGCTCCCACAAACGCTTATGGTGGGGCTTGCAAAACCTTTCAGCCAAATGGCACAGATCATAAGAATGGTAAGATAAAACAACAGTCAAGCATGAAATGCAATGGTTTACATTCATTGTGGATCCTAGGATTCTCGATGCTCACCTCTAATGACTTTTTTCGTTTCATTTTCAGCTTCAGAGAGCTCCAACGTTAACTCATTGCATATAAATGAGAAAACCAGCAATAAAAGGTTCAGTTTCTCTCTTGCTCAATGTGCTTGATGTTTCATCTATTGGCATGTAAAAAGTTTTGGGCAATCAGGTTATCCTGGATTTGTTGCTTTTCTTTATAGGAGAGTTTCTGCAGGGAAGAATCCAGCCAATTCCGAAGTATTAGATATTATTGGCACACCGGGAGAGACATGTCAGATGGAAGACAACATTGACAACAGGAAGTTGGTCTCTGATGGTGACAATGCTGCTGATAAAAAAGACTTCGTCCTCGATTCTGAAAACCATATAAACGACAATGTCCAAAGCAAGAGGTTCAATTATTCAACGCGATTAGATGACTTAATTATATATTTGTATTTCACTATCTTATCTGTGCTTTTATTTTTCTTTTGAGTTGTTTTTGCTGCAGGTATTGTGCAGGAAGGCAGTCTGTCAGTTCTAAAACTCCAGAAACCAGCCAAACAGAAAACTTGCAAAAGGTGTTTGATTCCAAAGAAATCAAGGAAACGGCAAGGTTTGTTAACTGCCCTTTTTCCAGTTTCAAATTTATGTATAACATTCAAAGCGGATGAAGATTAGTGGAAATGAGTAGTGAGTTTGCACTCTATGTTTCAAGCAGATTCCCATTGAGAAGGCGTTCTTCCCGGTTAAAATCTCAAGAACCTGGGCCATCTGAAAGCTTCCGTGAGTATATAGAGAGAGCCAGGAGGAGGAGGTCTGCAAGAAGCGTTAGGCCCTGCTTCTAAGTTGTGTTCCCTTGTGAAGATTGCTAAAAATGTGATTTTATCTTTCGCAGGTCTGCGATGTTTAATATCCAAGAGCTGGGCGTTATTCCAAACTTGAATGGTTTACATGATGATCAAGAGATTGCTGCAAAGGCCGGGTTAGTAGAAGCAGCACATGTTCTTTCTTTTTTCATTCCCTTGATTGATAACTTATTCCTGAACCAAGTACACTTATGCCACTTGCGTTTTTCCCCCTTTGTTTATGGATGCCATTTCAGATGCTCTGCAAGTGAACAGTCTATCGGGTCTAAACCTGAGGCAATCGAACCATATCACACGAAAGAGACAACCGGGAAAAGCAGGTTTTGTAATGATAGATGAATTTCCTATATATTCTGCAGAATTACAGAGTTGACTGTTATCTAATGCAATTTTATTTTTTGCAGGCTATCTTTGAGAAGACAGTCTGCGAGGTTTAACTTCCAAGAGCTAAGCGTGACTGAAAACTTGAATGGTCTACATGATGATCAAATGGTTGCTGCAAATCCCGGGTTTGTTGAAGCAGCACATGTTGTTGTTGTTTTTGTCCACTCCTCTTGATTGATATAACTTATTCATAAACCAAGTACATTTATGCCACGTCCGCTTTTTTTCTTTATGGAAGTCATTGCAGATACTCTGCAAGTGAACAGTCTATCGTGTCTAAACCCGAAGCAGTAGAACCACATGATACAAAAGAGACAACCGGAAAAAGCAGGTTTTGTAGTGATAGATAAAGTCTCTATATTCCGCTGAATTAAGATAGTTAAAGACTGATATCTAAATGATATACTTGACAGAGTCTCTTCAAGAAGACAATGTGGAAACGTTAAATCTCAGAGAGCCATCAAAGAATCTGCAGATCCTCCTTTGCACGATGACATTGTTGAGGAGTCTACTCAGATATCATCTTCAGTTTCAATGGAGCTTAAAAGAGAATCAAAGAACCAACCAAGAGGCGATGAAGCAGAGGATATGAAAAAAACATGTGTTGGAAGACCTGCAAGGCAAGCTGCTGGAAAAATCAAATCATACAAGGAAGCCTCACTTAAGGAGAAGATGCGTAGCTGAGGCACTTGTAAGCCGATACAATGCGTGTGTATGAAATAACAGATCATACGCCTGAAAACAATGATTAAGCAGAGTCTCTAATTGTAATAAACCAATTAAGAATAACAATAAATCATAAGTTGGCCCACTTGATTTGAAATTGATGGCCCAGTAGTTTTCAAGGTCACCCGTGACCCGTCTTCTTCCCGAAACTTCTACTTTTATCCCTCACTGTCGACTTCACCAATAATTTCTTAGTTCCCTTTCCAAAATCAAAATCTTTATTCTTTACAAAAAAAATACTCAGCCGACGATCAGCTCAAATCAAAACGGCGCGAAAATTCGGAATTCGAAATAGGTTTGCTGAAAATTTTCAGCCGTCACATAATCATGGACGCTTCTGCAGATTTTCGATGCATGTAATGGCATTCTCTCTCTCTCTCTCTCTCTTCAATTATGGGCAATTAGCTTCCTGGAGTCTTAATCGGAGAATGAAGAAGAAGACGGATTATATATATCTGGTTTTGTCACCAAGTTCATAAATAGTGTTAAGCTCTCCAGAGACAGGCGTAAAAAATTGAAAACATTTTTATTATCTGTTTTGAAAAACGTGACAATTTCCAAAAATTTCTATAATGGAGACAGCGAGGATGAATAAACAAAGTGAATCACGCTACGCCTTTTGTGTGTATATTACTAAAAAAAGATTCAATATTTGTCGCATTGGTTTCTCAGATAACAGAATGGTTAAGGCCTATGATCTCTCTGTTCTGCTTCTGCTTCTTCTTCTTATTATCTCGACTCAACATTCTGATTCCGCCTCTATCATCAAGTATCTTCCTGGTTTTGAAGGCCCTCTTCCCTTTGAGCTCGAAACTGGGTTTGTTTTCTCTGCATGTGATTTAAAAGTTTAATGTTTTTGGAGTCTAAATTCTAAAGTATGATTCTTTTTAAATGAATGAAAGGTATGTTGGTGTTGGTGTTGGTGATGAAAAGCAAATGCAATTGTTTTACTACTTCATTAAGTCTGAGAGAAATCCAGAAGAAGATCCTCTTCTTCTCTGGTTAAGTGGAGGACCTGGCTGTTCTTCTATCTCTGGTCTTCTTTATGAGAATGGTACAAATCTTGAAAGAAAAAACATTCCTTGTCTTTACTCGTTGTTGTATTGTGTCTCTGCTGCTTCTGTGAGTTGATTGAATAAAATAAAAAGCAGGGCCTATGACTGTGAAGCTTGAGGTTTACAATGGAACTCTTCCTTCCTTGGTTTCTACTGTATATTCATGGACTAAGGTATTGTGTTTCATTATTTAGACCATTCACAAACCATTCATCTTTTATCTTGTATATCATTTTGTTTCTCAGGTTTCGAATATTATATATTTGGATCAGCCTGTTGGAACTGGCTTTTCTTACTCAAGAACTCAACTTGTTAATAAACCCAGTGATTCGGGAGAAGCCAAGAGGATCCATGAGTTTCTTCAAAAGGTTAAACTTAATTTGGAGTTTCTTGAAACCATCTCTTTCTTTATGTTGGAGTTTTGGTTTGTTATGCAGTGGCTAAGCAAGCATCAAGAGTTTTTCTCCAATCCTTTCTATGTCTGCGGAGATTCTTATTCTGGTATGGTTGTTCCTGCAGTTGTTCAAGAAATCTCTAAAGGTATCATTTTGTTTGTTTTTTCACATTAATCTCTACTCCAAGCCCTTTTCTTTTGAGTCTCGTTTCTTAATCCTTTAACACAATGATGCAGGAAATTATATATGTTGCAAACCTCCAATAAATCTTCAGGTTCATTGATATATTACCTCGTCGAGCATTCAAATAGATAGTTATCTTTTTCTTCTTCGGTACTCAGACAAAAAAAAAAAAAAAAAAAAAAAAACAGGGGTATGTGCTCGGAAACCCAGTAACAGAAGATGAATATGATTATAACTATCGCATTCCTTATGCTCATGGAATGGGATTGATCTCTGATGAACTCTACGAGATATGAATCATCACTTGCTTTTCTTTCTTGTTGTCCCCTCAATGAAATTAGTAGATAAAAAGCAGTTCAAAACTCTTTTCTCTTTGCAGTCGATGAAGAGAATCTGCAAAGGAGAATATTATACAAATGTTGATCCACGTAACAAAGAATGCTTGAAACTCGTTAAAGAATATCACAAGGTCCACACACACTCATGGAAATTTTACTTGATGTTCTGTTCACCTACTAAAAATCATCACTAATTTAGACAGTTATGGTTTATTTATAGTGCACTGCTAGAATAAACATAGCACTTGTAACAACGCCATATTGTAAAGAGACATCTCCTGATTGCTATGTAAGTAATCCATCTTGCTCTCTGCTAAACTAATTAGAGAAAAAAAAAACAAAAATTTACAAGGTTATGTTTGCAGATGTATAGGTATTTGTTAACTAAATACTGGGCCAATGATGAGAGCGTGCAGAGAGCTCTTCATGTCGATAAGGTTATTTATATAGTACAAAAGTTCAATTTAAGATTTTTTGGTAACAAAGTGTCAAAACACTTTAGGAGGATATATAATTGCTAATTACAGGAGAGTATAGGGGAATGGGTACGTTGTGACTTCCAAGTACCTTACACTCGTGACATTAAAAGTAGCATACCATACCATATGAATAACAGCATCGACGGCTATCCTTCTCTCATCTTCAGGTCAGAGTTTAACCTCTAGCTATCTTTTGAAGAATTGCTACAAGAAATCAATACTTATTGCAAGCTTTGTGAGGGTTTTTTTTTTTAATGAATAGTGGTGATCACGATATGTTAGTGCCTTTTCTTGGAACTCAAACTTGGATTAGATCTCTCAACTATTCTCTCATTGATGACTGGAGACCATGGATGATAGGCAATCAAATCGCTGGGTATTATTACAGATTTTTTTTCTCAATGGTTTCTCTTGTTTTATTGTCGTATGAGGTCATTAGATTCAATCTTTTTCGTTGGCAGATACACAAGGACTTATGCTAATAAGATGACATTTGCTACTATCAAAGCAAGTTTATGGTGTTCATACTCAAAACGTTTTGATTGAGGTTTTTAGTTTTATGTTACTTAATAAAATTGTGGGTTTGTTTGATTATAGGGAGGACACACATCAGAGTATAGACCAGTGGAGAGTTATATCATGTTCCAAAGATGGATCAATGGTCAACCTTTGTAACTTAGAGGCCATGCAGAGTTGCTATATTTAGAAAGCAATTCTACATTTCTCGTTTTTTTTTCAATCACAAACTTCAACAATTTCCACGTTGTGAAGTCCATAAACAGTTCTAGTTTGTAAGTTAAATCATTTTGGTGTTAATCTTATTGGCCAGCCTATTTTTTTGGAACTAATCAAATGCTCTGCCGCAAGAGTATACGTTTGTGTTCCAACTTTTGCATGGCGCTTAATATTTTCTATTTCCGAAAAAAAAACAAAAAAATTAGACTTGATTGTATTCTATAAATTTCATATGTACTACTACTACAAAACATATGTTAATTTTTTTATAAGAAAATGAAAAATCTCATAACTTTTTTGTTAATTATTACTTTAGATTTTGGATTAAACGAAGCATGTGAAGACTGCACGATAGTATTTCGAAACACATTGGGTCCAGGTCGTACTCTGAAAGTGAGTTGTGAATCGAACAAAAAAGATCGATCTGAGGGAGTAGTGAAATTTAAAGGACTTCCACTTCGAATAAACTTCAAAGAGGCAGCATTTGAAAGGACAACATGGCATTGCATGTTGAACCAAGGCACGTTTTCTCAGTTTTTCAGAGCATACAGAGGAAGTTCCCCAATTCCTCGATGTGGTGAATTACGCGTTTATAATTCCAAATCTAATGGCATTTTCTTATCCAAAAATGCTGGTCCAGAAAAACTAGACTATCCTTGGAAGAAAAACTAATGTTTTTTTTATTAAAAAAAAAAAGTTTCTGTAAAGCTAATTAATATTTATGAAGCCACCTTATCTTTCGAAAAACTAATATTTAAAAAACAATATCTGTAAGCTAACCTTATCTTTCGATTTTGGCGCTATGATAAAAATAACTGTATATATGTTGGATTCATTGAATTTATCAAAATAAAATAAAAATTGAATTCATTGAGTTTCCATTTCTTTTATCATATCTTTTATATAAAATGAATTTTTTTTACTTAACTGATCAGTTTAAATTATTAAACTCGAAATAATTAGAAATTTTTGTAAAATCGAAATAATTAGAAATTAATTTATGTATTTCATTGGAAATCAGAAATATGAGATTTTTTTACTATTAACTAACTAAAAATTTTAAAAATTTGTATTAACTGTAAGAAAAAATATGAATTTTTTTTGTAAAAATTTATAATAATTAAACTTTATAATAGAATTTTTTGTAAAAATTAAACTAGTGAGAATACATTTAAAAAGTTAGCCTGTTTGATGACAAAAACAATTAAGTATATAAATAAGCCAATAGAGTTATGGACAACTTTGACCAAAAAAAAAAAGAGAGTTATATATGGACAACTTGTCGTTAAGAACCCAATGAATATGATGAATTCTATATATGTTCCGCAAAATGGAGTCCAAACATCAAACTAGATTGATTTTTTACCAATTCTGGAGATTCTTTGGTATTTAATTTGATACTCCATTTGATATAAAATGAAAGTCAATCTGAAACTATTCAACAACGCTTTACGTTATAACCATCTATGGGTAAAGTTTTTAATGGCAAGTTTTTTCTTTGGTCAATTCGTTGGTGTTAAATCCGTTCCCATAAGTTCCAGATTCTGCATTCAATGCATCGTTGAATCTACTTGATACGAACTGTACATATTCTAAAAATATGTAAAGACGTACCACAAATATAATTACTAATAGGTATTTCAAAATAATGAAACTTGTATTTAGTATCCTGTTTTTTATATTTCTTTTATCTTTTGGGTCGAATGAATCTAAATGTCATAAAAATACCGTAGCTTTCCAAAACAACCTTTTTCAGAGTCATAGTAATCTCAAAGTCCATTGCAAATCCAGAAACGACGATTTAGGCGACCACTTTGTGAAATTTCAAGATCCAGCATACAATTTTAGCTTTCATGATAACCTCGTATTATTGACGATATTCAACTGTAACTTGTGGAAGGGAGCTAATTTGGAGTATCATCAGAGTTTTGAAGCATACAGAGGAGCTCCCATTTTTAGATGTGGCGCCTTGTACACATGGGATGCACGAGATGATGCCATTTACTTGTCAAAAAATGGTAACCCGGAGAAGCTCATGTACAGTTGGATTAAAGGCTAATAATGTTCTTGAAGCTATAAAAGTTAAAGTTATCATTATTTCATCTTATGAACTATTTGTGTTTGACTAAACAACAGAAATTATATAAAATAACTATGTTTTTCTTTTGATTTCGGTTTATGAATCGTATCTGCATATATTAGGAATAAACATAATATTTATACATAGGAAAAGATTGTCGACCAAAAAGAAACGTACATAGGAAAATATCTCACATATACGTTCCTTTTGTCAATTTGATTGTCTTATTAAAACAACCAAATGCAGTATCTTAAACCACTAACAAAATTGTAGAAACAAATTCGAAAGCAAAATTGTAGAATGGAATGATCAAGATTATAATCAATAATTTTATCAAATAAACAGCTGTCCAAACAAAATTTTGATCAATCTTAACCATCAGTAGAAATGTCCAAACAAACCCCTCAGAAGTCGGAATATAGGCTATATATATTTAAGACAAATTATACTTTTCGTCCATATATTTCAGACAAGTCGACGGACAAAAACTCAACCAATATAGACAAGGAAAGTCAATTATATTATCCCTGAACAAAGCATCTTTCTTGTACTAATGAGTAATAATTTGCTGAAAGTGTGCATGGAATAATCAATTATTTTGTGATGAAAAATATATTCAGTTTGTGTTTGGGGATATTAAATTTTTTTTTCTGTTTGCTTTTTACTTTATCTTTTATTTTAATGTTTTTCATTTTAATTTCAATATGTAAAAAACGTGCGACGATGAAAGCTGCAGACACGAGATTAAGAGGAAGGCACAACTTACTAAATAATTAAAATTTAAAAACGTCTAAAATGAACGACTTTATATACAACGACTTGTTCTCCTTAACTCTCCCATTATCTTTTCTCATGACACCGCTTGTTTAGTACTTCATTCTTTGATTTCTCTAAATATATTTTTGGCAACTGAATTTTATGTACCAGATAAAATAAACATCTGGAACTAGGCAAATTTTCGTAATGAAAATCAGTAAAAATTGCTACTTTCCACTAGTAACTGTAATATATATATATATGATTGTTATTTTAAAAATTATTTCAAGAATGTTTTACTCCTCTTCCTCTAACAAGAATATTCATTTTTTTCTTTTACAAATGTTATTGATTAGTTTTGACTTTGCCTCATAGTCTTTCGGTAATCAAATTAAAAAAAAAAAGTGTTATCCGATAATTATTTCAACTATTAATCAATATATTTTTTGAATGATATACCGTGCTAATTAAGACGTTTTGATTTTTTCTTAATGGATGACATCAAAGGAAATAATGGAAATTGATTAAGTTTTTTACTTGCTTATCATAATTCTGTTTTGAATTGATCATAATTCTTTTTGCGATACTTACTTAAGTATATAATACTGAAAGTATGTACTAATGTCTATTGTGGTTACATGTACTCCATGTTATCCAGTCGACTCTTCCCTAATCATTGGCGATACGCAATTATTAGTCACTATCGACTATCGTTTTTAGTTTGTGCTAACTAATTATTAGCTACATTTAACAATGGAGCGTAGACTTTATATAAAATTAATTCAGCTATAAATAATCCCCTATACTCACAGATTTATTTCATCTAAAAATGGTTTGAAGTTTAATTTTTCATTTTTGAAATTACTTTTCTCTATTTTTTTGGGTTTAATTAAGCTGCCAGATTGCCCACTCTTAATATTTGCAATGTTAGTCTAAATTGAATTAATCAATATAAATATCAAATATATATATTGATAGATAATCTGAAAAGTTTTGGCGATACGATGAGCTGCACTTGTTGATATCTTGTTACTTAGTATTATTCTTTACGTGAAGTGGGTGCTCTTCACATCATGCAACCATGAACAAAGCATATACTTCATAATACATACACACGCCAACATGTGCTAACTAGTATACTATTATATATATTTTGAAACTGTATCTTATAAGAAAACTGTTTCTAGTTTACATTTATTTTGAAAAATATCAGTAGTTGATAATACATGCGAACATGCATGATTGTTGAAAATGTAAAAACCATCGAGCTACAAACATATTATCACCTTACTTTCACTCAGTTCTAGCATCATAATTAATTGATTTTACTGCATCCCTTATATAATATAGACATAGACACGTATTCTAATAATTTATTCATCAGTTACAATCTATAAAACCAAGTCGTGACTCGTGAATGTTTCCATGCTGATTGAAGTTCATAGATAGATATTTCTACTTGATACATATATTTAGTCATTACAAAATTCTCATGAATTTACATACTTTGGAATTAGTTTCAATCTAAGAGACTTATTTAGCATTAGCTAAATTATTGTCTCAAGTCTAGGGAATTAGTCGTCGTACTCTTACGACAAATTAGTTGGACTTAAGGCGGGTTTTTTTTGGTGTGTTAATTTTATAAATTAATTAGATAACGTATTAATTCATGAAACCAACATGTGTGTACGTAGAGTACGTATACGTATTAGAAATCTGGCAAAAAAAAAAAACTAAAAATAAAGAAAGAAGATGGAGTGGAGTAATGGTAGAAAGAGATGATCGGAGAGCCGTAGATTCCGTGAGAGCCAGGCTTGCACTATCATTAATCTACACATTCGTTCACCCAAACCCCAAAGTAATCTCTTAGCTATCCTCTACTTCCATTTTCTTTACTTTCTTTTTAAATCATTAACATTTTCTCAACGATGGTAGAAGAAGATCACATAACAATAAGATTCAAACTAGTTTCCCTAATTTACAACTGTTACATGCAATATTTTGAAGGATTTAAAGTTAGAATTCACAGTAATGTCAGATTCAATGTGAATAACAACATAAAATATTTAGTGAAAGGTTTTTATCCTTTATTTCACACATTAAGAAGGATTGTTTAGTCCATTTTATACAATATTGCTAAACCGATGAAGTTGATCAGCTCCTTATTATGAATGAAATTCATTTGAATTTAGAGTACTTTAACCCCATGTAATTATGTATACATATTTTTAGAACACATGTGCAATTCTTACAACAGAACTAATTCGAGAAATAAGTTGTTATACAGAGTAAAAGAAAGGGGATAATGAAGAGACAAAACATGCATTACTCAAGTAATTGTCTAAATTTAAACATTTTTTTGTTATGTTTTGTCTCTCTCTCTCTCCTCTCTCTAGCTCTTGTGTATTGTGATGCGTTTGCCAAGTTGGGAAGATTGTAATAGAGACAATAACAGAAGTACTAAAATTTAAGAGGCTGCAAAAAGACAAGTCCAACATATTCCACACACTTGAGAATGTGGTGTCTCTCTTTGACTCCTCTCCCTAAATCACTCTCTATTTATGTATGCTTCTTTCCAATCCACACACATCTCTCCTAACACACACATACATATCTTTTTATATATATATGTAATCCTTAAAGCTCATCATCTCCATCTATCAATTCTCTCTTATTCATCTTTTCCAATTCCTAATCCCTTTCTATTTTGAATCTCTCTGTATATCCAATGGAAGCAGCCGCAGAGGCGGTAACAGCCGCTAGGGAGCAATCCTTGATCCTTAAAGGGAAGCGGACTAAACGCCAGCGGCCACAGTCCCCAATCCCTTTCTCTATCGTTCCTCCTATGTCTTCCCAAGAACCTGATGCTGAAGAAGAGTCCACTAGTCTTGTTTCCAAGGAGAAGACTCGCAATGATGAGATCATCAACAACAATGATCATAACAATGTTTTGATCAACGGTGTGACATCTTCATCTTCTGCGTCTTCATCTTCCAACAGCAATGCCACATTAAAGGCCGCGGCTGACGAGGAAGATCAAGATATGGCTAATTGTTTGATCCTCCTTGCACAAGGTCACTCTCTTCCCCACCATAACCGTAACCACCCACAACAACAAACAAGACAGCTCATGATGAGTTACCAAGAACCCGTTAACAACAACAACGCGTATAGATCTAGCAGCAGAAGGTTTCTAGAGACATATTCATCTAACGGGACCACGACTAATGGCGGTGGAGGACGAGCCGGTTACTATGTTTACCAATGCAAAACATGTGACCGGACTTTTCCATCTTTCCAAGCTCTTGGTGGCCATAGAGCCAGCCACAAGAAACCTAAAGCCGCTGCGGGTCTTCACTCTGATCATGACCTCAAGAAGTCTATCTACAACGATTCTGTTTCTCTTCATCTCAACAACGTTCTCAACACAACTCCTAACAACAGTAGCCATAGATCGCTTGTGGTATACGGTAAAGCGAGTAATAATAAGGTCCATGAATGTGGGATATGTGGAGCTGAATTCACTTCTGGACAAGCCTTAGGTGGTCATATGAGACGTCATAGAGGCGCAGTGGTGGCTGCCGCAGCGGCTTCTACCGCGGCTGTAGCGGTTGCTGCCACTGCGGCTACTGCAAACACGGCTTTGTCATTGTCGCCTATGTCATTTGATCAGAGGTCGGACAGTCCGGTTCTGGCTCCGGTTAAGAGAGCGAGGAGCGCGGTTGTGTCGTTAGATTTAGATCTGAATCTACCAGCCCCGGAAGATGAGAATCGGGTCAACGGATTAAGCTTAGCTTCAAAGCAAGAACAGGAACAAGAACATGAACAAAAACAACAGAAGAAACAGAGAGAAGAACAAAAGTCTCTTGTCTTGTCTTCTGCTTCTACATTGGTTGATTGCCATTACTGAAAATCAAAATTCATTTATTATTTTTTAATTTTACGCAGAAATTCATAAATCATTTTGTAAAGAAAATTATTGATTCCTTGCTTGTACAATACTTGCAAGATTATTCTCTTATTTTTTTTGTAAGTTTTTTTTTGTTAATTTCCTTTCAAAAGAAAACTATATATTATACGAAAACTATATATACTCTCATTAGCCACACGATTTTTCTTTTGTCTTTGTCTATATATGCAGATGCTATGTAATTACATCCAACTAAAAATGTAAGATCTTTGGTTGCGCAATAAATAATAAATATCATACATTCGTACTCTCCATTTTTTTGTTCGAAATTTCAGTATAGCGTACGACGATTTATTAAGAAATATATTCTTAATGACAGCTTTATTCGTAGTTTATTTAAGAAATTATATTATTTTATAGCCTTTTGACTTTTTTTTAATGTAATTACAAAACCCCGAAATTTGTTTATTATTGAGGAATTCTCAAAATACCACACTCTTTGTTTTATACGAAATTTTTTAATAATTTCACAAATGAACCGAAATATATTTAATTACTAGCATTGTAGAAAATATACCACAGTCTTTAGTTTATATATAAATGGATCAACTGAAAGTATAAACAAATATGTTTAGTTTTATATTTTTCAGTTGATCTATTAAAAAAATGTTTCAAAACTTTAACAAAACAAAAATATTTCAAAACTTATGTCGTTCATGTGTACTTTTAGTTGAAGAATGAATTTTCCCGAGAAAAAAAGTTTAAACCTTTTTAAGAAGAAAAAAAGTTCATGGAAAGGGCGTGACAGAATACTTGTTCATGTTGACATTAAAAATGTAGGTCGAGAGTGAGAGAAATCAAAATGGGTTACAAATAATGATGGGCTTTTATAATATAAGCCCAGAAGAAATTTGGCCCACATGAGTCTCAAACCTTATTTTTAATATAAGAGTATCATTATTGCAAGAAAAGATGGATTCTTAACATTAAAATATTATAAACTACATTGATAATTATGTGTTTAAAAAACTTTTGTTAAAAACTGGTTCTTATTTAAAATTTTTTAGATACAGTTTCTAAATTTTAAGAATCTCTCTTTCTCGATCAAAACAAAATAATAGTAAACAAATTACTAAAAACCCCAATATAGAGTTTTTGCAATAATGATGGTCTAACAACCTAAAAAGTTGCCTTGATATTTTAGCATTTTGTCTTTTTTCGGGGACAGCGGTGTCAGTTACCTGACAACCTAATATATTTATATATATATATATTTAAATTTTACTTTTACTTTCTTTTTTTTCCAAATGTAATTTATAAGAGGAGATTTTTTCATTTTAAAATTCTGCTTAAATTTTGTGAAATTTCAATTGAAAGTAAGTTTTGTTATTACGTTAAATAGAGAAAGGAACCTAAAAATATATAAGAACCAAATGAATTTTAATATAGGTTTATGTTCCTTTATACGAACTGGAAATTGATAAAGAGAGAAAAGAAGAAAAAAAATGACGATGAATAAATATCAAGAGAGATGATGATTCGTGTGGACCAAGTCTTCTTCTCCCTTTAGCTTGCCTTATTGGTAAAGTATCCTTCTGCAAGCAAACGTACCTTTCACTCCTTTTTTTATTTTCGCCTTCTATTTCTTTATTAACCTTCTTTTGTTTTTTAGGATTAATTTCTCATTAACTTTTAATCTTTTACGTACATCACTATTTCTTATTTCTATATTTTAACTGATAATATCTTTAAAATCTATTATTACACCCGTTAAATACCGTTTCTTCCGACTTGAAACGACGTGTTTTAAATGGCTTTAAAAGAAAACGATATTATCCTGGTTGAAAAATAATACTATTTGTCTGTATCAAAAAAAGAAGGGAACTATATATTAAAATTGAGAGATTAGATTATTTAACTGGACATTACTGTCGCGATGGGTAAAAACATTTACTTGTTACAAATTCGAGCCTAATCTCATAAATTGCATAAAGAGCTGTATTTTAAAAGAAGAACAAATATGTGGCATCCTGATCCGAAAACAGAAGGCCAATGTCAAAATTCAAACTTTTCTTGAGAAGGAAACAAAGCAATTTTATATCTTAAATATATACATATGTATATATATATTTCCCCAAAAAATTGTTCCCTTATTTTATTACCCTAACGTGTGTATAAATCTTAAAATTTCGGCATTTTATGAAATACAAGATATTAACAAGAGATATATATATACAATAAATTTAATATAAAAGGCAAAAATTAATTGTTTTCTTTTAATGACAAAAAATACTTTACATTTGAAAAGATTGAAAATTACGAAAAAAGATCTTGGATTTTAATGTAATACTATTAATACAAATATTATTCTGATGTAAAATATCTATCTAACATATTTTAGTTATTTTATAATTAATATTAAAGTAAAAACAATTAATATATATATATATATATATTTAAATATCTACTATATATATAACTGTATATACATCTGAATCTATATTTTGGTCAACTATACATATTTTGATGAGATACTTTTTAGGAAAGTCGGTTCGTGAAATATATTTAAAAAAGCAAAACTATTTTTCGTTAATATTTACTTTTCAGACCACTACGACAGTGTTTTCTTTATTTTACTGCATAAAACGACAAAAACCTAACGCAGTAACGTTTACTAGGGTTTTATTACTGCAAATGAAAATGAGAATCGCAATCCGAAATAATACTTGTTTCTAGCCTTCTGGGAACTCGAAAACAAAATAAATTTCTTGCAATTGAAGGTACCTTTAATCTTGGGCGTCTCTCTTTCCTTTCTTCTCCGTCAAATAAAAAAAACCTATTTGCCAACTTTATTTGATGTTCGTCTCTTCAGGTTTGGGGACAGAGAGATTCAGAACAAACCCTAGAGAAACAAGTACGGTCTTTTTGCTTTATGGGTCGCGAATCTGTGGCTGTTGTGTCTTCTCCTCCCTCGGCGACTACGCCGGGTACTGCTTCGGCGGCGACGGCACTTGCTCCTGGCTTTCGATTTCATCCTACTGATGAGGAACTCGTGAGTTATTACTTGAAGCGGAAGGTTCTGGGCAAACCTGTACGTTTCGATGCGATTGGAGAAGTCGACATCTACAAGCACGAGCCTTGGGATTTAGCAGGTTCTTTGGCTTTCTCTCTCTCTCTTTGTTTCTCCACATCTCTTCAATTTTGGATTTTTCTGTGAGACTTGTGAATTCGTTGCTTCTGATTTTGGGATTTTTGTGGTCTGGGCCGTCTTTGTTGTTTCGTCTTTATCACTCAATTCTGGGAAAATAGTTTATCTTTATGGGCTCTGATTTCATTTCCTGGGAACATTTTCTCGCAGATTCTTTGTTGGTACCTTTTGCTATGTTTAGGCTATTACACTGTGGACAAACTTCATCCAATCGACTTATTAATTGGGTATAAATCTAGTTTTTATAGATTCCTAAAGAATTTCGTGCTAATTTCTGCTTTAGTTTTGTTTGCTTGTGTTTCAGGAAATGAAGCTTGTTGTTGTGTATTTAGTTATCTCAAGTGTTTATTATGTCTGATTTGAGTTTTTCTTCTATTGTGCTATGTGTTTCAGTGTTTTCGAGGTTGAAAACTCGAGACCAAGAATGGTACTTTTTCAGCGCGTTAGATAAGAAATATGGGAACGGTGCTAGAATGAACCGAGCTACTAACAAAGGGTACTGGAAAGCAACTGGAAAAGACAGAGAAATCCGCCGTGATATTCAGTTGCTCGGTATGAAAAAGACGCTTGTTTTCCACAGTGGGCGTGCCCCAGATGGGCTTCGGACTAATTGGGTCATGCACGAGTATCGCCTTGTGGACTATGAAACTGAAAAAAACGGAAACTTGCTGGTATTGTATTGTCTAAAAGAGTTAACTTTCGAATTGGGTTTGTCTGATATTGTATGAAGATCCTATCTTTATCTCATTTCTTTGTTTGGGTGCAGCAAGATGCGTATGTCTTGTGCAGAGTGTTCCACAAGAATAACATTGGGCCACCAAGTGGGAACAGATATGCGCCATTCATGGAAGAGGAATGGGCTGATGATGGAAGAGCTCTGATTCCAGGAGTAGATGTTAGGGTCAGCGTTGAGCCGGTACAACTAGCCAACGGAAACAATCAGATGGACCAGGTACTTTCTTCATAATCAGGCTTCATAACCCAAAACCTTATTAGTTTCATTTCAGTATTTCTTATATGTTAAAGCTCTGTGATGGAGCCCTCTAAGTGAATAATCTCTCTTGATTTACAAGTCATATTTCTTATATGTAGAAGCTCTATGTTGAAGTGAAGCTTGTCTCTAAGTACTGTTTCAGTAGGCTGAGTTACTTGAAGTTTACTATTCCATTAAGTTTGCTATCAACTCTTGTAGATCTCAACCTTAAAGTTTTATCTGATGAATCGTTACTCTTTATTCACAAGATATCTTACATTTGCTTAGGTCTTTTTTCTTTGGGCTTTATCCTCAATCATGCTAATTACAAGATATTTCAGACTTGCAATCCTCGTTTTGCATTACATGAACTCACACAATTGATCAGTGCCTGCTTAATAGAAGAAGAATCAATAAGAGAAGAATTTATTGTGTTTTGGTGAAAATTTCAGTTTTGATATTCATTTGCAAATTCCATCAATGCATTTTAGTTTCAGATATTTGTTGTGTCTTCTGGGGTTCACATAACTTGTAATCTGTTGTAGGAAATGCAGTCAGCAAGCAAGAATCTCATTAACATCAATGAGCTACCAAGAGAGACAACTCCAATGGACATTGTTGAACCTTACCAACAGAATCATCACGAGAATAACAACAATAATAATTATGATGAAGAAGATGAAGCACTCAAACGCGAGCACGGAGAAGAAGATGAGAATCCTCCTCCTTTATGCGTTCTCAACAAAGAAGCTCCATTACCTCTCCTCCAATACAAACGTAGGCGCCAAAACGAGTCCAACAACTCAAGCAGGAACACACAGAACCATTGTTCCTCCACAACAACAACCGTCGACAACACAACAACCTTAATCTCAACATCTGCTGCTGCAACCAACACTGCCATCTCTGCATTGCTCGAGTTCTCACTCATGGGCATCTCCGAGAAGAAAGAAAGCCCGCAGCAACATCTACGTCCTCACAAGGAAGCTTCTCCTTCTACTCCAGTTGCTTATCCTCAAGAGATGGTTAATGATCTTCAGAAGGAGATTCACCAAATGTCTGTTGAGAGAGAAACTTTCAAGCTTGAGATGATGAGTGCAGAGGCTATGATCAGTATTCTCCAGTCAAGGATTGATGCTCTTCGTTTGGAGAACGAGGAACTTAAGAAGAACAACGCCAATGGACAATAAATGCTCTTTAAACCACATCACCATCTCTTCAGGTTTCTTCTTCTTCTTCTTCTTTGCGTTTTAGCTGTAATCTCCCTAATAGTATGAGCTATGGATGTAGCTTCTTCAAACGGATCAGAAACCGTGTGAATCTCTGTTGTAAAATTAGGGTAAAACAGATCTTTTTATTTGTCCTTTTCTATTTTTATGTTTTTGAATCTTTTGGTAAGGTTGCTCCATTGTCATATATTAGAACTTTTTTTTTTATGTCTTGAGGAATGTTCAATATCCCATGAAACAAAGCTCTTTGGATAAAACCGTTATATAGTAGTCAGGTTTGTGGGCATAATCGTCATTTGAATTTGAAACTGCCATCTGGTCTTCGGACAGGGACCACGGCTTTATGTAAACTCGTGATTAGCGGTAAGGACTGAGGGTCTAATCGTCATTGAACAATTCGGCTAGCTAGCGTTACGATTTACGAATTGGTGCCGTCAACGACGTTAGAAAGCTTTTGTTACACGTAATTTGCAATTATTTTTAAAAGCAAAAGGGAGTTTGGTACGATTTTTAAGCCTAGATTAAATAAATTAATATATTTTGCTCCTTTTCTTTGAAATACAATTTTGATAAAAATCAAATATATACATATAATTATATATAACTATATATCCACAAAATATCAATATATTTCAACCATGAATTTTGTTTCAACAAGTTATAGAGACCAAAATGTTAGAGCATTTCGAGTAATAATTTCTGATTATTTCATCAATAAAAAAATAAAAAATAAGAGACAAAGGTTGAAAATCGATTCTCAATTGATTTTTTTTTTGAAAAACTATCATGTCATTTGTTTCTCCATAATTGGTTTAATTTTTCTATAATTTTAATTATATAGTTAAATTATATCATAAATACTAGTATTATATTTTCAAGAGATTTTGAAGAGTCTCTCATTGATAAGGATGCTCTTAGACTTTGTCCAAAATCTCCATGTGTCTCCAAATATATGTAGTCATCCAAAAACTATTACAGCTACGTTATTTAGGCTGCAAATAGTAGTAATAAAATGAACAAATTGAAAAAAGTAAATGAAAATTTTTTGAATTCAATATCATTCAACTCTTTCAACTCCAAAATAGTAGATGAATGAGTTGAACACTTTTTCTTTATAATTTGTAAATTTGTTCAATTTTTTTAGTTGAATGGGTTGAACCATTTTTCAACTTATTTATCTCAAATGGTAAAATATTAGATAAATACTCATTCAACTCTCTCAATTTATTAATTTAAATCAACCATTTGCAGCCTTTATATTGTCTCTAACACATTTTCTTGAAAGACATTAAAATTTCACGGCATAAAATTTTATTTATAATTTTTTTATGGTTGTTTAGTCTATTGATCTCTTCTACTCCGATTGCTTTTACTTAGTTTTCTAAATTCTTTAAAGAACATATTTTCTCTACTATAGCTACTAGTTGCTTCGTTCATCTTTTAGATTTGATCCGATAAATCAATGTTAGATTAAGGCGATAAAACCTCTTTAATTTACTGATTTGGTAGTGATGGTGGTGGCTAGAAGTGGACCACTACTTGGTATGACCATCTTTACTTGGCCGTGACAAAACCAATGATTAAGGTTGGAACTAGTCTCATCTGCAGGAATAATAATCCCAATTGTAAAGCTTGTGTGATGGGGCTTATGCCATGTATCTTCTGTACATCTTACAAAAGCTTCGAGGTTTATAATTAATCTTAAATTTTTAGTCATTTAAAATTTTAATGACGTTTTATCAGAGGACATTTCCATGTTTTTTTGACGGCATCAGAGGACATTTCCTATTTGACGTATTTTCAAAATGGTTTCATATCCATGTAATGGTATTTCGCGTGTGTTGGTGTTTTTAAAATCGTCCTATTATACGGAATCTGTCTATGTTTTAAATGTCTTAACTCTTGTAAGAATTTATTGCGTATCATTTATGAGTTTGTGTGACCCTTGTTGAATGATTGTACTTTTTTTTTTGATAGGTTTGTTATTTTCTTTTGATTTTTTTTTTTATCTAAGAGTTGGGAAAAAATTACTTACTTTGGAGAAGACTACGACAGTGTTTCCTTTAATTTACAACATAAAACGACAAAAACCTACACAGTAACATTTTGTAGGGTTTATTACTACAGCACACTTAAAAAAAAAAAAATTAAAGAGAAAAAAAAAAGAAATGGGAAAATGAAAAAATGGAAATGGAAATGGAAATCAAAATTGGAATCGCAATCCGAAACACTTGTTTCTAGTCTTCTGGGAACGCGAAAAAGAAAGAAATTTCTTGCAATTGAAGGTACCTTTAATCTTATGCTTATCTCTTTCATTTCTTCTCCGTCAAATCAAAAACCCATTTACCAACTTGTTTTTTTGGTGTTCTTCTTGTGAGGTTTGGGGAAAGGGAAATTGAGAAACCCTAGAACAAGTACGGTTTCTATTTTGCTTAATGGGTCGCGAATCTGTCACTGCTTTGTCTTCGCCGCGCTCGGCCACTACTCCGGGTACTGCTGTGGCTGCGACGTCGCTTGCACCTGGCTTCCGATTTCATCCGACTGACGAAGAACTCGTAAGCTATTACTTGAAGCGTAAGGTTCTGGGCAAACCCGTGCGTTTCGATGCGATTGGGGAGGTCGATATCTACAGGCATGAGCCCTGGGACTTAGCTGGTTCGTTGGGTTTCACTCTCTCTTCATTTCTGCGCTTCTCTACGTTATTGTGTGTTTTCTGTGAATTTGTTGTTGCCTTCTGATTTGGGATTTTTGTGGCCTGGGCTTCTTTCGCGACTTCTGACTCAATTCTGGGGAAAGGATTTTGCTCTATGGGCTCCGATTTCATTTCCTGGGAAGATTTTGTTGCAGATTCTTTGTTGTTATGTTTTGATATGTTTAGGCTATTACACTGTGAAGACATTCTATCTAAGTGGTTAAAATACTCCTTTTTTCCAGATTCTACAAGAATATCATGCTAACTTGTGCTCTAGTTTTGTTTGCTTGTGTTTCAGGAAATGAAGTTTATAGTTTTGAGTTAAGGCTGGTTTAAGTAATTTGCTTCTGTTTTGTTGTGTGTTTCAGTGTTTTCGAGGTTGAAGACAAGGGACCAAGAATGGTACTTCTATAGCGCATTAGATAAGAAGTATGGAAACGGCGCTAGAATGAATCGAGCAACTAACAAAGGGTACTGGAAAGCAACTGGAAAAGACAGAGAAATCCGCCGTGATGTCCAGTTACTCGGTATGAAAAAGACGCTTGTTTTCCACAGTGGGCGTGCCCCAGATGGGCTTCGGACTAATTGGGTCATGCACGAGTATCGCCTTGTGGAATATGAACTCGAAAAAAACGGAAACTTGCTGGTATTGTATTGTCTAAAAAAGTTAACTTTCAGATTGGGTTTTATCTGATATTGTCCAAAGATCCTATCTGATCTCATTTCTTTGTTTGGGTGGAGCAGGATGCGTATGTGTTGTGCAGAGTGTTCCACAAGAATAACATTGGGCCACCAAGTGGGAACAGATATGCACCGTTCATGGAAGAGGAATGGGCTGATGATGCAGTAGCTCTGATTCCAGGAGTAGATGTTAGGGTCAGCGTTGAGCTGTTACAACTACCTAATGGAAACAACCAGATGGACCAGGTTTGTGCTTTCTTCATAACCCAAAACCTTATTAGTTTCATTTCAGTAGTTCTTATATGCAAAAACTGTGTTGATTTCCTCTCTTAAGTGGTGTTCCAGTGGGATGATTGAGTTTTTTTGAACTGGACTAGTTTATTTATGAACCAATCTACTATGTCGATGTTATTAAGTGCAAATGTCCAAATTTACTTGGTGCATCATCTTTCTTGTTTCACAAAATATCATATTTCATGTATGCAAAAACACTGTGCTGAAGTGAAGCTTCTATAATTACTGTTTCAGTGGGCCGAGTTACTTGAACTGGACTACAGTACTGAGTCTGTAACCAACTCTTGTAGAACTCAACCTTTAAAGATTTATCTGATGAATCACTTCTCTTGATTCATAAGATATCTAATTTTCTTTGGTCCTGTTTTGTTTTTTTGGGATTTATTCTCAATCATGCTGATTACAAGATCTTTAAATCTTAGCATTCTCATTTGACCAGCACTTGTCACTTTGCATCATATGAACTCAATTCATTGATAAGCGAATGTTGATCAGTGGGAGAATGATTTGTTGTGTGTTTAGTGAAAATTTCAGTTTGATCTTCATCTGCAAAGTTGATTGAAGCATTTGGTTTCAGATATTTTATGTGTCTTCTGGGGCTCGTATAACTTGTAATATGTTGTAGGAAATCCAGTCAGCAAGCAAGGATCTCATTAACATCAACGAGCCACCAAGAGATGCTACTCCAATGGACATCGAACCTAACCAACAGAATCATCATGAGAATGCCCTCAAGCTGCAGGAGAATAACAACAATAATAAGTATAATGAAGACGAGGAATCACTCAAACGCGAGCAAACCGAAGAAGATGAGCGTCCTTCTCCTTTATGCGTTCTCAACAAAGAAGCTCCATTACCTCTCCTCCAATACAAACGTAGACGTCAAAATGAGTCCAACAACAACTCAAGCAGGAACACACTGGACCATTGTTCGTCCACAACAACAACCGTCGACAACACAACAACCTTAGTTTCATCATCTGCTGCTGCAACCAACACTGCCATCTCTGCATTGCTTGAGTTCTCACTCATGGGTATCTCCGAGAAGAAAGAAAACCCGCAGCAGCAGCAGCTACGTCCTCACAAGGAAGCTTCTCCTCCTACTCCAGTTGCATCTCCTCAAGAGATGGTTAATGATCTTAAGAAGGAGGTTCACCAGATGTCTGTTGAGAGAGAAACTTTCAAGCTTGAGATGATGAGTGCAGAGGCTATGATCAGTATTCTCCAGTCAAGGATTGATGCCCTGCGTCAGGAGAATGAGGAACTTAAGAAGAATAACACCAATGGACAATAAATGCTTTAGAACCATCTCTCCAGGTTTCTTCTGGTTATTGCCTTTTAGCTTTAATCTCCCTAATATTATGAGCCATCTATGTAGCTACTTCAGACGGATTGTGAACCGTGCGAATCTCTGTTGTAACATTAGGATAAAACGGATCGTTAGCCTCCGAGCCGAGTGTGTTTTATCCTCTCTCTGTTTTTATGTTTCTGCATCTGTTGAGAATATTTTCAGGTTGCTCCATTGTCATATATTATCATCTAGTCTTTTCAGACATAAATTCTCTTGAATTTGTCTCAAGAATGTTAAGTTAGCTTCTTTGGGGTATTTATTAGTGGTCTGGTTTGAGGGCATAATTGTCATTTCAACCATCTAGTTTTTCGGACAAAAAGAACGTTCATGTTAATTTGAGAATGTTCCGTCTCGACGATAACTGAGAAAGGGAACTTCTTAGGTAATAACGTTGTCAGGAGTGAGGGTATAACCGTCATTGAGCAAATCGGGTAGCATTACGAATGCAGTTGCGTCAGCGACGTGACAAGACTTTCGTTACAAGTAAATTTTCTATTATTTTAAAAAGCAAAAAGGGTTTGGTACGATTTGAGTTTCCATTTTCAAATAAATATATACTTAATTTCATTCAACCAAAATCTCAAATATATATTTTAAAATCTAGTCTTCGAAATTGAATTTGATAGATTTTTTTAATCTATGAATAAATTCAAAGCGAAGTGGATAAAATGCTGTCCGAACAAAAAAAAAGTGGGTAAATAAATATTTGCGCCAATCAACTACCACAACAAATTCTAGAGACTAAAAATCTGCAGACTTGTCCACGAAATCCACGTGTCGCAGCAGTAGAGACTGTCACAAAAAACAGTCACAGCCCGTTACTTGATAAGCTATTCAGGCACATTTTCCTGGAAAATTAAAAACCTCACGGCATGAAAAATTTCACTTATATATTCTCTACAGTTGCTTAGCTCCGATGGCTTCGTCTTCATCACTCGTCTTCTCCGATTTCCTCAATTTCTAAAATCCTCATTTCCATATTATAATTGCTTCGCTCTTTCTTTTGATTTGATTCTAAAGAGAAAAACCTCTTTAAATTATTCAAACTTTTTGGTCCACCGATTGTATGGGTCGTGGCTCAGTGACATCGCTCGCTCCTGGATTCCGTTTTCATCCCACCGATGAAGAACTCGTTCGTTACTACCTGAAACGCAAGATCTGCAATAAACCGTTCAAGTTCGATGCTATCTCTGTTACCGATGTATACAAATCCGAGCCGTGGGATCTCCCAGGTCTGTTTTCAATTTCTGAATTGATCGAATTGAGTGATATACGAAATTTTGCTTGATTTGGCTGATTTTTGTTGTTTTTGGGTTGGGAATTAGACAAGTCGAAGCTGAAAAGTAGAGACTTGGAGTGGTATTTCTTCAGTGTGCTTGATAAGAAATATCGAAATGGTTCAAAGACGAATCGTGCGACTGAGAAGGGATATTGGAAGACGACAGGTAAAGATCGAGAGATTCGTAATGGATCAAGTGTCGTAGGGATGAAGAAGACTCTTGTTTATCATAAAGGTCGAGCTCCTCGCGGCGAAAGAACCAATTGGGTTATGCATGAGTATCGTTTGGTTTATGAAGATCTTGACAAAACTGGTGTTCAACAAGTAAGACTGCGAATTTTGAGTTCCTTATGTTTATTTTTTTTTGCCATGGGATATGTGTTGTTGACTTTTGTTGTGGAATTGTGGCAAGGATGCGTATGTGCTTTGTAGGATATTCCAGAAGAGTGGCTCAGGTCCTAAAAATGGAGAGCAGTACGGTGCTCCGTTTGTTGAGGAAGAGTGGGAAGAGGAGGATGATATGACATTGGTACCTGATCAAGATCTTGGAAGTGAAGATCATGTTTATGTCCATATGGATGAAATTGATCAGGTTTGTGTTCTAGTGTAGTTCTTGTTGCTCATCTTGATCCTTTAGTGTTACAGTAATACACAAACTGATGGTTAGTGATTCTCTTAGGCACTAGAGTATGAAATGTTTGGTTCATATGGATGAATAATAGAAAGGGATAGTATAAATAGGATGCGATAAAGAACTGAATAAAAGTCTTTTAGTTTATCGGTTTTTTTGCAACTTAGAAGCCTGAAGAATTTGGTATAAAAGAAGTTTACTTATATCTCTTGGCTAGCTTTTGGTCGATGCACTCTGAGGATAAAATAAGCTTGAGCAAATCTCTGTTTATCACTCACTGATATGATCAGATTTCTTTATAGGCTGTCTTTTATGTTCTTCCATTTCTGAAATTGAATTTTATTTCTTGCAGAAGCCTGAAACCTTTGTGGTTTATGATGCCATTCCTATCCCGTTAAACTTGGACCACGGGGAATCCAGCAACAATGCTGAACCAAACTACTCAGACTTCAGAAACTATATCCAACCAAGAGACTCTGTGGACTCTGGTAGCTACTTTGAACGACCAGCAGAATCTTCTGAGAAAGATCAGAAGCCTACACTCCATGATGATAGCCTTCAAAACGATTTATTGCTTCAAGATGAAGAAATTGGCTGCGGTGTCCAGGACGAGCACACGGAAAATTTGCAATCTTCTGACAACATCTTTCGGACTGATACATCATGCTACAATGATTTTCCTGCTGAGAGCAACTACTTTACGGGTGAGGCGTTTCTGGATCCAAACAGTAATCTTCTGCAGAACGATGGACTGTACCTGGAAACAAATGATCTCAGCAGTACTCAGCAAGATGGTTTCGACTTTGAAGATTATCTTACCTTTTTTGATGAGGACGATGAGAATGCTGAAAACTTGACTTTTGATCCTTCTCAACTGATGGGAAATGAAGATTTTTTTACCGATCAAGAAGAGCTCTTTCAACAGGCGGAGTCTAAGGAATTGGAGAAAGAGGAGGCTTCAGGAGGCAAACAAGTGGTGGAAGAAAAAGTAAAGGATGAAGCATCTTGTTCTAAACAAGTGGATGCAGATGGAACAGATTTTGAGCCAGGTAAAAACCCCCTATTACCACAGTCATGTCTTAATAGGCCTCATGTGTTCTGTTTAGCTGATGGATCAATTTCTAATAATGCAGATTACAAGTACCCGTTCCTCAAGAAGGCAAGCCACATGTTGGGCGCTATTCCCGCTCCGCCTGCATTTGCTTCTGAGTTCCCAGCAAAGGATGCAACTATCCGGTTACACGCAGGACAACCATCAGGATTGGTTCATGTAACCGCAAGTATGATCACAATATCAGACAGCAACATGGGCTGGTCATACAGCAAAAATGGGAACCTTGACTTAATCCTTTCGTTCGGTTTGGTCCAAGAGAATGCGTCTGAGAAATCAGGAAATAGTTTAACAAGGGCAATGTTAATCTTCATGTGTTTCTGGGTCTTCGTACTCTCAGTTAGTTTCAAAGTAACCACGTTGGTCTCTTCCCGGTGATAAGTACCACCCACTATTTAAAAAACAAAGCATGTGTTTGTACACATTGATATAGGTTTACTTGCAGAGTTCTGCCATTTTAATGTTTTAATTATTCTCTAATTCTATTGAATATCTCATTCTACAATATGACACAATACGAGATACTATAATAGTGTACGTTCAGAGTTCGTATGAGCGTTATAATCGGATTTTGATTTGATATATTGGTTTATAATTTAATTTTTTTGTTGCGATTATCGTTTTGTATATTAGCTTCTCTTTGTAAGAAAGACCCACCCAAATAACAAACGAGAGATGGATTAATTAACGTTACATATTTCTTAACTAATTCTATTCAATTTATTAATTACAAAGGAACCTTTCATATGGAGACTTGATTTATAAATAGGCAAAATTTCATACATGTAATATGGCAGGATTTTGTTTGTATTTTACTTATATAAAATAATTATTTTCTTTTTATTTTAATACTAAATTATTACACATGTCAAAATATAAATGCGTTGTGAAATCCAAATAAAATTACATTCATTACATATTTTCTAAAAATAATAATTAGTTAGTGAAACGAAGTTTTTCTTTTAATTTAGTTGGACAGTAAAAATTGCTTCTTCTATTTTGTTGTCTCCCCATTAATATGTGTATTTGTCTTGGTCACGAACCTTTGATATTTTTTCACAGGAACCATTAAAAAGTGATTAATGATTTAAATTTCCTAACAAAAAATAATAATTCTCCTCTTTCTTTGATCTCTTTCCGGCTTCTTCTTCGTTCAATTTTCGCAAAGTTTATTGATTTGTTTTCACTTTTCGTTTTCCCCATTTTCGTTTCGCCATTGATGAAGTAGGTATGTATCGACGATATTTTGATAATCGTTTTCCGGTTAATTTTTCTCAATTGAGTCTGATTGTTCCGTAAATTCTCATCGGAATTATCCATTTTGGTCCCTAAAAAGTGGAATTTAAGGATTTTCTAGCTGATGATTGGTATTATCAGGTGAGAAGAGAAATAGGACAATTGGCTGCGAAATTTTGAATTTTTTGGATGGCTCTCGATTTTGTGTTATCGTCGATTTTCCCGGAAAACTTGTTGCCGTTGTGATTCTGAGTGTGGTGAAAGCTGTTTTGTTGTTTTGTTAATTGGATTGGATTTGAAATACAAAAAAAATGAAAAAGGAATCGTGAGGATGACTGATATTGATCCTTTGCAACAAAAATCGGAAGCTATGGATGATTCTGGTGCTGAGTTTAATCAAGGTTTTGAGGATTTCATGGAAGATTGCATCTCATTTGATTCGTGTAGCTCAGTTCACAATCAAGACATTGATGAGCAAGAGGATGAACATCTTTTGAGGAGGAGAAGGAGGTCTGAGCTCCAAGAGGATGATGTAGCTGAATCTTCTGCTACGAGAAGGCGGCAATCACAGATTCTAAGCCGTTGGGCTGCAAGGCAAGCTCAGGAGATGATTACCACTATTGAGAGAAGGAACCGTGAGTCTGAACTTATTGCCATTGCTGGTTTGCACACTGTCTCTACGCTCGACTCATCTTTCCTTAGGGAGTCTTCTTCTTCTTCGAGGCATCAGGCCACTGCTGCTGCTGCTGCTACTGCGAGGCCTAGGACTCAAGCATCTGGGATTTTGCAGATGTGGAGAGAGTTAGAAGATGAACATGTATTGAACAGGGCACGTGAGAGGATGAGATCGAGGCAAAGAAATGCTGATTTGCCGAGCTCTAATGCGTCTGAGAGTCAGGTGAGTGAAAACAGTGAGAGTCTGAGAGGTTCGAGTGAGAGTGAGAACGATTATGTGTCTTCCAGTAGGGAACAGTCTCCTGATCTTGGCGATGTTGAGGATAGTGGAACCACTGATCATACATCTAATGTAAGACAGAGAGGTGATAACCGTAGAGTAGAATGGCTTGGTGATACTGAAAGAAGTAGAGTCAGGATTATCAGGGAGTTGATGCAAATGACAAGTCAGCAGAGAGGAGCTCGTGCTAGTCGAAGAGAAGATCAACGATCTCTTAGTTCACAAGATGACAGGATTCATGAGAGTGCACAAGTTCAGAGGGTCCCTGAAGGGTTAGCGGCTGAGAATGAAGAAGGGCGACAGGAGCATAGTCGTAGAGACTTGAGGAGAATACGAGGAAGGCAAGCATTAGTTGATTTGCTTATGAGGATTGAAAGAGAGCGACAGAGGGAGCTCCAGGGTTTGTTGGAGCATCGTGCAGTCTCTGATTTTGCTCATCGTAACCGGATTCAGGTTTGTTCTTTGGAAATTATCTTGTCATCATTCTCTTCTTTGTTCAAACATTGATTGCATGCACTCATAAACAGGTTCTGTAGTTACTGTGATAAGAATTCCACATCGAACCGAAAGAGAACAAACTAATGCCTTGTAAAACCCAAAGGCATGCTTTAGACCAAACTCCTATTATATGGACTGCACATACTGTACTATTATAATGTATGAGTTGTAAAATTTAGAGTGGGTTAGTGTTTTCCAACATGATATGCTTGTTATGTTACCAAAATACTTGTTGCAACTTAGCGGTGTTTGGCTTCTTGATTTAGTGAATGAAAAGTGTGAGAAGTAAATTAAGGCATATTGTACTCTAAGATTGGATTAATAACACCATATTTTATCGTAGTGATAGAACCGTAGGTCCCTTGTAACTTGATCTCTATTTTGATTTCCACAGTCGCTTCTTAGAGGAAGATTCCTGCAAAACGAGACACTTGCAGAGGAAGAGAGAGCACCATCAATGGCAGCAAGTGAACTTCGCCAACTAAGAGAAAGACATACAGTTTCTGGTTTGCGGTAAAATTTCTTGATCATTCCTGTTGCACTGTTAAACATTTTACCCATACTTGTCACATGGTTGGAATTGCGAAGTGTGGATATATAATATCCTTGCATCTCATTTTACCTTCCCCACTCTTTGAATATATACATATAATGTTTGCCTTTGCTTTTTCATTTTATCGACTTAGCATGTTGACAGTTAGCTTAGTGGCAGCTAATTTGTCAATATCAATATTGGTTCTGTCACAGGGAAGGAGCCAGTGACATGCTAGAACGCAACACTAGTGGCGATAACAGCAATACTTCCAGAAATAACCGAACAATAGCTAACACTGCTGAGTATTCTCAGTTGCAAAGTGAGAGTTTAAGTTCTTCCAGACAGGGGAATAGTAGCCCCCTCTTACCTACCGATCTGGGCAGGTCGAGAAGTAGCCGAGAAAATGCAGATAGCAATTGGGAAGACGATACTATTCAAGAAAGGGTTTGGCCTGAAGTTTTCACAACAGACGAGAGGCAAAATTCGCAGCAAACACTGTTAAGCCAGTTGAGTGGAAGGGGTAGTGGTAACACAAGTGTAAACGGGCAAGAAGACTCAGTAGATAACCTGGAACACGAAGGAACTGGAAATTCAAATGAAACTATTACTGTAGACGATCACAGAGTTTGGCCTACTAATAGCTCTAGACAATCTAATGGGAATTTGCCTGGGATACGGTTTGGATCCCCAAGGAATCGTCGTGTAGTACCAATGAGAAGACTAAACAGGTTTTATCCACCTGATGACGATAATGTTTACAACATTGAACTCCGAGAGCTCGTAACCAGGTATCAAATAGATTAAACAGTGGACGTTTTCTCTATTTTTCCCTGCATATATTCTGTTTGACTAATGGGATTGTTTCCTTTCAACCTAGTAGGAGAAGTGTTTCAAACCTTCTGCGCAGTGAATTCCGTGAAAATCTTGATCAACTAATCCAATCATATGTTGAGAGGAGAGGACTTACTCACGTGGACTGGGATTTTCAACCAGTAAGACCGGATTCTCCAGAACATCTTGCAGGGCAACAAGGGTTTCTACAGAACGAGGATCAGCTTGATGACATCAATCAATCACAAACGCTGCCAACTCCACCAATGCCTCCACCGCAACCAATATGGCATCACACTAGCTACGCTCGTCACTCTATGCGTCGTTCTGAATTTGTAAGCCTACAAATTTTAGGCTCTTTGTTTCCCTCTTATCAACTTTGTTTCTGGTGCTCTATCACACAATACAGATGGTGTATTACTCCTTAGTGACGCTTCAGAGATTTTCTATTACTTTAAAAGGTCTTAATGTGGTTTGTGCTGGTGACTACAGGAATGGGAGATATTGAACGACTTGAGAGGAGACGTGGCGAGACTTCAGCAAGGAATGAGCCATATGCAGAGGACATTAGAAACTTGTATGAATATGCAGTCTGAGGTGCAGCGCTTGGTTAGACAAGAGGTCTCTGCGGCTTTAAACCGATCTCCTGGTGGCCAAGGTTTTTTTTGTTTCCCTTGTATCTAAATTCATTACTAGTCTACATATCGAACAACCTGTAAACTAAATGGATGATGCCATCAGGTCTTGGGCCAGGAACATCAGAGGATGGGTCGAGATGGAGTCATGTAAGTAAGGGGACTTGCTGCGTCTGCTGCGATACCGACATAGATGCCCTCTTGTACAGGTAAAATATTAGGTCAAACCCGGACTGTTTGTGATTTACAGAACCAAAACAAGTGTTTGATAATATATTTTGTGAATCTTTGAAATCTGTAGATGCGGGCATATGTGCACTTGCTCAAATTGTGGTAATGAGCTGATTAGAACCGGAGGGAAATGCCCGTTGTGTAGAGCACCTATCATTGAAGTAATCCGAGCCTACTCCATTGCTTAAGCCCTCTGAATTTGGAGAACAATGAAGTTAAGAGAATGTGATTTTTTATTGACGTCTGAGCAAGAAGAACAGGTTCGGAATCTTTGATATTATTTTAAAGATCTTCATTACTCTTTTGTTTAATCATGTCGTTTCTAAATTCTCGAAGCATCGTCTCCTGCAGATTATTTCAGCGATGTAAACTCTCTGAAAGGGATCAAACCAAGAGCATGTACTAATTTATTTGACATCAATATTTTTTTTTTGTTTTTTCAGTTATTGAGTGTCATGAACCTCTGTGTATATAGAAAGAACACAACTAGTTGAGAGAGATTTCACAGAGAATATGGGGTGAAATTATCATATTTGTACATACAGATTCAGTATTTTAATTGATGAGAAGACCATTTCATGAATAGCAGTTAGTAAAAAAAACATTATTGAACTTAAAACATATCCAAAACATCTTGAGAAAGTAAATATAAACTTCGTACCATGATATTTCTCACAAATAACATTTTCAAGAAAAACAACAATACACCCTGTATCTCCCTAACGATTGCTCAAGATCCTTGTTCAAAAGCAATGACTCGTAGAAAGTGAAATAGCACATAGGACATACACAGAAACATATCATGTGTATATACTATATAGTCATCTATGCATGGTCGGTTAAGGTTTTATGAGTCTTCTTGTTTCATCTCGGTCTTAATGGCTAAAGCCAAGTGATCATAGGCTTGAGACCAAGCTCCTTCAACTTCTTCATTGTATTTCTCCCCCAACCCTTCTTTCAATGTCCTTAGCAAAGCTTCTTTGACGACCTGAGTTCACAGCCACACTTATTTAGTTGCGTTAAAATTGAAGCAAATAAATACTATAATGTATATAGAAAAAAGAGAGAGAGAGAGAGAGACCTCGAAGTGAGGATCAATAACGCCGCTTTTGAGATGAACAGAGCCCAAGTATTGGAGGGTTGTGTCCGCTACCACCACCTTTCCTTTCTCCCTCAGCTGTATTGCTGTCTCACATGTCTACTACACCCAAAATATACAACATTTTTACTTTTTCTATGCTTTAAAATTCTAATAAACCAAAAAATTTCATATTTTTGTTAAAAAAAAACTGGATTATATAAGCTAGTTTTTATATAATAATGATTTAAGTAATCATTGATATAATAGTCTGAAAAATATTTATAACGTTTCCGTATGTTTTGTTTTCTTTATCAACTCATTGTATAGTAAAATTGTAGGTTATGAGATTAGTCTCGGAGACTCTATCCCCTAAAAGCCAAAGGTAAGTTGGACCAAACCGAGTCAACCAAAAAATCTAAATCAACTGTGGTTTGATATTATTATAGCAAAAATAAACATTAAGCGAATCGAACCACTTGGCTTATTTATTTGCTGACGGAAAACTGTGTTTGTTTTAAGGGGATTTACCAATATTTAATTATTCTCTATTACTTTTTTTTTTGGAACGTCTTCAAAAACCTCATATTATTCTCTACTACTATGATATTTTTTTTACACGAAGAAGAAGACAGACCCAACTAGCCAAATCCAAACAAGATGGACTGCAAATCGTGTGCACATCACATGGCTCCGTGAATAAAAGAAAAGAAAAAGTAGATTTTTCAAATATTCAATACTATATTTGAATTAAAAGAAAAAATAAAATACTTACTGAGTTAGCTGTAATGATTAATGAACCATTTCTATTTTATTTTATTTGATAAAGATTCTATTTTCAATCTAAAAAGTGTAAAATGATATACGGATATATGCAAATGATATGTATATGTATGCATATAATAAATCGAAAAGTAAGAAGTAATTATAATTACCATCGTGAAGACTTTAACAGCATGAGCTTTGAGTTTAGGATTGTTGTGAGGGACTTCATCTGAGTCTCTTAGGAAAGAGAACAAGTTCTTTGCTGCTGGTGCTATCTCCAGTATCCTAAAACCATTATATTCTTCATTACCTCACATACATATAGCAAGCTCATATATACTAAGATACATATATGCTTATATATGAATATGTATAAGTCTATGTATATATGATTACTGTGAGAAGAAGTGAAGGCTGTATTTAGGGATGTCTTGTCTCAGTATCTCCCAAGACTCCTTCACCAAAGCTTCTTGCTTCTCTGTAAACCCAATCTCTCCCATCTTTTTTTTTTCTCTCTTATCTTTTACCCTACTAGAATTATGGTTCCTTTTTTTTCCAACTTTCAAAATGTATATTCTTGAATATAAATTATTTCTCATGGGCCCTTATACGATTCAAAATATGTTGGGCCCAATCCACATTTGGATCTTTACCCCCATTATCATTAGTTTTCTCACCAATAAACGAAACCAAAAAGATATGAAATTCATAAGATATACTCTGTAAGTTTTCTTAACTGACAGAACCGAAGTGTTAAAGGTATACAAAGCCAAAGAGGAATTCATAAGATTTTTTTTCTTAGCAGCTTGGTTTAAAACAAACCGACACTGAATCAAAACACAATTAAAGTTTTTGTTTGATTTTTCAAAGAAAGATTTTTCTCAATAAATAAAACAAATAAACCCATTAGTCGTGAAATGTAGGCAATGTAGCTTCTCTTACATGCGACACGATGATACCATGTGTTTTTTTTTATGGTTAACGGAGACAATATGTAAATAACTCAAGCAATGATGGAATAAGTAAAGATACTCTTTTTTTTTAATAAAGGGTTTGCAAATAAGCAAATATACTTACAATCATGAAGAAGTAAAAATGGGTAGCTTACGTTCGAAGAAACAAAAAAAAGTATGATATGATTTTATTTTTTATCAAAAAAAAATGTTCGAAGACAAATTATTTTTGGATGCGTAGACATGGCAGGACCATCATACCATTACTTTATATTTAATTTCCATTCAATTTTATTGGTCTAATGAATAACGCCCATTAATTCTATTTTTTGTCGACGCAGGGCCATTTAGTTACTCTATATTCAATTTTCCATTGATATTTGTTGGTACGGTGAGTAATCGTCTTCTTTCTGTCGCCAGTAAAAGAATTTTAAGTTGTTGCTTCTAAAAAACAAAAAGGTTGTTGAAAGAGAGTCGAGAATGTATACACTCACAAGGCTACGTATCAAAATGTACAGATGCATTTACCCAAAAAAAAAAAGAGAGTAACGATGCAATTAACTAATCTAGTAAACAAAAAAAACAAAAAAGTAGTCTAGCACTAGTTTTCTTGTATATTCATTTGCCTTGCCGTGTCATTACTTTTGGTTAATTTAAATATAGCTTAAACACGATAATTTTTAATAATTAGTTATATGCTTCTAAAAACTCCAATATTAACTTTAGCTTAGTAGTTAGTACTCACTGCTGAATATAGAACTCATGTAAACACAAAAGCAAAAATAATTACTATAAAAATTGGAACATTAGTGTTACCCAAATACCAGAAAAAAAAACTGTAAAATTTGAAACATGATTCATAATTCAATCTTTCTGGAATATTTTTTGTTATATCAAAATATTCTTTTTTGGTGAAGTTTTTTTTAGGTGAAGATATCAAAAATATTCTAATATAACTGAAGATATTATCAACGCTAATTCATTTTTTAAAATAGTTCTAAAATATATATATATATATATATGTATATTTCAGAAACCCAAAATTCAAGCTGATATTTAAGTCATTTCTAAGAAATTCAGGTAACAATAATTCACTAATAGTTGCAGTATTTGATTATTGTAAATTTTACATAACAGCTGCAAATTTTGGAAACAGTTCCACGAGTTTTAAACATATTATTAACAAATGCATAATTTCCGGCCATCAAGCCAAGTTATCTAAAATTTATAACCTAACACTTCCTTAAATACAGTGTGAAAACAAAGAAATAAACGATAAGTATCAACTTCGAACTTTGAAAACTTTAGAATATTTTCTTTTATAGGATACAAAATTGAATTGCATAATATCTTCAGATCCCAAAGTTGCGTCCGTCGCTCTACCAGCCGGTCAAAAAAGTTAGAAACAAGCATGA
Organism: Cardamine occulta; assembly: GCA_028015245.1. Classification (NCBI taxonomy): domain Eukaryota; kingdom Viridiplantae; phylum Streptophyta; class Magnoliopsida; order Brassicales; family Brassicaceae; genus Cardamine; species Cardamine occulta. Next base: position 2,835,315 of record CM051370.1, on the reverse strand, counting down.
ATTTCAGATCAATAGATTAGATTAAAATATAACTGAGTTAATTATACATGTGCATGCTTTTTTTCTAGTACTGTACAATCAAAACTTTAATTTAAAATAAATATTGGCATCGAGCTGCATTATCTCTGCGTTGTTGCTTTCACGACTACACGTAGGACACGCAACTGATACATCTTCTACCAAATTAACACCTAAAAACTTTTAAACGCCATTAGCATTTTTCATAACCCAACTATTTAACTGCTCATATTAATAATACTATTATGGATTTAAATTGTATTCTAATAAATTTGACATTATTCAGTAAAAAAATTGCTTATATTCTGTTCAGCAGATAACATTTTCCTATTACCGTGTATATTTTTCAAACGCTATATTAGATATTGGTAAAGGCATATATAATTGTGATATCTTATTTAAATCAACAGTCGAACAATTTTTTGTTGTTGTTGTGAATGTACCAAAGTCTTTTCGGTCTAACATAAATGAATGAAACCACATCCTATACATTAAGTTGATATTTGCACAAAACTTATATTACAAAATATCGACTTGCGTAAAAAATGGGACTCTAGCTAGGATACCGAACAACTTGTGTAAGAAAATGACACTAAATCGAGTATTAGTTTCGTTTGATTTGATTGCCCTCATCTTCTTACATAAATGCAATGATTTCACATTTAAAAGAACATGTACCAACCAACAATTGCTCATGAAGCAATGTCATCACAAGCATCACACTAGTTTAGACGTTATATGGATTAAAAAAAAACATTTAAATGTACTCTTTTTCTGTTAAATATACTTTTCTTTCTTTTTGTGCAACCAACTTTTTATTTATTATTTGAACAAAAATTTCCATATATGCACAATCAATTTTCTTAGCAGCTGGAGATACTGATTCTTCATTTAGTGGCTGCAGATATTTTTTGTTAAAAATTTCAGTAATAAACTAAGTCGACAATATATAGTGTGAAACTAATTTTCCATGAATTTGGATGATATATAACACGATCTTGTCTCTTATAAATGACATAAATATCCCAATTATTATAGAAAACTTGGCAATTGGAATTAAATTTCATTTATTACGGAATTTACATCATCGACCCCTCCATGGGAAATTAATATGCGGTTGCAGAAAATTATCCATCCATTTTCAAAAAAAAAAATTTAAGATATTAAAACTGAGCATCATACAATATCTTTTTTAGTTTGATGATTCCACAATATTTCCAGTAAAACTGTAAAAATATAAAATCTTGAATAAAAGGCTCATCTTCGCGCACAATAAGGATAACTTCTCCGCCGTTTCGCCGTCGTCGACGTGTCATTATATACGGAGGAGAAGAAACGGTCAATCTCTTCCCGATTCATAATGATCTCACAAGTCGACACTAAAAGCTTCCTCTTGCACGATCTGATCATCAAAGCCGCCGTAGCCGATGGTGCTGACGGTGGTGGCCGAGGTTTTCGCGGCGGAGGAGGTGGGGAGTCGACGACGGCGGGAATCTTGTGTTCTTGGGAAGTGGGTGTGCTGCAGCTAAGGCCATCGTCGGCATCGTTTTCGTCCTTCTTGATATTGGAAGTTTTGGATCGGATCTTGATTGATGATGGGAAATTGAAGTTGGACAAATCTTGTAATAATTCAAGATCCATATCTATAATTGTGTGATTGTTTCTTGGGATCTTTTTTTTATTTGTGGATGTAGAAAACTTCTTGGAGAAGTGAGAGGTTGAGAGGGGTTTGTTATATGTCTTTGTGTCTTTACATACACGTTTATATACATAAAGTTAGAATGTCGCATTTAGAAAGGAGAGTTACTTTTTGACATGAAACGAAAAAGAATAATAAACAATAAAAATGAAGATAATTAAGTAAGGTAAAATATGTATATGGAGATGGGAATGGACGTAAATCCGAATTTAGAAAAAAATAGTATTACTAGCGATAGTAAGTTACTTTGTATAGTTGTATTTGTATGGATGTACAACTAGCTAGAGCGCATGTGACTTAGTAATCACCATATACATATACTGAATGGGTTGTTTACCTTTTAAATTTTTTTAATAAATAATTCCTTATATTATTAATTGAGTTTTCAATGGAACACAATAATTAAATACGAAGTGATGGTATAAATTTAAGAAAAGGGGATATTGCTAGGTAATTAAGGTAAAATGTCTATTACATTTTTATATTTGAAAATAGTGATGCATCTTGGATTCTTGGGACGTTTATAAGAATGTACATATGGTTATCTCCGTGATTTATCAATAAAATGCTGATCTATTAGGCAATGACTTACAGTGATCGAGTGATATGTATAACCTATATATCGACAAAAAAATTGAGTTTTTGAAACTAATATAATAACGGGCCCTTGTAATAATATTCATATGCCAAACTGACTGTTGGAGTCTGGATGTCTCGATCCCAACCCAAAGTGATACAAAATTGAACTCAATGAAAAGTGTGAAGCGTTATATATATGCTCGTAACGTTGATGTAAACGATCTTGATTTATGGGGTGTTTACGCTATAGTAGATTTATGATATGTTTGGGATCAACTAAGCTAGCACCACTATAAATTTTGTTGTAGCTAGTGTAAGATTTTTAATAATTTTTTTATAAATAAATAATCTTTTAACAAAACAAAAAAAAGATTTATAAATTCTGGGAATACAAATTTTTTCGTAATTACAAGTTTACAAAAGACAAAATTAAGGTCTAAAGTTTGGAAGAGCAGTGGTAGCGAGGGCCACATCTAATGAAACAAATGCAAATGGTGTTATTGTACCATTGGTCTCCCATCTACAGACGTATGGGTTACGGTCTCAACAATAACATTAAAGTGTGTCTCTATAGAAACTTTTACTTGATAAAAAGAACTAGCACCGTCAAAACTATATATAGTACGTAATACCCATATGTAGTAGGCATGTAAAATTTAGATCAATGTCTTATCATCGATCTCAAACATTAAGTTAGGTTAAATATGTGTCTTGTATCTACTACAACCTAAAGACATGGCCATGTGTTTAGATTTAAAACTATTCCAACCATCATTATATTTTATGTAAACAATTGATTGCATCAGTTTCTGTATCCTCTTCTTTCATTATTAAATGTCCAATGTGAGAAGTTGTAGTAATTTTTTTTGTGACATTATGATTTCAACATATACGATGGACCCACAACGTTTTACACGCCAAGTTTAATAATGTAGTAAGATATAAGCCTTATACCATGCCAGATATAACAATTATGACTAAGTTGTAAAATGAGTTTGCTACTTGCGTTCTCTTTATTTTCGTAGGTGAGGTATAGTTTAAGTTTTGTTTTAGACTTTTGATTAGGGGGGTTTAACGTTAATATAATGGCAAAAGAACAATTTTTTGTTTTAATGTTAATAGTTGCGTTTTTCACTTTAATTTCAGTTTGATTAAATTTGGTTTAAATCTTACATGTTTAATCAATAAATTACTATCAAATATAGTTTTAATCGATTTGAATCAATTTAAATGTATATATATTGCTACATCGATCGTCCTTGTTTGTCTTCATTCTGATGTGTCGTATTTGAAGTTAGATTTGATCACTCTTAACATATAGATACACTAGCTGCGTGATGTACAAAATGTATTTGTATAAATTACATATTAATGCATTTATGCTGTTTAAATTTACGGCAAAAATGACATATTGTGGTCATGCCACGTATCGAGTTTGTAAAAGCATGTGGTGATGATATAGAGTAGATCTGTGGAAGTGAGTCACTCAGAGTCAGTAGCTAGGAATATCCAAATAATAAAAAGTACAGAAGTGGAAAGATCTCTCGCTTTTATTTTTATTTTTTTACTTCTCTTTTGTCAACCCTTTTTTGTTTTTTTTTTTGATTATTTATATATATTTACAGAGTTATAAACGGTGACACGTTTTTTGGTTTGATTTAGGCACAAAGGGAGACCTAGACAGAGAGACTCAGAGATACATATGAATTAGGATAAGCCGATGTTATTTGTGAGGCCACGAAACCATACAATCACAATCAAACAATCTGTAGATTCCATCAATTATACTCGATGTTGAAGTTCCAATTCGGGGGTCCTCTTACGCTTGTTAACTTTGGCCAAATCGAACCGTCTAAATCAAACCAAAATGATTTGGTTCATATTGGTTATATAACCCGAAAATGAATCGGGAAATCCTATAAACAACTGATCTGAAAGTCTGAAACTGTCATACAAATTAAATTAAAAATGCACTGAAAAAAATAAATGTAAAGCTGATCAGACTGGCCCTACAACGAAATCATAATTTAATCAAGTAATAGCAGATCTTGTTTAAATATGTTTCAGCATATTTCCCATAAATGGAAAAATTCATGAACTAAAAGAGGGGAATTAATAATTAGAATACTAATTAAAGAGTTGTAGATCTAGTGTACTTGGTTAATCGATTAGAAGTTTCACAATTCACGAGTTGGAGGAAATATTCTCATATATAGTTTTTCAAGGCATGAGACACAATGGCCCTACGTTACATGTTGATAACAAAGAAAAAATCATTGTTACAGGTTAATAACAAAGAAAAGAAACCTAATCGATAAGAATGAAGTTTTTTTTTTTGGGGGGCAAATCTTCAAATTTGTTGTCTTTGTTTTTTCCGCAAATAAGATTCATTGGTTTGATAGAAATGTTCATTGGCAAAACAAAAAGTCACAAACAGGGCCCTACCAGCCCAATGAAAAAATTGAGAGAGAAGAATAAAATTAACTAGCCCAACAGCCAAATAAAAAAACAAATCTCGTTGCAGCACGAGCTCTGCAGCAGAGGAGAGAAATTAGCTTCAAGATCCGACAGCCAAATTTGTTGTCTATGCATAGGATTCCAAAAACATTTCTGGTTTTTTTATTCTTTTTCGACCGCGTTTGGAAAGTTATACAGAAATTAGTACATCCACAATAAAAAAGACAAATTAACTGTCTTTTATCAAAATCACATGAAATTAAACTGTTTAACTAAATCTTAGATCCGAACCAACGTAATTTTAATAATTAAAAAGTGTTTTCCAAAGTCGTAACGAAGTTCTAAAAGTGATTTGTGGCATTTAGATTAAAGAACAAAGTTCCTAATAAAATCGAGCCCTCCATATTTTTGTATACATGTATATATATATATATATATATGACTCAATTAGTATAGCAATTACTATCATTTACTATAAAGTCTATAACTGTTACCGGGATTGACGACCCAAGTTCAACTATCAAGTATAAAGTATTTTTCTTTGTAAAGCTGATATATTAGAATTATAACACTAGGCTCGTAATTATGTATAGTTAGCTACATACGTATTATTTTTTAAAACGGTATTACTATTTACATTTTTGTATTGATGTGAATTAAAATAGAATATATGAATTTGTTTAGTGTTCACTGCCGTTTAACATTTTATTTGTTGTAATGTACAATGTAGACAAAATAAGCAAGTGAAACGTAACGTGCATGGCCTCCAAATCATGAGTTTACATCTAAGATATCAGTATTATAATAATATCATTTTGCTATATCGCAATAGTTAATTGAAATACCATAAAATTCCAAAGAATATATACCAATCGACACCAAAAGTAAAGATAATGAGCATGATGGCTCTCCCTTGGACCCTTTACTAAACTTCACAATCAATTGTCTCCCTCTTGTAGAGATGAACGAGTGTATCAAATCATACAAAATAATACAATTAAAAAATCATACAAAATACGATCTGGTTCTTTAATTAAGGAGATTCTTTTTATTTAATTTATTATTATACAAAAAAAACTTTTAAAAAGTCTGGTTATGTTGGATCTGGAGGAAAATCAGGAAAGTACATTTGATTTTTTTGTTTAAATTAAAAAATGCACTCACATGAAAATGTAAACTACATAATATTTTAAAACAAAACATGAATAATCCAGATCAAATATATACATATGGGAGTAGGACCCAGGTTTTTTTGTTGCTATTTATCAAAAGAAAATTTCTCCTACAGTCTAATTTTTTTTTTCCCTACAGTCTAAAAATAGTTGGGCCGGTTCTGGTTTTACGGTGTGGCTCAATGCATTAACTAAGAATTTTAAATTGCGACATTGGTTTGCGCAAAAAAGAATTGCAACTTTGGTGCATTGCTCTATAAAACAGTCAAGTAAATTAAGCCGGTCACTATAGAACCAGTAAATTAAACCGGTTACTAAACCCGTAAACTTTTTAAGTTTGTGATTATTTATCAGCTCATGCCTAATTGAGATTACAATTTCTTGGTGGGTCTCTATAGGCTCTTTTATCAGATTAGGCCCAATTAAGAGTATTATAAGGCTTACTCAACATATCTCCAATATTTTTTCGCTTTCCGTCAAACAAATAATTTTATTATTTTTCTTGTAAAACCCTAAATTTTACAAAACCCTCAAATCCAGTCTACAGCCAAGGATCGATGTCGGAGCTATCATTACCTCTCACGCAGTAACACATATTTCTTCCAAACCCTAAATATCTTCCCGCCGGGATTTTACTTTAATTATTTAAGCTTCTCCGCCGTCTCCGCGCCGCGTTCAGGTGAAGCTTCTTTCATCTATATTCGTTTCAAAAAATCAAGTTTTGTAGTTTTTCCTATGGTTTATCTCCATCTTCTTAGCTGTTACGGTGTTCTATTGTGAAACCTAGATGAGTCAGAGTTTTATCGGAAATAGTGGGGATCTAATTGTATCATTTTCTTAGTGGTTTGATTGGATAATTCTTCTGGATTTTCAAATTCCAAGGATTGAATTTGTAACCTTATGAATGGTTTGATTGGTTTAGGTAGTAAGGCTAAAGATGGAGGTCAGTTCAGAGGATAACAATCTGATGGAGAGGGTCTTACCTCCTGTTGAGCAGGTATACAATTACCTTCGTTGTGTTTGAAATCTAACACTTCATTGTTTGTGTGATTTCAGCAAAGTTGACGACTTTACTTCAAATGTTGTATACAGGAGATTGATGTTGAGTTGGAGACTAAAGTTAAGAAATATCTTAGAGGAGGAGGTGCTAATCTTGAGGTATTGATATATTTATATATAGCTTTGACAATTGTGGATTTTTGGTTGTGAAATGCAGTAGTTTAGTGTTTTCTTTGTGTGTGCAGACATTGAAAGATAAGAAACTAAAGACTCAACTTGCTTCACGAGAAAACTTGTATGGGAAATCTGCCAAAACTGCTGCTAAAATCGAGAAGGTAAAGTTACTACTTCGTTTCAGCTCTGTGTGGATCTTTGTTTGACCCCTTTTCTTGTGATTCGTGAGGATGAAAGAAGTTCTTGTGTATCTCTTTTTGATTCTTTTGTTCTTGATAGTTCAGTACGCTTTGAAGTCTTAATTATTGTTTTGTGATTTTTGTGTGTAGTGGCTCTTGCCTGCTGAGGCAGGCTACTTGGAGACTGATGGTCTAGAGAAGACATGGCGAGTCAAGCAGACAGATATTGCCAATGAAGTAGATATATTAAGCTCAAGAAACCAATATGACATAGTCCTCCCAGGTAAAATACTCAATAGCTTCTTCTGACAGGGACAATCATATCTTATAATATGTCAAATCTTATCTTTGGTTAGTCTGTGTGATAAATACCCTCGTTGCAATGTGTGCTTCTAATTCATTTTACTGACACTGGCGAACTTATGTAGATCTTGGCCCTTACAAACTTGATTTTACTGCAAGTGGTCGGCATATGCTAGCTGGTGGTCGCAAAGGCCACCTTGCTCTTGTAGACATGTTGAATATGAGCTTAATTAAAGAGATTCAGGTCTGATTTTCTATTTTATATTAAAATTTATCTGCGCTTGGTATTTGTAAAATTTGATTTGGTTCTCAACAGAAATTGATGATATCTGCAGGTAAGAGAAACAGTACGCGATGTTGCATTCCTTCACAACGAACAATTCTTTGCAGCAGCCCAGAAGAAGTAAGTATTGTAAATTCTAATAATATCACCTTCTGAACGCTGTCACCTTTTGTGCTCTTGGTCTAATATGTTGACCTGTTGAATATGGACAGGTATGCTTATATTTATGGGAGAGATGGAACTGAGCTGCATTGTTTGAAGGTGAGATTTATGCTTTTCTGTTGAAAGAAAGAAACATATACCTAGTATTCTTGGTTATTAAAATGTTGTCTATCCCAGGAACGTGGTCCGGTGGCCAGACTTCGGTTCCTAAAGAATCATTTCCTGCTTGCATCAGTAAACAAATCTGGGCAGCTACATTACCAAGATGTAACCTATGGACAAATGGTTGCTAGTATCCGAACAGGCAAAGGCCGAACAGATGTAATGGAAGTGAATCCTTACAATGGTGTTGTTGCCTTGGGACATTCTGGTGGAACCGTCACAATGTGGAAACCCACTAGCCAAGCACCTCTAGTCCATATGCAATGTCACCCTGGGCCAGTCTCCTCTGTGGCATTCCATCCAAATGGCCATCTCATGGCTACATCGGGTAAAGAGCGCAAGATCAAGATCTGGGATTTGCGTAAAGATTTTGAGGAAATTCAGACTATTCACGGTTTTCATGCCAAAACACTGAGTTTCAGTCAGAAAGGTTTGCTAGCAGCTGGAACTGGATCATTTGTTCAGGTTTTAGGAGATTCGAGTGGTGCTTCTTCACATAACTATAGTAGATACATGAACCACTCGATGGTGAAAGGTTATCAAATCGAGAAGCTTATGTTCAGACCGTATGAAGATGTTCTCGGGATTGGTCACTCGATGGGCTGGTCTAGCATTCTTATTCCAGGGTCTGGAGAACCCAATTTCGATTCATGGGTGGCTAATCCATTTGAAACATCGAAACAGAGACGGGAGAAGGAAGTCCATTTACTTCTTGATAAACTTCCACCTGAGACAATCATGCTCGATCCTTCGAAAATTGGTGCAATGAGACCAGCGAGGAGGAAAGAGAAGCCATCAAGAGGAAAGATAGAAGCTGACAAGGAGGTAGCTATAGAAGCAGCAAAAAGCATTGAGCTGAAGAAGAAGACGAAAGGGAGGAACAAACCGAGCAAGCAGACCAAGAAGAAGAAAGAGTTGGTGGAGAATACAAAGCGAACGTTCCGGAAGCAAGAGCTCAAGACCACATTTAAGAAGAGAAGAATTGGCGAAGAAGATGTTGCTGCTGTGGGGGAGCTACCAACGAGTTTGAAGAGATTTGCACGGAAAAACTGAATGGGGAATTGTTTTTAATGTTATTTTTTATCTTGAGTTTTACAATCATTGGTAATTGTTTTGCTTGTTTGTATACAGATCATCTCATAAAGAGGTTGGAATTCATATTTTGGAAAACATGGGAGTGGAAATTGAAAAAATAGTTTCAATCCAAATTATTTTACATGATGGTGAAATTCATGTAAACAATCATGAAACAACGCAAATCCTTTTTGTGTGAAATTCTTGATAATTTTGTCAGAATCAGTCGAAAGTTCAAGAAATGATAAGCAAAATGTTAAACACATAAATTTTAAAATTCAAAAATCCAGTTAATGGGAAGTTAACTCCCAAACCCTGAAGTGAAAACTTGAATGTTGAAACATCAATTTATTTATTTTTTACTTATTTTTTATATGTAGGGGATGCTTATTTTAGTTAATTGGTTGTCTCATTGTTTCAATTTTCCGCTCTTTAATGTTCTTCCGCAATCCAATGGACTTTTCAACGTGTGTCGACAATTTTCTCAAGTGAATTGGTGGGATTGGGACTTAGAGCTGTTCTGTACACACAAAATTACCTTATTTAATTTTTTTTTTTGTCACTCAATTCATTTCAAACTTAGACCGTTACATAGAGATAGGCACAATCGGACATAACCCAATACGCAAGCCTAAAGGCTAACAATGAAGCAATTAAGCTAAACCTACAAGAGGATAGATACACAAATTGATAAAAGTTTGATATAGTGTCAACAAAGATGTTGGAGGGTTTGAAATTCATCATCGTTTCCGAAGAAAATTTAAGTCTCAAGACAAGATCATTTGCTAACTGAGAGGTAGTCACTGAATTAACCGCGTAATGTGACTTTGGAGACTTCATAACCTCGGACTCCATAAGAATGAGTACCGTCGCATCTTCCGGTCCCGTGTAGACCATTACACAAGATAGCGAAGCGGTTAGGAAGTCAAACATCTTCTTTAGATTTGACTCCAAAAGAAAGATACCTCTCGCCAAGAGGAAATTTGATGGTAAGGTTCTCTCTTCCAAGGAAGAGGAAATGGAGGTGGCAAGTGATCTCTCCCGGTCCCAACGGAAGGAAAATTTTGAAGTAGTCTCACCAATGGAGAAAACTAAGGAACTTTGATTGAGTATACGTGAGAAGAACCGACCCTTGAAGTCAAAATTTAGCAGATAAGAACTAGACAATGTCGTACTCGACGATTTGAAGAGTAGCAGAGTTTGGTAGGGATGTTGGACACTAAAGTCGACTGTGTAAAAATCCTCAAACTTGTACTCTAAAGCGCTGCCGGTTTCCAAGGGACAGACAGAACAACATGATCTCCCAGCCATAAGATAGAATTCAACTAAACCTTGTATCCCGAGAAGAGTCTTCGGCTAATCGAAAACGTGTTTAGACCTTTTATAATAGAAAGGAAATAGTCAAATTAGAACTTTTTGCAGACATGGGCCTAGGGAATGAATATGGGCTGCCACTTACTGAAATGGGACACAAAGGAAGGCCACATGGACCGAAATTTGAAAGGCCCAACAAGGGAAGCCCTAGAATCTCTTCTCCAGCCGCAGACGGGAACTGACTCTGGTGGCGATGTGTTGACAAGCAAATGATCGCCGGCAAATGGAGGTTATGGAACGTGGCTGAGGAGGCAAAACTGGAAGAGACTTGATGCGTTTGGATAACAACATCCATCGTCTTCCTCCAGTGTAACCTAAGGACGCTGAAGTTCACAGAAACAGTCGCCTCCATAGCTCTTGAAGCCAAGTTGCGAGTAAACTCGGTTGCCACATGATATATCATGGTTTTTAACCATGATATAGGAGTATTTTCGGTGTTTTTAGAGTCATGTGGAGTTTTTTTTATAGGTGTGCATTTATGAGTACTTTAAAGATTTTTGGAGTTTTTGGAGCTTATGCCACGAAGTTGCCTGGAAGAGGAGTGTTGGTAGACGAATTTGTGTGTTAGTGTCAATCGACACTAGCCATGGGTGTCAATCGACACCGACCCTATATGACTTCGGGAGAATGTTTTGAAGATTTGTAATTTGGCCCAGAAGTTTTTAAGATTTACAATTTTGTACATGTACGACTTTTAGGTTATAAAAACATGTTTTAGACTACGGTTTTAAATAGAGGAAGTTTTCTAGCAAAATTGGAGACTCATGCTTTTGTCAGAAGAAGCATAGTATCTCTTTCTCTTTGATTTAAATATTTTGTACTTCTATTTATGATATCTATTCAGTATTTGATTATGTTTGCATTGATCATGTCTGAGTAGTTTCATAGTTAGGTTAAGGGATTTCAAAGGGTTTCTGAATGAATTGTTGAATTGATTATATTATTGGGATTAATTGCTAGGGTTCTCAACTAGGATTGAACTTATTGATTATTCTAGATTCGCGACCTAGAATATAATTTAGGGTTGTTAATTGGTACAAAAGTGTGATTAATTATTTGATCTATCTTAGGTGAGCAAAATCACATATTCGCAAAGAAATTTGGTTTAGGGATTTTGTGAACATATCGAACTTGATCTTATCGCTTGTTTAGGTTATAGAATTTAGCAAAGAAATTTGGAATTCTGGATTTAGACATAGATAGTTTACGCAGCAAAAGCTGGTAGGTTTTACAATCGTGATTTGAGTTCTAGGACGGTACTTAGTTATAATCCCGATAAATTAATTGATTCATAGTTTTGATGATTCCTGAGATTTTCCTATGTCTAGCATTTTTTCTCTATTGATTTACATCTCGTTTAGTTATTTCGCTTTGTTATTTCATTACAATCTTATTTGTTTAGCAAAATACCTTCACTTATAATCTATTGTGTAACTCTAAGTCCTTGTGGATTCGATCCCTAAGTACTACAGTGATGTCTTAATTTGAGAGAGTAGCTCAGGGTAAATTTGAGCATATCACCACACTTGAGGATGCTTCGGATCTAGGCTTAGGAACCTTTGAAACCACTCGAGACACATGGAGACTTCGGGATCGACTCGAGATTTGATCAGATCCAGGCGGGGCTTGTCTCGGTTCAGACAAAGATGACACCATGGAGCTCGGAGAGAAAACCGCCGCCGGAAAAGAAGAGTACTCCTTGACGATTCTTATCCATGTTCTAAGAAGAGGAGTACTCTTCTTAGAACATAATCCATGTCAGAGAGAAAGACCACACATAAAATAAAGAAAAATAAAAAAAAACAAGTGGCAACGCAAAGGAAAGAGATCCCGACGCCAGCGAGCCATAGCTCCTCCGGCGCTAGAAAGCAGTGAGAATTTGGTCGCTTTAGTAATCACTTCAAAAAGAGAAAAAAGGGTCTTGCTATGTTATTACTACCTTATTCAATTATTCATAAAACATAGTAACAAAATAAACTTGAATGCCAACAAAATATATAACCAAAACTCAGAATAAGACAAGAAGAGATGATATTAATGTTTTCAATTATATTGTCAAAATGCATAATCAAAAACATAAATCCAAGAAACGGGACGTTCAAGAAATTTAAACCAAAATTGCGACCAAGTAGATCAATTTGTATTTCAAACACAAATTCTCAAGTTTTTTTTTAACATATTCATCAAACATTACCTCAAAAGCTCGGCTCTCTTCTTATTCTAATGGAGCGGAGACGGGGAGGGGCACAGAGACGGGCACAGAGACGGTTAACCACCGCTTCTCTCAATAGATTTTTGATTCTCAAACAAAATGCAACCTGAGTTACTGTATGCAAAATCCAACTTTGAAAATGAGACAACAATTAAGCTGAGATAACATATATACATGATATTGGTGTATCTTACCTTGCCATCATTATTTTGGATTCCTAGATTAACACGAGTCACAAGCAAATGTGTCATATAATAGGAAGTCACAAGCATATGTGCCATACTGAATTGAGTGTCTTCATCTATTCTAGAAGATTCGACATCAGATCCGACTAGCTTATGCAGATGTTGGCATTTTGTAAACAACCAGACAAAACCACTATGTTGAAAACATGAATGGACAGAAATTGTATCTTCGAAAAAAAATCAGCAAATAGAACTAGTGCATCAGTTGTTCAACTTCCTATTATATATGACCATAATTCTTAAACTAAATTTTATTTTTGTTCACTATAGAGTAACAAAGATTAGCCCAATTTAAAATCTTTAGTGGTTAATTTTTAAAGAACGCCACAAAATGAAAAATGTCTTACTCACTTCCATGTGTGGCGTTCTTTAATACTATTAAATTTTAAATAAAATATCTGATTTTTATGATTAAAGTGTTATCAAGGGAAATTTTAGTTGAATCCATGTCCACTTTGATAATTTCTTTACTGAATATCTTCTTTTCTCAAATTATCTTTTTTGTTTAATCTCACATTATCTTCGTATATCCATTACACATGTCAAATTTATAGGATACTAGACATGATTGTTTTATGAATGATTGACGATATTTATAAACAAACCGAACATAACTGATGCAGTTTCTCCATGGTTGAGAATCTCTTTTAATCATAGTCCAAACTAAAAGGATCATACATATATATATATGTATATATATAATTGGTATAAACTGCATCAATATAATTAACTGATCAGGAAAATATATGGATTCGGTTACTCGGTATTCAATTTTTTCTTCTATAAATGAATAAAACGCAAGCAAAACCTAAACGAATAAGAAAAATAAAAATAAAATAAAAATGTTGTGTTATACTATTAAATTTTAAATAAAATATCTGATTTTTTATGATTAAAATATTCTTTTAAAAAAAAACAAAATTAGCGTTATTGAAGAAGAAGAAAAAGATGAAGAAAGTGTCAGATTCCTCCGATTCTTCTTCTTCATCATCTCTCCTCCATCGAATTCCCCTCATTTCTCTCTTATTCTTTTTTTTTCGTTCAATTGACAATTCGAAATCGGAACTCAGCACCTGAAAAATAACTATAGCTTCATCAACATCATCATTACCCGTATAGATCCAATTGGGTTCTCTCTGATTTCCTTTTTATTTAATGGGTCTCATCGTTGAAATGTAGAACAAGTTGGGAAATTTTGACAATGGACAAGGAATTTGATTCAAAGCTTGTTCTTCAAGGCAATTCATCAAATGGTGAAAAAAACATTTCCAGAAGCAAAAGTTTCGCATTTAAGGCTCCTCAGGAGAATTTCACCAACCATGATTTCGAGCTTGGAAAGATCTATGGTGTTGGCTCTTATTCAAAGGTTTCATTTTTTCCATCGTTTGAATTGTTTACTGATTAGTATCTGTATGGCATTTTGCAATCTGGTGCTTCTTTCGTCAAAATTGATCCTTCATAGCTTTGAAGTTACTTTAGCTGGATTTAGCTTATGGATGGGATAATCGAATCAGGTTGTTAGGGCAAAGAAGAAAGAAAATGGAGCTGTGTATGCATTGAAGATCATGGATAAAAAGTTTATCACCAAAGAGAATAAAACATCTTATGTCAAATTGGAGAGGATTGTTCTTGATCAACTCGAACATCCTGGGATTGTCAAACTCTTCTTTACATTTCAAGATACACAATCACTATGTAGGTATTTTCTATTCAAGAAGTGGATTTGCTTTGTTTCAATAGACCGTAAAATGTTATTTCACTCTCTGTGCTTGGAAGGCCTTTGATTGATTGTGAGTGATCTTGGTACTTCTCGTTTTTGTAGATATGGCACTTGAGTCTTGCGAAGGTGGAGAACTTTTTGACCAAATCACCCGAGTAATATACTACTACTCAGAATCTAGGAGATTGATTAACATATTCTCAAAATATAGTTGCATTATGATTTTTTTGTTTTTTTGGTTTTGTGTTTGGCAGAAAGGTCGTCTATCAGAGGATGAAGCTCGGTTTTACAGTGCAGAAGTTGTGGATGCTCTTGAGTATATACATAATATGGGACTGATACATCGAGATATTAAGGTAGCTTCTTTTTCACATATCATTTTTTTGAACACCCAACAAGGACCTTATTGCTAACATTTTCTCTACATTTGTAATGAGTAGCCGGAGAATCTGTTGCTAACTTCAGATGGACACATTAAGATTGCTGATTTTGGTAGTGTAAAGCCAATGCAAGACAGCCAAATCACTGTACTTCTTAATGCAGCTTCCGGTAATATGCAGTTCATGATCCTTTTCTATATTCTTGAGCTTAAGGTCATTTTGATGATTGTTTTCTGATTTGGGTTTTTGAGCCTGTCTGTGAACTGGTGACTTATGCAGATGATAAGGCATGCACTTTCGTCGGGACGGCTGCATATGTTCCTCCTGAAGTTCTAAACTCCTCTCCAGCAACTTTTGGGTAAGAGTTTTGGATTTGAAGTAGCCCTTTGGTTCTGTGGATTACTACACGCCTCTTGCTTAAAACAAATTTTCTTTGGTATTTCTGGAACATGTTCAAACAGAAATGATCTCTGGGCACTCGGCTGTACTCTGTACCAAATGCTTTCAGGAACTTCTCCATTCAAGGATGCAAGTGAATGGCTGATTTTCCAAAGAATTATAGCAAGAGATATAAAGTTCCCAAATCATTTCTCAGAAGCAGCCAGAGACCTCATCGACCGATTGCTAGTAAGATATGCTTCACCTTTTACTCAGTCTTTGCTACATCAAGAATCACGGGTCAAGCTGAAAAGCCATTGTCATCAATCTTTTTTCTTGTGACTATGGTTCATCTCAGGATACAGAGCCTAGTAGAAGACCAGGAGCTGGATCAGAAGGTTATGCTTCTCTCAAGAGACATCCTTTCTTCAAAGGAGTTGATTGGAAAAACATAAGGTCACAAACTCCTCCAAAACTAGCTCCAGATCCTGCAGTATTTTACCTCCTTTATCTACTTCTAACTGCCGCACCGAAATGTGTCCCATCATGTCCTTCTCTTGATCAAGTTTTATCTTTTGCAGTCTCAGTCAGCATCTCCTGAAAGGGACGGTTCTCCATGGAACCCAACACATGTTGGAGATACTTCAGTCTTGCAGAACGATGGACACAGCGGACTATCTTCAACCTCTGAATCCTCAGGTTCCATAACCCGGCTTGCCTCCATAGACTCTTTTGATTCGAGATGGTGGGACATTACTAGCCTTTAACTGTTTTTTCCCATGGAAACATATCGGTTTTCTAATGTTTGGTTTGTAACAGGCAACAGTTTCTAGAACCGGGAGAATCGGTTCTAATGATATCAGCAGTGAAGAAGCTACAGAAAATCACAAGTAAGAAGGTGCAGCTAATACTCACCAACAAACCAAAACTGGTCTACGTTGATCCATCAAAACTTGTGGTAAAAGGGAACATAATCTGGTCTGATAACTCCAACGACCTCAACGTTCAAGTCTCAAGTCCTTCGCATTTCAAGATTTGCACAGTACACACAATCCTATGGCTCACTTCTTCAGTTAATTATTTCCTTCAGCGATTGAAACTTGATTGATGATTCTTGTTTTGTTTTGACAGCCGAAGAAGGTTTTATCGTTTGAAGACGCGAAACAAAGAGCTTTACAGTGGAAAAAGGCTATTGAAACTCTTCAGAACCGTTGAGACTCGTAGCTGATGATGTCAACTAATTATTAAATCCCTTTTCTTTTTCCCACTCTTTTTTGTTTCTTTCTTAAATTCAATTTGATTACATCTCCTTGTATGTATGCATAGAGAAGATTAAATTTTGCTCTAATTAAATTAAATTTTTGTCTAAGTTTACCTCGACTATAGTTTATCCAGATTGAACATTTTTACATCCCAGTGTTAAGAGATGAAACAATTTTCTTATTTGTGTGCATTCACTTTTACATTCTTTTACTGTTTTACATGAATAAAAAATGTGACTTGCAAACTAATAATCGATTTATATGAAACTGTACATAACTTTCAAACTTGTTCATTTTTAAACCAAAAAGAATCATAGATCTAAAACAAATTGTGGTTGAGAAAAAATAACAGCGAGAAATGCGTTAGCAACTATACATTCTTCTCCTGCTTTTAGCTATACAAAAGGTAGAGATGTCCCTTGTTCCAAAAACTTAAGGTGTCAGTTGATATGGTTATGCTCCCGCCTTTTCTTCTGAGTGTTTTTTTAAGTGTTATTGATGATTCTGATCCTCCATTGGTTTTATTCTGTTAAAAATTACAGCTTCCTTTGGATTTTGATTCCTTCATTCAGGTTGGAAATAGCTATCGTCGATGGCAAGCCGATCAAACGCATCAAAATTTGCTTTTAACCCCACAAACTGACTTCCAACATGAGCACATCCCGCTTCAGGCCATCGACAAACTCCTTCTCTTGTACGCAATGGACACAGCGCTTCACAAGCTCGTCCTATCGGGTTTCCAGCTCTATTTTCTTCAGACATTAGTGATATTGATACAGAAATATCTGAGTTGTTGCCGTGTCTTTTTCGCCTCCTGGGGTTATTCTCAAGAGCGCATGTCCTTGGGTCGTCTTCGACATCAGTTGTGGTGAAGTTAACCTTGCAACCGAGTGACTGTACTGCTCGGGTTAAAGCTGTGTATTCTTTGGTGGCTTGGTTTGCTGATTCTCTAGCCGACCAACTCATATGTCTTTCTCTTAGCAACTCTGCACTTAATGACTCCATCGCGAAAGATATCTCGTCCACTCTTCTTTCTGCTGCTTCTTTCTCCTGTTTCAAATCAATTATAATGTTAAAAAACTTTGAAACACAATAAGTATATCCAAAGGGAGAAGTAAGAAGGATGAGTTAATTAAGTTACCTTTTGCATTTCGGAATACTTCACTGTCATAGCTCTACATTGGACCCCGATATCTGCAGCTTTAGCTTCCTCGGGACAAGCCCACCGGAGATGGAACTGGGGCCAAAGGGTAGGAGCAAGAGATGCTGCAGGAGGCAATAATGGGCCGTCGTATTTCAGAGGATCATAGAATGGGTTACAATGGACATGAGAAGTTGCATTAAATGAACGCATATCAGTCAAGTACGCCCATAGGCATCCACATGCATCAGCAATCCCACATTGTTGCCTCTCTTTTTCACTGAAATTTACACCAGCTCACATATTGGTAAAACATAATAACAATTGGTTTCACAATCACTTCCGTTTGGAGCTTCAAAATAAAGATTTACCTGTTGCACAAGAAGTTCCCAAAACGACATGAAAGCAAGCAATCCATAAAATCTACCAGGAAAGTCTGCAACACCAAATGTGAAAACCAATGAGTACTATTTATTACTGGTAGAAGTTGAACATGAAATAGTAAGAAATGTTTTTGCCTTCATACATACCGGAGAAAACTCAAACGCACAAGGATACATCCGCATTAGCTGTGAAACACTATCAATCCACTGAAAAAAACATAAATGTAAACATAAATCAGCCGTTGTCTGTCAACCCAATGAAATACAACTAAACAAACTAAAAGTATTACTATAATTTGCAAGAGGAATCACTGCTCGCTCACCTGCATAAATATAGGTGAATAATTGTTATGCCCATGGGAAGAGCTTGAAGATTGTGAGGATGCTGATCCTGAAGACTGACGCACAGGAGATGAAGGGAAACTTCCAGCAGAAGAAGACTGCCTTGGTAAGTCAAAATTACCAGATCCTGATATGTTAGGCATTCCTACACGATCCGAAAATGGGTGACCAAAAGCAAGCCAATCCTTTTCGACAAGAGCCTGATGTGAAGTTAATAGAAAAGATTATATAAGATAACGGGGTAGCAAACAAGAATCTCATCTAGAATGATGATGCACAATTAGTTGGAAAGAACAGATGAATGATACGGTAACATCTTAACTGGGTGCACACTGCACAGCGAAACATGAATGCATACTAAGAATAGAATTCGATATGGCAATCCCAGTCTACAAATGTAAATCATTAAATTATTCTAGTAACCAATTTTACAGTAGCAAAACATATTCTATGAGAAACCAAATTAAGCTAAAAGTAAAACCTGAACTAGATAAAGACGTTGGCAAAATCAGTCACATACAAAAAACAAGAACCCAGAAATACCAAATAAGTACAAGGAAAGGAATACCTGAAACCCAGTAAAAGTCCTGTAGTATGGATCAAGCAATAAGCATGCAAGAGAAACCAGCTGAGTTGTTCTGTCCCATCCATCACTGCGCAATGACATATGATGAGTCATGACATATAAAGAATAATTTTTCATCCTGATAATAATAGAAGCTTTTCCTAAAAACAGACACATCTTCATCTCATCACAAGTATGAGTCATGGTAGCTAACCTGCAGTGCACAAGAACGGATGCGGATTCCATAGCAACACGTGCAGCAATCCATGCTGCGCCAGCTAAGACGCTCTGGATGTGTATCAACCAACCACTGTCTCCAAGTAAAGATACTGAAGCGGACATACTACTAAGATTACCTCCTCCCCAGGTCCAACCACCGTGCCTCTGCAGATTTCACACATACATATATCTTAATGATTAGAAACATTAAGTATAATAGATCATATTGTATCCCCTAAACGAAGTCTGTCAAAAATGTTCCTGAATATTCAGTACTCACCAAGAACGATGATCTTCCATCAGATGATGTTGTACCGTGCATATCTAAATAATCTCTAAGACGGGAAAAGCTTTCCCTCATTGCATGTATGTTGTCTATGCCAAAGAAAACAATCTGAAGAAAGAAACACCGTCATTATAATCATGGAGTTCCAGAAGATCGAGACTTTAAGCATCAAACCACCAAGGTCATTTACTAACTTCAGATTGAAAATAATTTGAAGATGATTCTGAGCCGCCTCCCATTGCTCCATTTGCTAATGCATTTTTCCTAGGTCTTGCATCGGCAATATAAAGCTTCCTACAAAGTAAAAAAACAAGATAAGATAAATACATTTTTCTTAATATCAACCATATGAGTTAAGTTCAGCACATCCTTGTGAATGAAAAAACACTGTCAACCATAAAACCAGCAAGAATGTTAATTTCCTTTTGCAAGATACATTCGTGATGCATAACTCTTTATAGCGAAACATAAGATAAAAGACGGATAAGAATTAATCAGATTAAGGGTAGATCAGAAGCTCACCTTCGTTCTCCCTTAGCACCAGGTAACTGAGAGCAGAAAGCAGCAACAAGTTTTTCATCAAAATTACTGTTAGAGAAAGTGAAACAAATCAAACTTCAGAATCTATTGCTTTGAGAACTTTGAAATCCAAAACTGAACTAAACAATTATCCAGATGTCTCCTCGTGAAATTGAAAGTCTGATATACCTCCTCATGTTCATCATAAGACCCACTAAAGGTTGTGATGAGCGTGCAAGCACAGCTCCACTTCCTGCAATCGAGACCAAACGCAGCATGTCATTTTGGAAGCAATACCACCATAATTAAAACGGAAGCAGCCAAAATATCTGCATTTGTTACCTGGCTGACACCACGTGATCACAGGTAAGCGACATCTTGCCCGAAAAGAACATGCCTGGAGCAGCACTTCATCACTATCAGCAACATCGACATGTTATTTTTATTATTTATCAATACTGAATAGGAACATGGTCTTGTTCCAACGTGGAAAAAGAGACATGCCAAATCAGTGAAGAGGATTTTTCTGGAACAGAAGCATTCAAAGTTAAGAAGGGATAGAGACTTCTTTTACTTGCTGACAAAGATATCAGTGTCCTACCTTATGGATTTTGGAACCATGAAAGCAAATGGATAAGTCTGACACAAGTTATAATTGGAGTTCAAGTCGCTTATCCTCCACAGCTCATTGGACAATGTGAATGATCCATCTTCAATCATATCCATTGATGCTCGTAATGAACTTTTTCCAAGAAGACGGAAATATTCATTAAGCAGTCGTTCCTTTGGGTTTGCGTTACCAAATTTGAAAGGCCCGCATGCAAAAGTATAAAGATCCCATACTCTCTCTGGCTTGCTACACTTCAGTAACGCTTCAAACACAGCACGTCTCTGAAAAAGTATGATCTTGAGGTTATACAGATTTCAGGGAGAAATGAGTGAGGCAGCATAAAAGGAAGTGAGAGTTTCACCTTCTTGGTTCGAGGACGAAAGCCATAAACAATTATCCTCATGTCTTTTCCTGCAACATGTAAATGATCATAACGTATAATGTCATGTAAGACACACAGGATGCATAAAATAAAGCTGTAAAAGAAGTAGAAAACACTTCAACCAACATCACTGTGGGAAGATGTCTATTGTCCAGGATAACAACGCAAAAACCAAACAAAACAAAACTTACTCGAAACAGCTCTAGAAAATCATTAAATCTGGAGACATACCAGTGACCTGTAAAAGACGTCTTGGTGGATTCTTGTCAGACTGACGGGGGCTTGATTGAACTTTCAGCACCTATGTTCATCACCCATGAATCAGAAACACACATAGAATTAACAATGTAAAACTCACGAGCCTAACCTAATTAGTATTAATCGCATAGCTCTGTCTGTAAAGGTATATAGCAACTGACCATTTTGTTAAACTTCTCAATAGTTGCCAATGGAATAGTTCCAAGTGGAATGACCTTTCTGGTTCCTTCACTCTTCACAAAGAGAAACAAAGAGTATATTGATCACAACTCAAGTACTTGAAACATTAAAGACCTAATGCTGGAATAGTGAATATAAGTAAGTTTAAGACCTGCATTGTAAATTTTAAAACTCAGCAGAATCATTGCGAACGAAGATGCACACACATAAGAAACAGAGGAAAGAAAAAATATCATTACCAAAAAAAGAATACGGAAATTTGTCACCAACAAGGTTCCTGCCTCATCAGTGTTAAAAAGTACAACCCCATAACCCTGTAAACAAGGTCCCAAAAATCAGATTAAAAGATACAAAAAACAACAAATCCTCCATACTATTATCATGAACAAATGCCATAATACCAATACTGAAATTCCCATTATTTGCATAACCAAGTCTTCAATTTCAATAGCTGGATATGGTAACAAATTCCTAGAGGGAAAAAAATCGAATTTTCTAAAAACAATACCTCAATGATGACCCTCTCTGATTCCAGCAAGCAACTCAAATTCGCGAAAGAACCTGACCCTGAAGCTGACTGCGACCCATCGGAAAAAGAACCAATTAGACTTGAACACACAATAATCAGAATTCTGAGCTTTTTGTTTCCATAAAAAAAAAAAAAAACTCCAATTCACGTGTTGTGTGTTAAATTGTAGGTGAAAAGGGGAAAGCGTGAGAAACCCTAGAAGAATTGAGAGCAATTACATCGAGTTTGGTCCATTCAAGCGTATCCCAACTACCGGTAACATCCATCTTCTCTGATTCCGAATAATCACGCAGCGACCTTTGTCGCCCTGACGGTGGTCTCGGCGGCGTCATCAGAGATAATGAGAGAGACGGCAACGAGGCTTCACCTGCCGATCAAGGAGGCAAAGCGACGGATTTGTCACCCCACAACAATAATACGACACAGTTTTGGTACGGCGTTGTCGTTTTTTCTTCTTCTTTCTTTTGTACTTTCTTCTAATTGAAATAATAAAATCTAATATTGATTTTGTTAGTGTTTTTTTTTTGACATGATTTTGTTAGTGAATTTTTGCATTTACATTTAAAAATCAAGGCAATTAATCTGAGGCCAATTCAAATTAATAAAAATGTTATTATGATAATACTTCATCTTAATATTATATTTTGTTTAGAAAAAAATTAACATCAAATATTAATGAACCATCAAGAAAAAAGCATATGATTATTACAATTATTGATTTAGTTCCTTAGTTTATATGAATGAATATTATTATATAATATTAACATTTGGACGGTAGTACTTATCTCTAGTTGTACACAATAATGTCACCGTCTTGACAACAAAAAACTACGAACGAAACTATCCCCACAGGTCAATTTGAATTGGTATTAAACATCAGAAATCTTCAAACAAACAAAAAAATAGCCATCTCATTTGGATAATCTTAAGTTGGATTGAAAGACCAAAAACCTACACTCTGTCGGTTTAACATTATTATATTTCAAATTTTTTAATTTGCTATCCTCAATTTTTGTTCAATCATTTGTATTTTTACCTAATTAGTTTCCATTATTTTTATCTGATTAAAGTTAAACCCTGAATACTTGAAATATATAAAATATATGAGAAAAGAAAACGAAGAGAAAATCCAAACACAAAACTTGTTTTTAGTTTTGACTACTTTATGAACCATTTTAACAACAACAAAAAAAAATGAACCATTTTCTGGTGCTTCCCGTTGTCCATTCTTGGATCAATGTAAAGATTAGGATACAATTTCTTCCAACTCATTGTTAGTAAAGATTTCACAATCCACCACTTCAATCCAAATGATATACCAGTACTTGTTTATCAATTTTAACCACTTTTACCTAAATTCAATCTATAACACATAGCATGTTGCCTCCTCCTACCATTAAACAAACATTACACATGATTAAACAAATCTTTTGTTGTTTAATTCAATTTTGGGTGGTTTTTGGAATAATTACTACCAAACGTTTCCATCTACGAGAACATTCAGTTATTCATGCAATAGGTCTTCACTTTTGGAGCGGATTCTCAATTTTCATCAAAGCACATAACTGTACAACGGTCGTTGGTTACTTGACATTGATGCTTTATTCAATAATTATTATTTACGTACTTACCATTTACTCTGTGTTTTATAAGCGTCCTCTTCAATTCCTCCAAAGTTAATAAAAACACACACGGTCAAAATTTTCAAAATGTCACTCCTATTGCTCTTGACTTGTTCCCTAATGTCTTCTTAACTGTCCTAGCGATTTTCGTCTCCGGTTTAGTTATAACCATTACGTACCAGAAACCTAATTCGAGAAGCAATAATCTTCCGCCGGTGGATTTTGCCGAGAATTGGTGTTTGCCGTAGTGATGAAGAAGCCATTAAGAGCCATAGGGAAACCTAGGGTTTGAAAAATAAAAGCCGCGGGAATAGCATGTGAAAATTTAAACTTATACACTCCAATATTAAAAAAACCCCGGAAAAATGTGCTAGTATTATTAGTAAACGATTCCACGAGTATCTAATCAACGCATTATATTAACAAGTTTACAACTACTAATCTAATTCATGAAAAGAAAAGAACAAAAACTTTAAATTTCCAATCGTACTTCTCGGTACCGAACTCAGCCTCATAAAATTGAATGAAACCATCCAACCAATCACTTTAAATTCTCGTCACCTAAAATATCATGCTCTACTCTGTTTTTATACCTTCCTCTGTTCTCCCTTTCACTCCAAATCCTCCATAGCTTAGATAATAGTAGACGAACAAAAAGAAGCTAAAATGTCTCTCCTTTCGTTTTTTTCCACTTCCTTTACCATCTCTCCTTCACTCTTCTTCACTACCCTCGTATCAAGTTTCGTTCTACTGATCCTCACGCGCCGGAGTTCTAAATCGAAACGCGTGAAGCTCCCTCCGGGTCCTCCAGGTTGGCCGGTTGTCGGAAACCTCTTCCAATTCGCTCGCTCCGGGAAGCAATTCTACGAGTACGCTGATGATCTAAGGAAACAATACGGTCCTATTTACACGTTGAGAATGGGAAGTCGTACGATGATCATCATCTCTGATTCAGCTCTCGTCCACGACGCTTTGATTCAGCGTGGACCAATGTTCGCGACACGACCCTCAGAGAATCCGACACGGACCATCTTCAGCTCCAACACTTTCACCGTTAACGCTTCAACGTACGGACCCGTGTGGCGTTCCCTGAGACGGAACATGGTTCAAAACATGTTGAGCTCGACCCGGTTCAGGGAATTCGGGTCGTTGAGACAATCCTCCATGGATAAGCTCGTCGAGAGGATCAAATCAGAGGCTAATGATAATAACGGACTTGTTTGGGTTCTTAGAAACGCACGATTCGCTGCGTTTTGTATCCTCTTAGAAATGTGTTTCGGAATCGAAATGGACGAAGAAGCGATTATGAATATGGATCAAGTGATGAAGAAAGTGTTGATCACACTCAATCCAAGACTCGACGATTATCTCCCGATCCTTGCTCCGTTTTACTCCAAGGAGAGAAAACGCGCTCTCGAGGTTCGTCGGGAGCAAGTTGATTTCATCGTCGGATTCATCGAGAGGCGACGGAGAGCGATTCAGAATCCGGGATCTGATAAAACGGCGTCGTCTTTCTCTTACCTTGATACACTCTTCGACTTAAAAATCGAAGGGCGTAAAACGACACCGTCTAATGAAGAGTTAGTGTCGCTATGCTCGGAGTTTCTTAACGGTGGTACTGATACGACGGGGACGGCGATCGAGTGGGGTATTGCGCAGCTGATAGTGAATCCTGATATTCAATCTCGGCTCTACGATGAGATTAAATCAACGGTTGGAGATCGTCCGGTTGACGAAAAAGACGTGGATAAAATGGTCTTTTTACAAGCCGTCGTTAAGGAGATTCTACGAAAACATCCACCGACTTACTTTACGTTGACTCACTCCGTGACGGAGCCGACGGTAGTCTCCGGCTACGACGTTCCCGTCGGGATTAACGTCGAGTTTTATCTTCCTGGTATAAACGAGGATCCGAAGATTTGGTCTGAACCGAAGAAATTTAATCCGGATCGGTTTATTTCGGGTAAGGAAGATGCGGACATAACCGGCGTAACCGGAGTGAAGATGATGCCGTTTGGTGTGGGCCGTCGGATCTGTCCTGGACTAGCAATGGCGACCGTACACGTGCACTTGATGCTTGCGAAGATGGTTCAAGAGTTTGAGTGGAGTGCTTATCCGCCAGGAAGTGAAATTGATTTCGCCGGTAAATTGGAGTTCACGGTGGTGATGAAGAAACCGTTGAGAGCCATGGTCAAGCCAAGAGTTTAATTTTTCTTTTTATTATTATTGAAGTATGAAAATGACGTGTGCTTGCTTAGTTGCTTATATTAAAGGAACCTATACTTTTGTAATATGTCGAGGGCTTTGTGAATTCTAGTTAAGGATTTTAGTTATTGTCAAACATATCAATAAATGATTTGCTTTTTATATAAAACTGAGCTAACCTTAGACCATAACACTCATAATTTCGTACCGGCACCGAATATATACGGAAAATAATAAGGTTGAGCTTTCTTGATATTAGTAATAATTTCTCTTAGAAATATTTGTCAAGCCTAGTGTCTAACGATGCAAGTCAAATCATAAACACTTGTTTAACATTCGTAACCTCATGTTACTTTAGATTTAGAATGGTGAAAAATATCTAAAAGGACCGAAAGTAATATGATTAATGCAAAACGAACAGCATTGATGAATAAATCGAATGAATTAATGTAATGGAATTGAAATTTAATGTAGTCATGAGACGTGTACTAACAAATTAATTACGAATAGACAACTATTTTTTGTCATCGTTTTGAAACACTATTCTTTCTTGTGACCGTACTAAATGTGGTTTTCACAGTCGGCAAACGATATAAAGAATGTCACATTAAGCAAGACAACATCAAAACAGTACTGAATGATAAATTTCACTACTTATAATCGAGATTTTAGATAGCCAATAAAGTAGATGTAAGATATGCATGTGTGAATTAAGTCGATGACGTTTAAGAGCCGCCAATTTTAGCTCAGATATGAACTGTAAATCTAATTGACACGTGGTTCCTAGTTCACAATTAATGTTTGAAATAACAGTTCACAATATAAATTGTTGTATACAGTAAACTCTCTATAAATTAATAATAATATTGAGATCAATGAATTTTTCTATTATTTTATTAATCTATTAAAGTTATTAATTTTTATAGATGATATTTGGATAAAAAAAATAATTTAGGATAAAAAAAATTATTAATTTAGCGAGTTATTAATAAATGTACTTAAGTTTTGATTGAATGCTAAATTTACTCCCAGTAATAATAATATGCTGATCCACTTATATTGCTTTGGTTAAGTTTGTTGTGAAGGAGAAGCCCATTTATATTGGCCCAATAGCAAATACCATAATTACCCTTTTGCTCGCTCCTTCTTCGTCTTGTTCTTCTCCTGCTTCATCAATCTCCACGCTTGAGGTTTTCTATTTGCAGATTAGTTGTGTCGAATCAAAGCTGTGGATGAGCTCCGACCAATACTTCTGACATGGAGGCAACTGAAATTTGGGGGGAAATTGAAAGTTCTGAGAGGTGCTTCTGGGAAATTGAATTTAACATTTTAGTTTATTTGTTTTGTGTATTTTGGTTCCGTATTTGGCGATGCATAATGAAATTTGTGCCTATAATCTTCTGTAAATCTAGGACTCCTTCGCTTTGCCTCTCAAATTGAAATGTTTCTGATGAAAATTTTCGTTTTTCTAAGTTGTTGTAGAAACAATTTAGCTGAGTACAGAATTTGACTGTTCTTTGTCCTTTCCTTTGTTTTTGGTGTGCATAGCTACCTTGTGTGCTCTATGTATGAAGAGGCAGAGTCATTATCTTCCTCAATTCTGAAAAGAATATTTGAGAACATCAAAGTTGTATCTGAGGAAGCTATTGGTGATCATCAGTTATATGACATGTTTGAATCTGCTGGCATGGTTTTAGTCCAATCCATGCATGGACTTGGCAGGTATATTTCATGACAAGTATTCAGATTACCTAATTTGAAGATTTCTTTTCTCTCTGATTTCTGATTGCAATTGGATGCTGTAACATATCCCTATTCCACGCAGGACAGTTGAGATTTTAAAGGAGTTAAGAGATGTGTTTGGCGAAATTGCAGCTATTCCTGTTCAAGTTCTTCTCACTGGGTATCTTTCTTGTTCTGTTTCTTTCACAGTATTACAGCTTAATATGCTTGAAAAAGAGGATACTATTTGGTTCTTTCTACCATAGGTTTCAGAACTAGGAGTAAGTGACAACTCATAACCAAAGAATCTTGATAGTATTTGAGAGTTCGCAATATTTGCTATCTGAATGCATTAGCATAGAAAAAAGGTAAAAGAACAAGATTGTGGATATCTAGTTTTATTGATCTTCTCTTTTTTTCCTTTTTTCCCTTTAGAATCTGCCTTCAAATATCGAATGGTTCCTACTCGGGTGTACGTGAGATTCTGGAAGATTTCTTTAGCATATGGGTTTACAAGGACAACCACTATATCCTAAATGATGCTGGAGTAAGTGTAAAAGGGTTCCATGGGAAGAAATTTTTAGATATTGCTGAGTATATGGAAGTCGTGGAGCTGTTTACCTTTGGAGTTCTTGGAAAAGATTCAAAGGACATGGGCCTAGCCATTTCATGGGTTGAGAAAGCTGCATTGCCTGAGGAAAGACGAGAGGTACTATTGAATCTTTTCAAGAGTTGTGTATAAACTTGTGAATGTGTTCCAACTAAGATTCTACATTCAAATCTCTGTTTCAGGGGCTTTTGAGAAGGTTGCACTCTTTAGTTTCTCTTAAAACAGCAAAAGTTTTAGAGGCTAGTTCTTTTGAAGAAAATTCTAAGGAGTCTTCTTACACTGTAGTGAATAGCAACAAGTCGTTGGCTAATGAAAAGAATGATGATATTGATTCTGTCCTGAAACTCTCTAAACAATATGAACCTTGGTCACTTTGGTCATCCCACCCTCTAAGCCTCAAGCTTGGTAATACCCAATTTAGCATGTCCAGGGGAAAGGTTGCAATAAGCCTCGTTGGATTAATCATATGTTATGCTTTGAAGAGAAAACGAGCTGCTTTCATACGGTAAGAATTCTTCTAAGCTTGTTTACGAACATCGGTATGCTTTGAATGATCACAAGTTATGTGATGAAACAATACATAGTGAACCACAAAATAACCTCTGTGTGTGTGTGTTTTTACTTTGTTTCAGGATCATTCGCAGACAAATAGAGTCCACGAAAAAAGCAATTGCAGATTTCTGGAAGCTTGCGTTTTCATACCAAGTGAATCCTCTTGCAGCTATTCAATCTATACCAAGCACCGCAACATGAGGCAAATGGTGCACAATTCCCAGAGTCTGGAAGATGGATCAAATACGTGATTTTGCATTGAAATAAATCTGCACCGTACCCTTCTTAGTTTTAGGATCAGGCTTTATCACACCCTATATATTTAGTTACTCACAGTGTGTTGGGCGACTTGGGTCCATGTAATCTCCATTGATAAGAATAAGGTTTATTGGGGAAAACACATACTTCTATGTTAAATCAGCACTATGTTTTTGGTACTTATGTATTTGGATAAACCTGAAGATATTAGCTAAACAGAGAATACCAATCAAGTATTTTCTTTATTTTGGTACATTGGCTAAAACTTGATTTCTTCCTAGGTCATTCTGCGTAACCATACCGTAGTAGTTGAAAATAATGTAAAACATTCTGTATTTAACGAAAGGATCATATGGTGTTTGGCTTAAATATTTTTTAAAAAAACTTGTAACACCCTCAACTCGAACCCCCAAAATTGAATACGTTAAACCATTTTTTATATGCACATTACCAATTGATCCAATTGATCCAAAGTCTTTCACGACAATTACTCAAATGTTAAACTTTATAAATCTCATCAGATCATATAAAATTGAGGGAAAAAATTAATTTAGGGTTCGAATTTTCAATTTAATTTATGCTGTCTTCGAGTTTAAAGTCTCAAGACTCTGGAAATGGGATATTAGTTGTTGTCGCTGGTTCTTTGATTTCAATCCAAGGACTTCTAAAGTACTTCACGCAATCCTTTTTTCTTGTGCCCCAAGGAAACAAATATTTTGTTGTGAGTGACACTCTGAGTTTTACTAACGATGGTAAGTTAAAAAAGTTGAATTATAGATAAGCACCATGCACGTTACATTTATTTTGCTCCCCTAATCTTTGATTTTATGTTGGCAATGGTTTAGTTATAGAGAAGGAACTTCCGGAACCAGACGACCACATATCAAATGCTCAACAATATGATCCTGCATTTTGGGATGACATTACTGACATTCTTAGCTGCTCTGAGATGGATCCTCTTGCACCTGCTAAATCTCGAGGTTATGATTCGTTTGAGCTACCAAACCTCGTTTATCAAGAGCCTAGTGCTGAGAGTTTCGACATCATTGTTGAAGGATCTTTCACTTTAAACAACGGAGGTGCAAAGAAGAATTTCACATAATATTTATCTATGGTTGCCAAACAAAACAATATAATTATCTCCAAGAACAATGTGCAAAGTTGAGACCGCATTTTATTATTAACAGTTAAAAAAAATTAATAGCAACTAAACATAACGAATCACTTCTTTTGGGTATTCATTATCTTTATAAATAACTTATTCTATATGTTTTCCTATTTCTTCATGGGAAATTGCACTCTATACCAACATATTATTGAAAAATTAAATTTATGATAATGGTTTTTCATTAATTAGTTATCTCTCATCTCATATTTTTTGGACCAAAATATCTCTATCATAATTTTAACGGCTAAGTTTTCTTTTAACAACTAAGAATTTGGAGAGATAAGTTATAGTTTATATGATTAATTATTTTGTTAATGTGATATATATAATTTTGTTAACAGTTAAGTATATTATTGTTAGTAAATTGTTTATTTCATTAATATTTTATATATTTCATTAGTCAAAGTTATTTCATTATTATAATATTTTATATAGTGCTAAGTTAATAAATATCATATTAATCATTTTTAGCATAATATGATTCACAAATAATATAATATAGGAATAGTAATGATCTTTCATAAATTTTTGGACCAAAATACCGGATATAATCTCTACTTTATATGGTTAGTTATTTTGTTAAAGTGATATTTATCATTTTGTTAATGGTTAAGTGTTGTTGTTAGTAAATTGTTTATCTCATTAATATTTTATTATTAAAAATTATTATAATAATTTATATAGATCTAAATAAATAAATAGCATATTAATCATGTTGTTAGTTTAATATGATTCAAAAATAACAAAATATAAAATTATATTTAATTTGAATATTCATGTTTTGTATATATTAATTCCTTTTTTACATGATTAAAACATATTTAACACATGTTCTAATATATAGCAAAGTAAGTAAGTAAATAAATTTTATAATCATTTTATTAGCATGACATAATTCATAAATAACAAAACATAGCATTTTTTGAATATTTATATTTTGTATAGAGCAATAACTTATTTACATGCTAGAACATAATTTAACATGTTCTAGTTTTATTATCAAATATATAGTAAAGTAAAGAAATAAATAATAGGTATGATAATTATTTTGTTAGAACTGGAATATATTTCACGTTAATAGAACCGTTTTGAACTGAACTAATGTACTCAAATATTTATGGCTAAGCAAATAGTTAATCGCTAAAATTATTATAGGGGCATTTTGGTCTCAAAAATTATGAGAAGAGAGAGAGAATTAATTAATGAAAAATCACTTCCACAAACTTAATTTTTAAATAATTTGTGGTTTTTGAGCTCAATAACCCTTTCTATAAGTTCTGGGCGACAAAAGAAAAAGTGAAAATGAAGAAAATTACCAAAAAGCTATCAATGAAAATCAGTCCCGGCCCAAACCAATACTGAACCTAAAGCCAAATCAATTTTAAGTCCATTTGTAAAAAGAATTGTAAAAATATGTAGATTGTAAGGTTTGAAATGCACTTTTGATGACTAAAACATTGACTTAAGGCCACTACACCAATATGCAATTAAGAGTCGTGTATATTAAGAGTGCGTAAAAAGCAAACGAAAACCCTAAATTACAATCAAAGCCAAGCGACACCTGTTCCTTGAGAAACACAAAGATGATGTCGGACCTTCTAGGCAGAGCCGTGCCTACACCTTAAAAGGCCCAAGGAACTTTTTTTAAAAAAAAATATTTAATTTAAATTTTTTTTTAATTATATAATTTAAAATAAAGTAAATATAATTATATAGAAATAAGTAACACATAAGTGTTTTAAAAAGATTTTAAAATTATAAGATAAGCAATTTTAAACTAAATTATCTTTTAATTTTCATAAAATATGTGCATATATTATTGTTTTCATTTATAAAATGTAACTATAATTATAGAACTGTATAGATAATAATTAATGTAATGAAAAAAGGTTACAAATGATAATCAATTCAGAAGTTTTTGAAAAGGAAAATGATCAACTCTTAACATTGTGAGAGAAAACTAAACATGAACTAATATTTTTTTTATTTTTTTTGAAGTTCAACATGAACTAATATAACCCCTAAAATTTTCAATAAATTGGGGGCTAGGTCAATGCCTTATTTTCATAGGCATAGGCACGCCTTTGCTTCCAAGGGATTTGTTAGAGGAGATACTTTATCGTGTTCCGGCCAAATCTCTAAAGCAGTTACGATCTACTTGCAAACAATGGAATAGTTTATTCAACAATGAGAGATTTACAAGAAAACACTTGCATAAAGCCGCAAAACAGTTTATGATTCTTATGGTGAAGGAGTTTAGGATTTGTTCGATGAGCGTTAATCTTCATGGAAATCAACCTGTAGAGGTCACACGTGATCTTAGACTAATCGACGCTTGATAACTTTAGAGAATGGTTTGTGTTTGTGTTGTTCATTAATGAATGACATAAACTCTATATATACATAAGAGCTAAATCTATGTCAACTAGAGTTAGGACTTATCTAAATCTTATGATATATATCTAAATAACTTAATCCTTATCAAAATAGGATTCTAGAATATTCTTCGGTTTGGGCTCCACAGACTTCACGGGCTTCACTTCATATACGGACTTTACCGGTCCACATTACTTGATCCGCAAGATACACATCTTGCTCCTCTAATACTCCCCCGCACGACAAACGTGGTACGCGAAATGCGAACTATGCAATCACAAAGTGGAACACGTATGTCGTGGACAACTTGTCGAGAACGGACAAAATAGTCAACAAACTCCTCGGGATCTGAGTAGACGATAAACAAATCAAAAATTTTGAGGCGGGATCGGTAAACATTCTTCGACAGTCCCGAATAAACTTCAACTTGAAAATAGGAGTGAAACTTCAGCTCGTCTTGGTCTTGATATATAAAGGGAATAACAACATCCTCTGGATGCAAATCATGCAACACCACACACAATTGTCCTTGCTTCGGACAGTCCACAAACCGGACTAAAAATAAATGACTTAAAAACTTGAGCTTTCCAAACAACTCTCCGTCATGGTTAAACTATAACCAAATTATAACTTAATGGTTAAACTATAACCAAACTCCCTTAAAATCATGTGAAGCCACAAAACCCTTAACATCACCACGTGATAAGAATCCCCAAATTAATAACTCTTGCACTAAACCAAATCAAATCTTAAAATAATAGGTTATGAAAACTAAACCCAAAACCAAAACGGAAGACTAATCTCAAAAGTAAAAAAAATTACTTAAAAAAAACAAATTAAATCAAACGTAAAACTTTTTTTTTTTTTTAAACCTCTTTAACCCAACAAATACATCTTCATCATCATCGTCTTCTTCGATGGCCACCGTCTCCATGATTTCTCTGATCACAAAACTTTTAATGCGGAATTTAAACACCAACCCACTAGGATTGGATCGAATGCTCTAGTACCATGATAACTTTAGAGAATGGTTTGTGTTTGTGTTGTCTCTTAATGAATGACATAAACTCTATATATACATAAGAGCTAAATCTATCTCAACTAGAGTTAGGACTTATCTAAATCTTATGATATATATCTAAATAACTTAATCCTTATCAAAATAG
Organism: Cardamine occulta; assembly: GCA_028015245.1. NCBI lineage: Eukaryota > Viridiplantae > Streptophyta > Magnoliopsida > Brassicales > Brassicaceae > Cardamine > Cardamine occulta. The sequence goes on along the minus strand of CM051370.1, from coordinate 2,801,390 downwards.
GATTCTAGAATATTCTTCGGTTTGGGCTCCACAGACTTCACGGGCTTCACTTCATATACGGATTTTACCGGTCCACATTACTTGATCCGCAAGATACACATCTTGCTCCTCTAATAACGCTCGTTCTAGTTTTGATCAGTTTGAGATTATCCAAGTCTCTCACTGCGACGGATTATTACTACTCTCCCACGAAGGCCACAACAGAATCGTGGTTTGGAACCCGTGTACCGGTCAAACCAGGTGGACCCAGTCCAAAAATCACTGGGACCGCTATGCTCTTGGATCCTACCGAGACAAGAAATCTGATGGTAATAGCTACAAGATATTGAGCTATAAGAGTTTAGGTGACAAGGACCAAGAACTTGCAATCTATGAGATCAAATCTGATTCATGGAGGATTCTTGATGCCACTTGTGACTGCGGCCGAGAATATAATGAATATGGCATGTTTTGAATGGAAATACTTATTGGTTAGCGGCAGATGAAAAAGAGAAAGAGCTCGGCATATTCTTACTCAGTTTTGATTACACAACTGAAAGATTTGGAAGTCGTCTACGTCTCCGGTATCAGTGTCCTTGTTATGAGTATATGTCTCTATCCGTTGTAAGAGAAGAGAAGCTTTCCGTGTTTGTACAACACGAAGATACATCAAGCACAGAGATATGGGTGACAAATAAGATTGGCCATGAGACCAAAGTGGTGTCCTGGAGCAAGATCTTAACTTTTAATTTCCCGCCAGAACTTTATATTTGGTATGACATTTGTTTCTTGCTCGATGAGGAGAAAAAAGTCGTCGTGTGTTGTGATAAATACATGGTAAGTGAAATACAGGGCAAAATTTTGGTCCACGTTGTTGGAGAGGATAGCAAAGTTAAAGAAGTTGAGTTGGGACTAGTAGGCGAATGTTGGCCATATTTGATTAGTTATGTTCCAAGTTTGACTCAAATCCAGCAAGTTGTAGCTAGGGGGCCAAAGAGAAAGAGATGCAATTATGCTGTCTTATGGTAAGTTTTTAAAAGACTTGTCTGGTTCTTGGGGTTTTGGTTTAGCTGCTACGAGGGAAAATAACTTCATACAGACAAATATATATGCATTTTTTTTTAATGTATATGATATGTTCATTTTCATGCTCATCAGTGTTACTTTCACAAAGTAAAATCCTATTTGATTCAGATAGTGCGTATGGTTTTGTTATAAGAAAAAAGGTCTGTAGTATACGTACAGACTTTCCTTTTTAAATGTTCTTCATGAATTCAGCAATATTGTAAGTATAGATAAGAGAGAATTGTATATTGGAAATTAAAGGGTATCATGACACCATTACATAAGTAATCTAATGGCGTTTCGGTGGGACCTCTAATTCAAATCTTTCTTGGGAGGGGTAGCATTTTGATGGAATAAAATGTTAGTATGTTGTCTATATTTCTCCAAATTTGGGTCTGTTTTCTTCGAGACTTGCTTACCGACAAAAATAGGACTATATTTAGTTACTCAAAAGTGTGTTGTATAATCATATTTGTGTGTTTCTATGCTAAACCAACACTAGCTTATGTATCAGTGCTTATTTGGATAAAACTGAAGATAATAATACAAAAGCAGCATTCTCCAATGTTTTCATGCTTTGATACATTGGCTCAAACTTTCTTTTCCTCAACTCATCCTTTAAAAGCAAACTGTTATCACTAAAGATTCTTAAGATTTAAGAAACCTTTTGTATTAGATGAAAGATTATATTCAGGGACATGATTGGTCTGATTACAAGACAACACTTCAATAACTAAAAGAAGGTAGCTTAAGAAATAGACATTTATTATAAAAACAAACAGGGTCACATGAAATGCTCTGTTTCTCCTTAAGCCTTGGCGGATTCAGCTTCGGTGTCCCAGAAAGCCGTTTTCTTCCCAGTTTTTGATACCGTCTGCAAAACGGCGTCTGGCTGCACGTTGCCTTTCACCGTCACTTTCTGCTCCTTTATATCCCACATCAAATGACTCCACACCTGCCACATCAAAATGTTTATGCTATGGACTTTACATAAACGTGTTTTGGTAAAAGAGAAGTTTGAAGAAAAAGGAGTCCAGGATCAAGAACTAGAGATATGGAGATCACAAAACATTAAGAATCACTTTCTGGAATGAGAGAAGGCAATAGGTTTTGAAGCATTTTGAGACAGAACATAACATCAAAGAGTTAGGAAGTCAGAGAAAAACTAACCTTCCATTTTCCCAAGGACTCTTTTCACAGCTCCAACACATCCCTACATGTCATAGCCACTCTGAGAACAACAGTCTACATAGGAGACACAGAAAAATCCACAGTTTAGCTTCGATCAAACGGACAAGAAAAGGACTAACCAAAGAGAAGACATCAAACCAATAAATTCTGCAGATTCAAGATCTGTGTTCTGTTCTCAAGAGTATTTTACCCAATCAAGGTGTCAATGGTTGTCGATATATGCGATTGAAATAAGAGGCAATAGATCAATGACACAATAACTATATCGAGGAAATTGACAAGGAATCCAATAAGATCAGACCATGGATCGAAAAGTTTGAAATCCTATCTCTATCAAACGAAAGGAGAATTGCGATAAAGTAACAGTTTTTACGATGACCCAGATCTGCATACAATTGAATTCGAATCAAAATCCGATTCAAGTACCTGAGACATAGCTTCGATCTCCAACCGAAAACTTCAACCACAGTGAAGGCTTGTAATGGTAAGAGAGAAAGAGAAAGAAATGGGAAATTTGGCTAAAAAAGCATCTACTTTTTAATTTGTCTATCTATATTTTTTTTTAATTATTATTTTATCCAAAACTGTTCATAATAAAAAAAAAAACACAAATTTTTTAAAAAAAATTATTAAAACATGTTCATAAACAATATAAAAAATTAAAAAATAAAATTTTTAATTTTAGGCAGTTTTAAATAGTTTTTTAGCTTAATGAAATATGTTCTAAAAAGTTTAGAATATATATTCCGAGAGTTAGAATACGTATTCTAACACTTGTACATCTTCTGAAAAAATTAGATTATGTATTCTAGCATTTGTTCATGTTCCAAGAATTTTAGAATAGATATTTCAGAACACATATTCTAAACATTTTAGAATACACATTCTACAAAATTTAGAATACACATTCTAGCACTTATACATATTCTAAAATATTTAGAATGTGTATTCTAGGAATCTACAAAATTTAGAATACACATTCTAGCAATTGTACATGTTCTAAGACATTTAGATTATGTATTCTAGTAAAATTAGAATACACATTCTCATTTAAAATTTTTTTTTGTTAGATATAGAAACTGAATCTAAAATTAAGGAAACTTAATATTTTTTAAATAATTTTTTAAAATACGGTTTTTTGTATATATTTTGAAAATTATATATATTGAATAATTATTTATTTCCCAATAATTATTTTGTTTATTTTAAAAAATCTATTTTAAATATATATATTTTTTATTTATCGATAAAAAATTATATATGTTTTATTTTAATTTTTAATTTTTTTTTCTTTTATTGATTTATTTTAGGATATATAGTTGAGGTTTTAAATATATATATATATATATTATTTGTATTATAAAGGTAAAACTCTATTTGAGATAGAGATTTTGAAATTTGTTAATTTTAAAAATTAAGGGTATAATAGAATTTATATAATATAAAAAGTATATTTTACCAAAGTTGGCAAAAAAAAATATAGATGGTCGAATTTGATCAAAAAAATTATATTTTAACAAATTCCCCGAAAGAAATTGCAGATTTTATATTTTAAAAGGGATATTGATTGGTTTTGCCCGAAAACAAAAAAAAAAGAAAAAAAAAACCCAAGGCATCCAATGATTGTGATTTAATTGGAGAAAAAAACGAAGATAAATTGTTTGATTTGCATTCTATACTATTATACTACAAATATTTAATAATCTCATTTACGTACATGGCGGATCTAGGTTGTGAATGGGATGAGCAGGTGCCCTTCCCTAAAATTTGCAAAATTAGTCTAATTTTTTAAAAAATTACAATAATACCCTCCTAAAATTTCAAAAAATAACCTAATTTTGTAAATATTTGTAATAATGCTCCGGGTAATTTTTGTTTCTAAATCCGCCCCTGTTTACGTATATGGATACCATGCATGTGCTTAATTGTCAACATTTTAAACTATTCTTAGATATTCTTGTTTACTCCATATCATTTACTATAACAGTTGATTTGTTGCATTGTCTTGCCTTCTTAACGTACGCATTTGTAAAAGTGAACTAGCTTGTCAATATTTTCTTTATTACTATGACAAATGTTTATATTTTATAAATTTAATATTTTGTATTTAGTTTTTCAGATAATTTATAGATTTTTTTCTATTTTGTTCGTTTAGTTTTTGATAATTATTATTTATATTTATATGTAATTTTTATTTCATTAAATTATAAAATATTAGTGTTGTTGGTTATTGACGTATATACTCAATTTAATTTCAAGTAAGTAGTTTTTATGTACAAGTATGCTCCGCTATATCCAACGGGTTAGCGAGCCGGCCCGCAGGTTTGATTATTGTAATTTTAAATAATTAAAATATTTTTAAAATTGAAATTAACAACTTTTAAAATATAATATGTTTAATATTCTCTTTTATATATAAATATGTTAATTTTATACATAAAACTCTTTATATAGTTTCAAATATATCATATATTATAATTCATCAATTATATACACTTATTTATTTATATAATAATTTAAAATAATTTAAAAATAAGATCAAACAAAAGTGAAATGAGAATCATAATTATTTTTCTAATACAATTATTTAAATTAGGTAGATAGATTTTAGGCAATTTAAAATCAATGTTAGTTTTCATAATATTGTTGTTTTAATTTGTTTGGGTATATTTCTAATATTAATCATGGTGTATTTGTCTTAATATGGATGTTTGGAAATAAACTTACTAGTGTAGTAGATTTTGAGGTTATTTGTTTATTCGGTTTCATATAGTTTGTAACTCAGGTTTTTAGTTACGACTGAAATCTATGAGGTTTGTGATTTGCATGAAGATCTAGACGAAATGCCCTAGAGGAAGACTAGAGCTAAATGCTAATGTACTAGCAGAAGATGCAGCCACTTGGGCTCACGACAACTTAAAGAAGAGGCCCACATAGGCCCAATAACTAAGACCCGGTTTATAACTCAGTTTAGGGACTAATCGACTAATTTCAAGATTATTATCGCAAGTCTAATTTAAAACAAGATTACCGCCATTGGAGTGGCTATTAGCCTATTAGTAGCTTTGGTGATAATTTCAAAATAATTTTTCTTGATTCACTTAGTAGCTTTGGTGATAGATTTATGGTTGATTGATCGCTATTGGTGTTTGCAGAATATAGATGTACATGAGCTTAATACGTTGGTTGTTGGACGTTTTGATTCATTTGAGGTAACCAACGTTGTATCTCAAGAATCTATAACTGGGAGTGTCGACGTCGTTGTTCATTGATATTTCACTTACGGAGGTGAAAAGATTAACTTCACACAATCTTTCACACTTGTTCCCGTCAACACTACGTTTTTTTTTCCAGTGATACATTGTGTTTTGCCGATAATGGTGGGTAACAAAACAGTTCAATTATAAAGCACCATCTATCTTTTGCTCGCTCGCAATAATATTGATTTAATGTGTGAATGGTTCAGTAACAAAGAAAATGGTTCGATAACAGACGAAATCCAATATTAATTATTATAGCATATATATGACTTCAAGACATAGACCAGGCAGCTGGGTTATGATCTCCAAGAACAATGTACGAATAAGGAACACACGGCAAATTAAGAACCACGCGAGATATTATTTTAAGAATTAAAACAGAAAATAAAAGTTTGGAGAAACATGAGAGTTAGAACATCCATAGTAGTAGTTTTGCATGTTAGGTTCTCAAAAAAAAATTAAAATTAAAATTGCCGGTTGTATCAAATAATTGAGAGACTCTCATCAAAATTATTTATACATTATGGTGCATATAAAAATTGACCTTTAAAGTCTAAAAATAGGAGAAACCACTAGAATACAAAGATTTGGTTAGTTAATCCTAAAATGTATATTAAAAGTAGGATTGTCTAATCTTCGTTTTAAAAGTTTGGTTGTTGCCATGAAAATTCTGAAATTTTGGTTAAATTGGCACGTAGGATAGAGTTTGTTTGTTGAGATAAATTTGTGTTCAATCTTAGCTTTGACGGTTGTAAAGTTTGCTGTTTAAAAGTTGAAACAGCGTTTTATTGTTAACAATTTTTAAAAAATTAATAGCAAATAAACATAATGGATCACTTCTTTTGGGGTATTCATTATCTTTATAAATATCTTCTATATGTTTTCATATTTCTTCATCAACCTATAAGTTCTCGGCAACAAAAATTTCCACATAATTGAAAACAAAGGTCTTCCAATTCTTTAGTATTGATTACTTATTGGGATCAAAAGAAAAGGTGAAAATGAAGAAAATTACCAAAAAGCTATCAATGAAATACGTGAAGCTCCGCAAGTGCCGGCTCCGGCAAGACGGGTCCATGAAGTCGGTGGAAGACGGTGGAGAGCTTTTCCGGGAAACTCACTCGCCGGAAAAAGAGGAAAGTAATGAAACAAAAGAGACACCTAAGGTTACAAAGCTTATGGAGTCCATGCATCGTAAGCTGACGCTAAAAGAGAAGTCACATAAAAAGAATATCCACGTGGACCATCACGATCAACCCGAAATGTCAGAAAATTCGGTTAGGAATGGCAGCCGTGATCGCAAGGACCAGCTTGAAGGCTCGGTTAGAAATAGTCATATGGATCATCTTGAAGATTTGATTAGGGGTCGTGATCGTATGGATCATCTTGAAGGATCCATTAAGAACAGTGATCGCGATCGTGTGGACCAACTCGAAGGATCTAGCAAAAAGTGTGACCAAGACAATACTGCTAAAACAAGAGATCAAGTAGATAAATCAGAAAGATCGACTATAGATCCCTCTGATTTTGCTTCAAAAAAAGATTATCTTGATTGGATTGAATACGTGGAAGGGTCTAATCATCATTTTTTCGATCGATCTGAAAATTCTGAAAAAACATATAGAAAGGAGGATATAGATCATGACCAAATAAGCGTTGGGATATCCGAAGGATCCATAGAAGGGAACAACGACGAGATCCTATTACTCAAGAGCTCCAAGTATAGGAAAAACGAGAAATTTGAAGATTCAAAAGGTTATAAGAAAAGAAAAGGTAGCAAGCAAGTCAAAGATTCATTGAAAAATCATTAGTTGACTAAAGGTTGAATGGTTCCAAAAAAAGGATATATGGTTCTTTCGCATTGTATAATTTAGTTAAAATGAACTACTACTCTGTATATCATTATTTTTAACGAAACCCAACGATTTATGACTCGTAAAGTAACAGAAGCCTTATAGTTCAAAGATAGATATACGTTAATCATCATCATCTAAAAGACCGAAGTGTTGGCGGACAAAAAAAAAACCCTAAAGTGTTCCTAGGAGTGGTTATAGCCCAGAGGAATTTGGTCACCAAAATGTGGCTGCAAATTGGATCCAGGGACGGTTACATTGTCTGCATCTCCCATAGTTATGTCGTGGATACTCGAGCGTTTCCTCGCCATAGCATCCGAGTTTTGCCTGTGAAAAAACTTCTGAGCATGGCTTGCCACTTGCGTCGAGGTCCTTGACTGCACACAGTGTCTCGATATACTCTTCCAGTCTCCTTTCCCAAACCTCTTTAGTCCATCCAGAAACAATCTGAAGTATCATTAATCAACCAAAAAGTCCATAACAAAAGATCGTTAGTTATTACAAAATCACATATTCTCTCACTATACAATTATCATCATCTACGTTTAATTAACAATCTAAAGATCATTCTGTTAAAAAGCCTCACACTATATTAAAATTAATCTATATTTAGCAAAAACGTGATATATAAATCTTTTCAACCCAAAGCAAGACTTAAGCTGTTAACAGAAACCCTAATTCATAATCCCTAGCAAGAAAGTTTGCCTAATCACATTCGTCACTCCTGATCAAAGATTTAAAACCCTAATATATAGATCAGTATTTGACTAACCCGTGTTCCTCCTGTGACCAAGGAATTCCCCTCTTTCTCTCATTGTCCTTGTATTTGGACTTCCCGGCTTCCGTCTCTGACACGTAATCGTCTTCCGGATATTTGGGCAAAGCATACTTACCCGGCCGATTCGATGAGCTCAATATCGTGGATCAAAGCATCGTAGTAGCCCTGCACCACCACCAATGGTTTCTGCAGATGCTGTGCGATCATCACGAGATTTCCGTTGAAGTCCAACAAAGCTGACTCAAAGCGCTTGTCATCGTCCCTCGTCCACGGGGGATTCGCAGCCATATTATCCATGAAAACAACAAGAAGAAGAAAGAGCTTTTCGAGATCGCGATAGATCAGGAATCTGATCCAAGCAACAAGAATATGGTTGAGGGTTTTTCGATTCCAGTCAGATTTATAGAGGACAAATAATTGGGGAAATCATATTTGCTTTATTTGACAAAAGAACCCCCGAGTAATTTGTATTTCGTTTTAACCCCCATATTATATATTTTACTCTAAAAGCTCTCTTTTCATTAAACTTGTTTACGCGTTTGTTCATATCAGGAAAAAAAAAAAAACTTTCTGTACAAGAAAGAGTTCAAAGTTATTAACTTCCGATCAAATTTTGGTTTTACTTTGTATTCTCAATTTACGTGTACATTGATAGGCTTTTTGGATGGAAAACCATCGACATGAAATATATTTAAATATATGATTTTAATCATTGAAAAAGATGAAAAAGCTGACAAAAATATAGTTTTAAAAAAACACAAATCCAAAATGTTGAACATACGCATAAAGAGAGTCAAAATTCAACACCCTTAAATTGTTTTCTCAACAAGCTTTTATTATTATTAATTATTATTATTATTATTATTATTATTCTTATTTTTTTTTTTTTTTGCTATTATATATAGATAATCTATATATAATAATAATATGGCTCGGAGTTGGAGGCCTCAGCATGATGACCTCGACGAACACTTGGTTCTTGTTGTGGCTGCGCCGGTGGATGAACGAGACTCTCTTGTCGTTCCATCAAGTTGATATTGGTGCCCAACAGAGTAAAGTCGTTGCTTTTGGGGCGTAGCATCACTCTCACTTCGGTTTCCTCCAGAGTTGGGTCATTGGCTCTCGGCCTCTTCATCACTTTTTTCTCTGACTTAAGCCAGAGATAATAGTTGTTTGCATAGGCTTCGACTTCCATCCGGTTTACACAATTCAATAAGATCGCTATTCTATCCCAATTTTGCCCAAATCGGTGTAAACCGATCATAAACCATCTGCAAAAAAAATTGTCAGTGAGATAGATCAGCCCATTTTCAATTTTCAATTATATTTCAGTAAAAAATAAAATGAAACTCTGCATGTCCTAGCAAATTTTTTTTTAAATGATAATCTACACTCGGGAGATTACGTGATAAAATGCAGATTAATCTAGGGAGTCTGCAACCGATTTGTAAATTTTCAATGGCTAAGTAAGAAGATAATGCATCTAGATCCACACAAAAATACGGCTAAGCTATCATCACTTGATTAAGATCGATGTTAAATTTTAAATGAACTTATATGAGTATGTAAATTAATGTATATCCCTGACTAACAAGAAAAAAAAAACTCATCAATCATTCTTTATAGATACTTACTCATGTGTTTCTTTGGTCCATTTGGACTTTTTCCCCTCACTGGAAACCTGAGACGCTGCCTCAGTCAAAGGTAGTCGACTCGCCTCCACCTCTAAAAGATCATTCACCAATTCCTTGTAGTGCCCTTTAACAACAGCCACCGGTTTCCCCACATACTCGGCGATATAATCGAACCGAGAGGGCAAAAGTGGATTGAAAGCCTCCAGTGCAATCTTAAAAATCTCGTTTTCTTTTCTCGTCCATGAAGTTTCAGCCATAATTCCCCCAAAAAGTTTAAGAAATGACCAAGTTGACCGAAAAAGAAAAAAGTGAGTTGGGAGAATTATATTTGACTTATAGATAAAAACTCTTCTGAGGGTTGTATCAGCTTATAAACACACCCAAGTAGCAGGAAATGAATGGCTGATCTTCTTGTATTCAAAGATAACCTTATAATTTTTCCATACAATGTACTTTTATTTAATATTTTCATTCATTTTCTTACCTGTTTATATTATCAATAGTTGAATATATTTTATATCTCATATATAGATAATGACGGTTTTACAATCAATCAAATTCTAATACGTGTCCAAATAAATTTATATTTCGACGCGTGTCAGTAATTAAATTTAAGTTTGAATATATAGAGTTATTAGTAGGAAACAAATCTATAACAAGAAAATGAAGAACATCTAGTCAAGACTTTTATTTTGAAAGATAAGGTACTTGTGTTATTGAATTAAAGTTTTAAAGTATTTTTTTAATGTATTACGGTTTGAGAAATATTATGAAATATCCGAGAAAAAGACTTGAATTTGTTTGCTTATGTTTTAGATAAAAAATACATTGAAATCTGTTCCAATTAAAATATAAATAAATCAAATGAATAACACTTAAATGTATGAATAATAGTAGATTTTAATGTATTTGAATAACACATGATTTTTTTTAACACATTATAACAATACACATGCATACTACTTAACACCATTTTCAAGAATTTTATTTTTTAAATCTATGTTTGTAAACAATTTTCTTCCAATGTGAACAACCAATTTTGAAGTCAGTTTTTAATTATTTTAATGTTTGATTGGAAAAAAAAAATAACATATGATTTATTGTATATTTAAATTACATCAATTTACATTGAAATTACCATATCCAATAATAGCTCCTAACTTTTTATTTGAAAACAAAAAAAAATAGCTAACAAATTATGGTCTCCTTTGCCGAAGTCAGTCGTTACGTAAAATTTTCTAAAGCCGATCTAACTGTCTTTGAAGTTAAATATTTAATTTTGTAAGAGGTAAATGATACAAAGTATATACATTTTACGTAAACAGACATACAACTTTTTTTGTATTAGTTTTTTTTTTTTTTTTGGACGCTTGTAAAATCGGTTTAAAGGTGGTTGGACATGAAACATCTTCTCGGTTATAAATCAGAAGACAGAGAGAACGAGTGGTTGACAGTTGACACTTGACACATGAAACTAGTACATGCGCTTAGAGAAGATACTTAAACAAAACGGTTATCAACCGACTAATACACCAAAAAACTGTTTATACCAAAATGTGGTATTATATTAATTTATTCCTTACTTGAACTCTATGAATATCAGAAATTGCAGCCAATTCAAATATACTTTGTGAGAATGTTTACGTGGGAATTTTTTTTGTTGGTCTTATTTTTGTTCCAATGTGAGATAAGTTAGAGACTTAACTTTACCACATTGGAGATATCCATCAGTCACATATCCACCTTTAAAAATATACATAACTTTCTAGACGGATAAAGGATATTATAATTCCATTATGCAAAAATGTTTTTTTTATAATATTTTCAATAAATTAATGATATATTTGTATTATAGCATACACGCTACCAAATAGTGTAGACTATTGTCCGAGACTCCGAAAGTTATTATAAAGTATAAACAAGTACAGTCAACCAAAGCAATTACTAACCAGAAATAAAACAATTAATTAAGCTAAGATATTAAAAAGTATGTGCTATTCAAATATAAAACTTGCTGGACCGAGCAGATTACACAATCTTTGGGTTAGTATTTTTCTAGACTATGCATTTATTTATTTCATATGTGATGATCATTGTGAATACAAAAATAGAAAATAGAAAATAGAAGCTACTTCAATATAATAACAAAGTTGACAAACAAAAATAAAACTAATTACAGTAGTATTCCCAAAGTTTGTCATTATTACACCAAAAGCGACTAGGGCTCTATTATATAAAATCACGTCTTTCAAATTACTCTAAAACACTATACACTCCGATACATATTGATCGATCCGACCCGAATCCGAAATGGAGGCCCAATACCGCAATCACGGCGGAGACACCTCCTTCTCTAGCCTCCGTGTCTACCTCAACTCTCTCTCCGACACTCCTTCCCGCTTTTCTCGCCGCGCCGTTTCCGTTTCCACCTCTTACGACGAGATGAGCCGCGTCCGCGCCGTCTCCGGCGAGCAGATGCGCCGCACTCTCCGGTGGTACGATCTTATCGGACTCGGAATCGGCGGGATGATCGGTGCCGGTGTCTTCGTCACCACTGGCCGTTCTAGTCGTCTCTATGCTGGTCCCTCAATCGTCATCTCCTACGTAATAGCCGGCCTCTGCGCTCTCCTCTCCGCCTTCTGTTACACCGAATTCGCCGTCCATCTCCCCGTCGCCGGCGGTGCTTTTAGCTACATCCGTATCACGTTCGGTCAGTACTATACTCTCTCTCTCCCGTCTTGTGGAAATTCAAATTTCAAAATCTGTAACCGTTTTCTGGATCCTTTAAAATTTCCGTTACAGGTGAATTCCCGGCGTTTATAACCGGAGCGAATCTGATAATGGATTACGTTATGTCAAACGCCGCCGTTTCAAGAGGATTCACCGCTTATCTCGGATCTGCTTTCGGAATATCCACTTCGGAGTGGAGATTCGTCGTCTCCGGTTTACCAAACGGATTCAACGAAATCGATCCAGCCGCCGTTATCGTCGTCCTCGCCGTTACCTTCATAATCTGTTACAGTACGAGGGAGAGTTCGAAGGTGAACATGGTATTAACGGCATTACACATTGCATTCATAATATTCGTTATCGTTATGGGTTTCTGGAAAGGAGACAAGAAGAATCTAACCCGACCCGCTAACCCGATTAATCCATCCGGATTCTTTCCTTTCGGAGCTACGGGAGTGTTCAACGGAGCTGCTATTGTTTACCTAAGCTACATAGGATACGACGCCGTTTCGACAATGGCTGAAGAAGTAAAAGACCCAGTCAAAGATATTCCCATTGGTATCTCTGGCTCAGTCGCAATCGTCATTGTACTATACTGCTTAATGGCTATCTCCATGTCCATGCTCCTTCCTTACGATCTGGTCCGTTAAATAAATCAAAATGTGGGATTTTTAATTTACGATTTTTACTTTATAGTGGTTGGGTGTAATGATCAGATGTGGGTATGTGTACGCAGATAGATCCGGAGGCACCGTACTCGGCGGCGTTTAGTAAATCGGAAGGGTGGGAATGGGTGACGAAAGTGGTTGGGATTGGAGCAAGTTTTGGGATATTGACGTCGTTGTTGGTAGCGATGTTGGGTCAGGCTCGGTACATGTGCGTCATCGGACGGTCAAGAGTGGTCCCCACTTGGTTTGCTAAGGTCAATCCCAAGACATCTACTCCAGTCAACGCTTCCGCTTTTCTTGGTAACTTTTGTCCCACTCTCCAACATTTTCTTTAGTAATAAAATTTAGAAAACAAAATAAAATCCATTAATGTCTTCTTTGTTCTTAATATTTTTTTGTTTTAAGGTTATGTTGGAATTTTCCTTTCGTCGAGATCGGTTTATGTTTTCTCTGTGTTTTATTTTTATGAAAGTGATAAAAAAGACAATTGGGAAGTGCCGAAGTGGGGACCCAATTTTAACCATTTTCGAGTTTTTGTTTTTGTTTTTGTTTCCATTCTCTTTTTGGATTTGAGCGTTAAGTAGATCATACTTTCCACGTGATTTTACTTAATTACGATATACATGTAGAAAATGAGGAAGACAAAAACAAAATCTTTTCATTCGTTATTTAAAACAAAAATCTTCTCCAACTGATTTTGATTGTGATTGGGGTTATAGCTGTGACTGTCTCTATATAAATGTAGGCCATAGTCTTATTGTCTTATGTGATTTTAGTGTTGTATCTTAATTTAGAACATAGAATCCGATAAAATGTCATGCTCGTGTTCACCAAACGGGTTCAACATGTTCAATCTTTTCAACGGTCTTGACTGTGACATTTTGTTGTGTCTCTTTGGTCTCTTTCTGTTCTTTAGTGAAAATTTGTATGTTCGGTTTTTATTCTTTCTTTCTTTCTTTCTTTCAAGCTCTTAAATTTCGAACTTTATGCAACGTTAACATATTATATCTTTAGGTATGTCTGGCCAATAATGTATGTTAGTTAAATATTGGTGAGTAAGATCTTGGAATCATTATTTATACTATAATTTGCCTAATATGCATGAGTGGTGGTTACGAATCTAGACCCACAATTTCTTTTTCATTTGCATATTCCTTCTTTTAGGCATTGTTTTTGTAATATTATGTATTCCAGTGTTAAAGTGTTGATCTAAAAGTTTTGGATACTATATTTTATAAACCAAAACAAAAACGTAAAATATGTACAAATATTAAAAGTAAAACATTTTTTTTTATATACCAAATTTGCATCCACTAACTTCTATGACTAATTTTTCTTTTTGAAAAAAAAATATCTGAGACATTGATCTATAATCTTTTGAACAAAGAGCAAGAGATCTTGAAAGTGGAACAACTCAAATCTCTCCCAAAAAGGGCCTTAGTCACCAAGTGAACTATTGGAACAAATTCTTGGAATATCTTCATTTTTGTGATAAAATCAACTTTATAAATCTTCGAATATATCTGCGTTATTAGATACTAATCTGATTGGTTAGACTAACTAAAGAACATGGATCTTGGCATATCCGTTTGCTTAACTCTTAAACGTTTCTCTATATTGTTTCTTCAGGAATCTTCACGGCGGCTCTTGCCCTCTTCACCGACCTAAACGTCCTCTTAAACCTAGTCTCCATTGGAACGCTTTTCGTCTTCTACATGGTCGCGAACGCCGTTATATTCAGCCGTTATGTAGCCGTCGGATACACCAAACCCTGGCCCACACTCTCCTTCCTTTGCCTATTCTCCATGACCTCAATTTTCTTTACCTTAGTCTCCAAACTCGCACCACCCGGCCCTCTTAAATGGTTCATGCTTGGAGCCAGTGCGCTGACGGCTTTAGCCACCGTGCAGATATTCCATTGTGTTGTACCTCAAGCTAGGATCCCTGAGTTTTGGGGTGTACCGTTGATGCCGTGGACTCCATGCGTTTCGATATTTCTGAACATTTTCTTGCTTGGATCGTTGGATGCTCCTTCGTATATCAGATTCGGGTTCTTCTCGGGACTGGCTGTGCTCGTGTATGTGTTTTATAGTGTTCATGCGAGCTATGATGCTGAAGGAGATGGGTCTCTTGATTTCAAAGAAGGCATGGAAAGTCTTGAAAAAATCAACATAGTTTTAAGTTAATTAAAATGCTTTTTAAGTAAAAAGAACTTGGTGAAAAATTTGCTGTCATTTTGTTAAGGGTTTGTTTAACAAATTGGTCTCTTTGAACAAAAAAACGAATTTTTCATCTTGTGTTGGACGAGTAGAGGAGAGACTAGACTAGAGGGAGTATATATAGGTTCATCTGGACGATCTTTTTTTATTTTCGCCAATATGGACGATCTTATTTATGTAATATTTTCAGAAAATAGGAACTTGTACAGTGGTGAGTTTGAGTTATATTACTGTTTTTTGAAAAATATCTGTTTGCTTGTGTGAAACATATATATGTGAAATACATAAACGGAAGTCAAGGCAGTGAGATCCATACTCATTCATATATAGTCATAGAGCTCACTTTCTTGCCTTTCAAGATTTGACGTTTGGCAGTGTCTCTTTCTTTCTTTATCTTCGTTGACTTCCCACAATAGTGTTTGAAATGCGCTTTACAGATATATAATATTTTTATAATCCTCTAAAAACAAATATTCGGAAGGCACTAAAATAGAGACAAGCTCAAATATATTATTAGAAATATAATTGAATTTAAATTCTATTTTAGGTTATGAATATATTTCTCAGCATATAATTAATATATTGAATGTCATACTTTGATCATAATAGCATGTGATTATGCAATCGTATTTTGATAGAACCGATATATAATATGCGTTAAGTGATTGAAAACTTAGTAGATAAAGATCGCAATAGAAATGATTTGTTTTAAATTTCCGAAAATTTTAGAAAAGGATTTAAAAAAAAAAATTAGAAAAGGGATGAGACTTTTGAATAGATGCTGAAAACAGCAATGAAGTCTTGGCAACTTGCAAGATCGGATAATGATATACTCCACCAATAAAAGTAAAAATAAAGTTCGTTTGATTCCATTCGTTATGTCGAAAATGTAGTTGTTCAATTAGTAAAGTCATGCAACTAAATCATGGATAATTATATATATATATATATAAAGGTTAAATCATGGGTTATTTGTTATCACTTAACATCAGCGTAAAGCCTACCAATATACGTTTTTAATAGTTCAATTATATTTGTTTGGTTGGAACTTGGAAGAAAAAAACTCACCAAGAATACTGTAAAATCCAGTGTTACACAGAAAATACTTTAAACATGACCGGTTTAACATATATACGGGCTCTAGAGCAAAAAAATAATTTAGAGCCTTAAAATTTTGATGTTAAGTTTAAAGATGGGGATGAAGATTTTCGTGAAGATGGTCCTGATTTATAGATTGTATTCGGTTTCCATGACTTTTCTTACAATTTTAACAGGCTAGATAATTTTGATTTTCAAGAAGTTTAAGTTAAATGTTGATGCTGTCAAGCTTTAGTTATATTTATAAAAGGAAACAGATGAATTCTCTAGATAAACGACATAAATTTGAAATAAGGTGATACACGAAGCATGTGGTAGCCATGGTGTAGAATGGATTAAAGTATGGCCTCGTGTAAACCCCCACTCATTGAAGAGGTGCCTTTATCCTCCAAAACTATATTGGGCTTATTTAAGAATAAAACTCCAAATAGAACTAGTCCACAAATTAATAATGGGCTTTACATCTAAGCCCGTTTAAATCAGTTGTATTAGAAATTGACTTTTGTCATTATACGTGTAAAATTTCTATTGGTTAAATTCACTGTGTTAAAATAGTCCAGGATATAGAGTATAAAGCTTATAAGAAGCCCTAAGATGACTCATATTTATACCCAAGTTTTCGACGGCTTCGTTTCCGATTCTCTTCTTCATATGCCTTCTCTGCTCTCAAGCTCCGGCCAGGCCATTCAGGTACGTTCTGATTAGCTTAGATTGTACGTCATTGTTAAGGAACCCATTGGAGAAATGAATAATCTTGTTCTTATATTTCGATATACTTTTATTACAGATGCCGCTCAATCCTGAAGTTTTCGTTTAAGATATGTCACAGTGTAATGAGTAGGACTCTTGTCTAAGTTTAGATTCTTTCAAATTATTAAAGATAAGTGGTTTTATCTGCATCTCTCTCTTCTAGATTGTATCATGACCCAAATGTTAGAATTTCGTGGCACAATCAAATGGGAAGAATCACAAAGAACTTGTAAAGCTATTTCATTAGTTGCTGATTGTTTGAAGATTTCGTGTAGTTGCTGATTTTTTTTTTCGCTGAATGTTAGTTCCTTTATGTGTGCAGGTAGGTAAGTGATAAATATGGGTCGTGTTCGTACCAAAACAGTGAAGAAGTCTTCACGTCAGGTGATTGAGAAGTACTACTCTCGGATGACTCTTGACTTCCACACCAACAAAAAGATATTGGAAGAAGTTGCAATCATCCCATCAAAAAGACTACGCAACAAGATTGCTGGATTCTCCACTCACTTGATGAAACGTATCCAGAAGGGTCCAGTTCGTGGAATCTCCCTCAAACTACAAGAGGAAGAGCGTGAAAGACGCATGGACTTTGTTCCTGATGAGTCAGCTATTAAAACCGATGAGATTAAGGTTGACAAAGAGACTCTAGAGATGCTTGCTTCTTTGGGAATGACTGAACTTGCTGGGTTTTCTCAAGTAGAGCCACAAGCTATGGGACCTAGCAATGTGTTTAGCCGGCCCGCAAGAAGATACTAAGGCCTGAGTTTATTGGTCTGAATCAAAAGAGAGTAGTAGGAGACAAGATTTGTTTGGTTTATTAAGAGTATTATGGATTCAACATTGTTTCGTTGAATTGAAGATTAATGTCTGGAATTAACTTTGTTTTGATTTTTGGTTTATCATCTTTTGTCTATTTGGTACTAAGATTTGGAGTTGCAATCGATTGAAAACCACACTTATATCTCTTTCGTATTTGTATTCATACATGTTCCTAATGTAAACTTTAAACTCTGTTACCTAAACACTCCGTCTATAATTCCGATTTTCCGAAATTACCCTTCGAAACCCCTCCAATTCTCTAGCCTGCCTTTCCTCCATCGCTGCCGTCAGTCTCCGGCCTCCTCCGCTCGGTGTTGTTAGTCATCGTCTTCGTCTATGGAATCTCCTCCTGAAGGTTACAGAAGAAATGTCGGTGTCTGCCTCATTAATTCATCCAAAAAGGTGATGATGAATTGATGATAAATTCATGGAAATAGCTTCTTCTTCGCAGGTTGTCTCTACTTGTTTTTTTTTTCTCTGCCTGATGATTCAGTACTTGTCAATTAAGTGCAGATTTTCACTGCCTCAAGGTTGGATATTCCCAGTGCTTGGCAAATGCCTCAGGTAAGCAGATACCTATTTTCGATTTCTCCAGTTTTTCTAATTGGTTTGTGTGATCACTTGAATTGAATCGTTTGTATTGATGGTTGATAGGGTGGAATCGACGAGGGTGAAGATCCAAGAGCTGCTGTCATGAGAGAGCTTAAAGAAGAGACTGGTGTTCACTCCGCTGAGATCATCGCTGAGGTTTTCTTACCTTCTTCCCTAACTTTTGTTAATCTATCTCAACAACTACGAACGTTGAAACACATGTTTTAAGAATTTTTCATAACTGTCTGATTTGTCTTAAAAAACCAAACTCTTTTTGGGGCTCTAGGCACCTTACTGGATAACCTACGACTTCCCTCCTGATGTTAGGGAGAAGCTTAAGGTCCGATGGGGTTCTGATTGGAAGGGTCAAGCCCAGAAATGGTTAAGTCTTTCGGATATTATTAAGAATCTCCTGTCATTTTGATTACGGGCTTGTTCTAATATTGTGTGTTTTCTCAGGTTTTTACTGAAATTTACTGGGGAAGATGATGAAATCAATCTTCTTGGTGATGGAACTGAGAAACCTGAGTTTGGTGAATGGTCCTGGACTTCTCCTGATCAACTCATCGAGCGTGTGCGTACACTTTTCTTCTTCTTTTTT
This sequence comes from Cardamine occulta, assembly GCA_028015245.1. Lineage (NCBI taxonomy): Eukaryota > Viridiplantae > Streptophyta > Magnoliopsida > Brassicales > Brassicaceae > Cardamine > Cardamine occulta. The sequence continues at coordinate 2,782,154 of CM051370.1, read as the reverse complement.
TACCACCAATTCTGCATTTTGATTTCTACTATTTGTCTACTTACATCTTCTTCTATTTCCATTATTATTCAGGCAGTGGATTTCAAGAGGCCTGTGTACAAGGAAGTCATGTCTGCTTTCGCTTCTCATCTCCAGTAAAAAGAAACCGAAAATTAAACTCACACTGTTTGAAGTGTTTTGTTAAGAAATTCGAGAATAAGCTCTTCTTGACATTTTTGCTTTTTGTTTCCATTTCTAAACAATCCATGAATTAAAAAAAAATACAATTCTTGTTCCTCTCTCGTTTCCTTAATTGATCTAAGTAAAGTGTGAAATCCTGTCTAAGTTCTTATTTTCTCATCAAAGATACTCTCGATTTGATCCGCAACAATCTTAGCAACAACTTCAGGAGCAAAATTCTGGACCATGTCGTCTCTTCCACGCTTTCCTCTAACCTTAGCCTCGTCAGGATAACTCATTACATACCTCATTAGAACCCTAAGCTTATCCACAGAAGGCTCTGCCCATTGATGCCCTTCAAAAGGACCTTCCTTCACTTCACTCATCTCTTCAACCACCAACGGGTAACCATTCCGCTCAGTCAGATACTCTGTTGGTCCTGACCAGTTTGTTGCAATCACAGGCAAAGACATTGCCATGGCTTCCACTATCGGTCGTCCCCATCCTTCTCCTCTTGTAGGCAACACAAACGCATCAGCCGCTTTGTACAACTGAGGCAAATCAACTTGAGCTATGTGTTTATCAATCACATACACAAAAGGGTAACCATTTCGAGGCTCTTCTATGTTCAACTCCTCTACGAAATCTAGAATCTTGTTCCCGAAATCGCTATCCGAGTGATACGCGTTTGTCAGCAAAAACAAAGCAACAGTGTCTTCACCAGAGAACTCTCTCAGGTAAGCTTTCAACAACACATCCCAACCTTTTCTCTGTTCCCATTTAAACACACTCAAGAACACAAATCCTAAACCAGAATTCCTCGTTCCAGAACCCAAAACCAAATCCGCAATCGCCATTAAATCCAAAGGCTCATACTTGGAAGGATCAAAGAAGGTGACATCTACAGGCTGTACAATCTTGACAACTTTAGATGAATCAACACCACTTTGTACAAACGAAGAGACATGAAACTCACTAGGAACCCAAACATGATCCATCTGGTTACATCGCTCCACGTGCTCTGGATTGACTCTATCAGTCTCAAACATTGTTCTACCAATCACAGATAAGAAATCTTCATAACCAGTGGGAGGACAAGGAAGAGTCTCAAACAATGGTGGATACCAAGCACCAGGCTCGCTATGACAAACAACGATCGTTTCGTTAGGTGTACATTGTGTTCTGTACATTTCGATCGCAACCTCTTTAGTCTCTTTAGCTAAACCATTCCAAAAATCCACTGATTCAAGATCACCATGATGCTCGATGGTGATTCGAAATCTAGGATTCCTGCTGAGATGGTGACGAAGTGATAAAATGTAAGACCAAGCTTCTGAGCTGTAACCACCACTCGAGAGGAAAGGAGCCATCCATAACACGCAATGCGACGATGTGTTTAGGGTTTCGGAATTGGATTTGGGAGTTCCATTGTAAAACCCTGGAAAGAACTGAAGATAGTTATAGATGCGATTCGCAGTGAAGGTGAATCTCAGACTTTTGATTTTGTAGGGATCGGTCGTAGTGAAGCCGAGTAAGAATATCGAAAGAAGAAGGCATAAGATCGATGAAGAGTAGACGAAGGTGGAGAATTTCCATGGTCGCTTGCTCCGATCTGGTGGTTGATCCATCGATCAAAAAAGCGGGAGAGGGAGAAGAAGAGGAAGAAGGAGAGATTCAGAGCAGCGAGAGGCCCATTAAGATTTTAGTTGGCCCATTTAACCAATTTTTGGGGATCCATTTGTTTTATTTTTAGTAACAGAAAAATATGATTACTATATTGTAAGAAAAAAATCTGATATACAGAATGTGAAATAAGAAAAAAATACAAATTCAAGACGAAAGCCAAAAGAAGAAGACTTATCAAAAGTTAAAAATTTAGAAACGTAATACACAAAATGAATAAAAATACTAAGGCTAAATAAAGCATTAGTAATCCACTCCACCAGAGATTCGCAGGAACTTAACCCCGGAGAGAAGCTCGTGGTACCGCCGGTAATCCAAACTCGTCCTCAGCCTGTTAATCACATTGTTAAACCTCTCCTCATTAGCAATCCATCAAAAGCTAAATCATACTTAAAAGCATTTCAATATTCAAGATTGAAATTAACCTGTGGAGCTCCAGTGCGTCCTCCAACTGGTACAGCAGGCAAGTTAAGTTCATCGGCGAAATCAGTTTCTTTATCGGGTTGGAGATAAGAAGGCATTCCATCTGCTTCGGTCTCGTTTCCCATGTCATATTCAAGAGCATCAAGCTCTGAAAATTCACCAAAAGCAGGTTAAAATCAAAAGTAAAAACCATAAGAATATGTTATATCCCAATTGCGCAACAAGAACTTTACCTCCCATGAGGTCATCTTCATCAAGGCCATCAGGAACATTGTAGCTCCTACCAAGTGTTTCTTGAATTTCAGAACTCACATCCATCAGATCCATCATCTCATCTTGCAAATTCTGTATCATTAGAGATCATATCAAATACGAGAGAAAAGCTTGAAATAGAGCTACAACTAAAATGTTGTAAAGTATCTTAACGTACATCTATATCTTGAATCTTTACGGTTTTCATCATTCCTTTCAACTCCTTGTTGGCAGATTTTAGTGCCGTCATCTGCAGATTGAATAGATATACAAATACATTAAACATTAAACATTAAACACATCTTACTCTTGTCAGATTTGATATATTGTAGAACGGTGAGAACAAAAAAGAAAGAAGAAGCAATGCATACAGTTTGTTGAGCATCTTTAAGGCCTTCAGCGGCGAATGAAACTTGATCAAGATTGAATGTCTGATTATAGAGCATATCGCGTTGTCCTTCATACCTAATTCAGCAAAAACGTAATTAGGTGATTAGAATCAACCATATCCAATGAAAATAGAATGCTGAATCGGTTAATTAATGACTAACATTTTCTTCTGCTTAAGAACCCTCATAGCACGAGCTTTGACAGCTTCTTGAGCAGGACCAGGTCTTGTCTTTTGAATCTGTTCTTTGTATTTGCAGAGCTCAACATCAAGCTTCTTTATCTTATCTTCTACTGAATCTCCTCTTTTGTTTATCTGACAAACATAAAATTGCAACATAGCTGAGTTAATATATATATATTTGGACCTTAGTGGTTCCAATAGCTCTTAAAAATTTCCTACGACTTCTCTATCAAAAATTCCATCTAAATGTCATTTAATCCAAAGTGAAGTCCAAAATCCATTGATCTATATAAAGAATGATTGATGATCAAACACGATTAAACACATAAAACCAATATCTCCCTAAACAGCTACACATAATCCCGAATTTTTCACATTACATACAAACGATTTGAAGAGGAAATTCCCAATTGAAATCGAAAAAAAAAAGAATAATTAGAAACGAGAGGAGAAACCCGATCAGAGGCATCCTGAATGGATGGAGGAGGCTCTGTGCTCTTTTTCGCGCCGAAAACTCTCCTCATCTTCGTCTACTCCGTTAAGAAATCTGGGAAAAATTGGCTCAGACACAGACAGAGAGACTTTGGAAATAAGAGATAAATCGAGAATTTGGAGAAGAAGGCTTCTAAAGGGTTTCGAATTTTATAAATTTCCTTAATCTATTTGGAACGAGTAAACAAAACTTTCAATTGGTCAAAGTCAACGAACAGAAGTTTCCTCGAAGGTAATCGATTTTGGTTTTGGTTTAATTTAGTAAACCGACTTGAAAGAAACTTGGCACAACGTTAATCAAACAAAATTGTGTTTACAAACAAACACAAGAATGAAGTTTTTATAAAGAACAAAGACAGAGATAGAGCTACTACTCTTACAGACTCCAGTATTTTCTCAAAAAAATTACAAAACTTTCCTATAACTTTTATAACCTTGAACAATTTTACCGCCAAATCCTGACTCTTGACACTAAAAATGACACAGACAATGAAGAAGCATAAAAATACAAAAAGGCTGATAAGATGACCCTCTTCCTTCATGAGCAATGTGTTTTGTATATGATCCACAGTGGCTGCCTATTTCTTTCTGTTGGTTTTCTTAGCTTTGAAGATTCTGCGGCCTGACTTATCGCCGCCTCCAGTGCTGCCCAGTGAAAAGCTCCCACCTCCTTGGAATTCTAGACTTTGGGATGCCTGGAAAGGTGATGCATTCTGTGGTGTGCTTGCTATTGGTTGCCCTCCAAACTGGAACGGGTTAGCCATTGATGGAGGCGGTGTGGCTGCTCCTCCACCAAAGGCAAAGTTTGGTTGAGGCATCGAGACAGCTGCTTGTCCAAACATTGGTGCCATCGATGCTTTACTAGCTTGATCTGTGTCTTCTGCCATACTGTCTTCCATGCTCACTTGTTGGTTATTATTGTTGATACCATTTGTATTAGGTGCACCAAATGCAAACCCAGGAGTTGAATTACCAAACAGAGACTGTGATGGAGTCGCTGAAGGGGCTGAGTTACCAAATACCGGCTGCTGAGGAGTGGTAGGAGCGGTGGAGCTGAAACCAAAGATAGGTGAAGATGAAGGGGTATTGGTAGATGCACCAAAAATGGGAGCAGAACCGCTTAAACTAGTAGCAGCTGAAGATCCTCCAAAGGAAAAGGTAGGAGATGAAGTAGTGGTGAACGAGGAATTGAAGACTGGAGCAGAGCTGGGAGCTTGCCAGCTTGTCCCAAATAGGGGAGAGCTCGTTGTACCACTAGATTTTGCAGAGGAGTTTGTTGAACTCAGCTGCGGTGTTGAGCCAGAAGCAAATACTGCAGGTTCCGACTTTGAAAATCCAAATGGAGAACTGTTAGATGCAAGAGAAGTGTTCCCAGACAAGCCAAATGAAGGAGCTGCTGCAGACGAACCAAACTGAAAGGGGACGCTCTGGGTTGATGTTGTGGTCCCGTTCCCAGTATTACCCGTCTGAGAATTTGCAGCACCGAAAAGAATTGAGGCCTGAGATTGAGAGCTAACAGTAGAAGCTGATGATGCAGCATTGAACCCAAAAACACTGCTTTCAGTACTTGCAGCTACACCCCCAAACATACTACTACCAGAGCTTGTAAATGCAGGAGAGGAAGTACCAAAAATATTAGTTCCAGCATTAGTAGCTGAAGAACTCAAAGAAAATTTGCTGGTCTCTGTCCCAGGGGTTGAGGAAGATGTCACCCCAAATATTAAACTTACAGAGCTCCCAGGTGCAGAAGATGCAGCAGTAGAAGTGTTTAATGTGCTGCCACCAACCACAGAGGATGTCCCACCAAAGATGTTATTACCTGCATTTGCCACAGCAGGAGATGAGCTTCCAAACACAAAACCTGGGGTGCTCTTAATTTCTGAGGATTTAGCACCAAAAACGTTGCCAGTGCTAGGATCTGCTGAAGCCATACCACCAAACTTGAAAGTGTTTGTGTTTCCAAATGTTGAATTTTTTACTTCAGTCTCCTTGGAGATCTGACCGCTAGATGAAGATACTGTTGACGCAGAAAAGGGAGCTGCAGGTTCCCCAAACTTGAAAGGTGTTGTAGAAGAAAGGGGAGGTGCTGAAGAGGACTGTGAATTGCTTCCAGAGTTGCTGTCGTTACTGGTATTAGCAGGCAACTTTCCAAATACACTAGTGGGAGTAGCCGCAAGAGATTGCACAGTGCACGGCACCTCACTCACAGAATTTGAAATACTAGGTGGGAAGGAAGGGCTTGAACCAAGAGAACCATTATTCAGAGGTGGACTGACAGTATTTGCTCCAGCTGAGAATATACTACCATTCAGGGTTGTTGCAGCTGAGGTAGTTGACTCAGTAGCAGAAGCACTGTTGCTGACAATTTTCTTTGATTCAGTTGGCTTTGCCCAAGCCTCAGATACTCCAAAAGCAGTGCTGCAACAGTAAGAAAGAAAGTCAGAAGCCAGTAAACCAGATAAAAACATTCATAACCAATATAGATGACGCTCCGTGGTTGATTGATACAAGTAATGAAATTAATGCCTATCAAGCTGAGAATTAAAATAATCATGCCACCAACCTGCTCGTATTTTCTAACTTGATTTCTGCAGATGCACCAGTGTTTTGATTTATTAAGTCAGAGGCTGGTGATGGTGAGAAAATGTTGGGAAATACAGCAGCAGCTTTCTTAGATTCTTCCAGAGGGATAATTTTCTCTTCTGGGGTAAGCTTGCCAGGAGAAATACTCGATTTCTCAGTCCCTTGGATGAACTTTGAAGTTGGCTCAGAGGCCATATTACTTTGCTGAACAGCTTCAATGGGCAAAGCCGCAAACTTGCTCCTTCCAGTTTCCATAGATCCATTAGAAGTACCCTGAGAGGCGTCACCATTAGAAATGTATGACGTAGAGGGTATGGCTTCAGCTGGAGTAAGTGGTTTCTCCCCTTTAGGCATGCTGATAGGACCTTTCTCTACTTTGAAGGTATCCTGTTTTTCTGCCACTTCAGACGAGGTAGATGCCATACCAATATCATCGTCCAGCTCCAAGAAATCCTGCATTATTTATTTCACAGTTGTATGTAAAGATGGTCAAAGGTGTGCAGTAAAAGTATGAACAAAGGTAATACACACATGATAGACAAATATGAAAAACAGTAGAGTTATTTCCTCGAAAAGGACAAGGAAAACATAAATGCACAAAATCTGATTTGCAGCTAGAGGTGTTATTATGGCTGCTATTTCAAGGATTGCCCGGTTTGACATTTTTTTGCAGTTCACATTCTGGAAATATAACTATAATAAATAAACAATATACCTCATGCGCACTCATACGAAATGCTCTCTTTTTCGAAGGATGCTCTTCCAAAGAACTTGTGAGAGGTAAATAAGCACCTTTACCACGAGTCTCCTGATCTTTACTGGAACCTGCTTTGCTAGCGCCATCAACAGTACCACCAGTCATCTCACTCAGAGCCAAAATCTCTCTGGAGACAGACTCTCTAGTTTTTTCCTGCTTTTGATAACTAGAATCTGGCAAATTTGCCTTCTTCTCAGGAAGATTATCCAAGAACTTCGGGGCCTCCACATTCTGAAGGCTTTTGAGAGCCGGACCACGTAACATGGATGGTGATAACTTACTTGGTGATTTCTCCCTTGTTGAAACCAGTTTATCAAGTTGCTGCAATATTTGTGAAGCCATCTCTCTGGACTTCGTAGGAACAAGGTTGAAACTTGAACCAGGAATATCCTCTGCACTGTCTTTAGATGTATGTATAATTTTTTGTCCACCATTGGCACGGACAGAAAGTGGACTCTCAGTAGTAGGCAGAGACAAGCTTCGAGAGGAAAGGTTAGATTTCTGACGAATCCTCCTTACAGGTCCCACAGATCCTATATCATTATCTAAGACTGAGCTCCTCCGTTTGAGACTCTACAAAATTAAATAAAAGTCATGCCAATGCTTTTTCCAAAGACAAATCTGATATATGTTTGGTGCATAGTCACAAAATTCTCACCGATTGAAGCCCCTGTCTAAAACCAGAAGATAAGCGTTCTTCCCATGTGCTTGGAGATGAATTAAAAAGAGACCCAATCTGGAAAAGAAAAACAATAACAACATATAAAACTGGGAACAAGTTGCAAACTTTAAAATAAAATAATCATAGCTCAATTTTGAAACCTTCACAGTGGACTGAGGCCTAGAGTACGGTGTCCTGGCCATGCTATAAACAGCAGATCTTCCCCGAGATCTAGGGGTAACAAAACCATTTTCCAGAGGTCTTTGTCCAGAAGGCTTTGGTACCAGTGACATTGTAGGTGACTTTGACGGAAAAGGGGTTCTGTTCAGGAAAACCGAATCTTCCCTAGACGCTTGACCACGCAACCCCAGCATAGAAGGAGTAACTTCTGATGGTCTGCTACCCATGTAGGCTTTTGCAAGCTGCGCTGGCGAAGCAATGCACTCATCGAGAGCCTGTGAAGGATGTCATCAACAATAAAAAAATTTAACAATGCCGTCTTGCATAAAGCTCAGTATAAAACAGATTAGCATAACTAATATTTCTAACAATTTTCTTACTCTCGAACTTCCAAGAGGCGCTGAAACTAGGGAGTTTATACTTCCATTATCTGGAAGCGTCCTATCCCTTTCATGTGATGGCGGATGTTTCACAACAACACTCGCTTCATTTCTCTGTTCCTCGTTTAGAGTGGATGAGTCAGCAGCTTTTGATCGCAGCAAGGTAGTTAATCGATCAACTTCAGACCTGCAAAATCATCAAAAATTATCAACAGATTTTCAAAGCGCAAAATTGCACTAAAATTCAAAAGGTGCAGATGTTAATAAATGTTGAAACTGATACAACAAAAAAAAGAAGAGGAAAAATAATATGGATGTTATATTCAGCTCATCAATTTTATGAATTTTGAGTGCATCAAAAGATAAAGAAACTTTCATAACCCTAGGGGAAAAACTTGTTACTCTACCTTGTAAAAGTTTTGTCATTTAACATTTTCTCAAGATCTGTAAATCCATCCTTGGCTCGATGGACAGATGCATTGGTATCTTCCATCCGAATCAAATGATTCTTCATGGACAGCTTCACCTAGAACACATCAATAGATTACACTTCAGAGGATAAAAGAACAAAGAAATCCAAAGGAAGAAGATATTTCATCAAAAGATAAAGATCATTTACTTACATTAGAGATGTCCTCCTTCTGTCCTACTTTCGTCTCCTGATTCACATCTGGTCCTTGAAAACATAAACAGTACACATCAACAACGTTCATTTAGAAAAGAGAAAAGAAGAATCCCCATATACGACTCCTATCAACAACGGCTATTAAATACATAACAATCTCATAAACAACACCTCGAGTGGGAAGCACAACCATTCACAGAAGAGATAATAGAAGAAAGTCTGATACCATAAATACAACCTAGCAGACTAATTCAATAATATGCAACCAGGCTAGGTACTTTAAGAACATTCGAACAGCATCTATGTACTTATCATTCCAGAATTACTAAAAAAAACAAATTATAAATGCACACGCTAAAAAGAATCTATGATTCCTAAAAACCCACTTCTCTAAGAAGTTCAGAAAGTGCGAATAGGACAAAAGAAATAACTTTTGCATCGAATAAAGTAAGAAACCCCTTACCTCTTTCTGGAAGCTGCTTCTGCTGATCCGGCGACTGTAAGGGCGTCTCACCTGAGACGAGGCGTTTCCGGAAAACCGACGCAAAGAGCTTATGAGCGCTATAAGTAATAAGCCTCTGCGCCGGATCCACCAATTTCGACAGCCAGCCGCCGCCTCGGTCTTCTCCGCCCCCAAGTCCAGAGTTCCTCGCAGAAGTCGGTTTTAGAATATACGGGTGAGTCCTTTTAGTCGTCTTCTCCTTCCGGAATTTTCCTCCGGTTCCCAATCCGCCGCCATACGAATTGCTGCTCTCTCCCCGTGCCGCACTCTTCATTAGCCAAACGATAATGAGAACAAATCTAGGGTTTCAACGAACCTTTCCGCGTAAGGAAAATCGAAATTTTATTGAGAAACGAGGGAATTGAAATTTTGGGAAATTAGGGTTTTTTTCTAATTTGTGGCACCAAAATCGAGACTAAGAGCAAACCCGAAAAAACAAAAAAAAAGTTTAGGGTACCAAAAATAAATTTTAAAAACAAAATAAAAAACGAGAGGAGCGCAAAGCAACGCACATTAAAAAGGGTACATTCGTCTTTCCAATAAAGAAAAACACTAGCGATAGCGACTGTCACGTAAAATACCGACACAGATAATTTTCGGTCGTAAGATGGAACTCATCCAATGGTTAAGATTTAGCGTTTGATAATACTCCAAGTCAAACTAATTAATATCTTCAAGTGAAACGGTGATACTTAGTGGGCTGGGCTTTAGAGGACAAATGGGCCCACAACAACGTAATCAAATCTCAAGTTTAGAGGTCTTTCAGTAAAAAAAACAAAATTACTTCACCTCCGACTCTCTGTTACCACCTGAAACGTACTTTGAAATAAAAGTTACAGACAAAAACTATATGCATAAAAGTATATAGTACAAAAACAGAATTGCCTAAACCAGTCTAACGACAAAATCTCATCAAAATGTTGAGAAAACACACAATCATGATCATCATTCATTAAAAAAATAGATGAAGCTCTTCTTGATTTTTGGGTTCGTATTCTGAAACTAATGTTTCAGAGAAATGCTAATGCTGTTCTCTAAACCCAGCTTCACAGGTCCTCCCATTATGCTCCCTTTCTGCATCATTGCCACAAACTCATTGTAGTCTATTCGCCCGTCCTGCAACAATGATTCGATGTTTTAAAAGTTGTGATAGCTCCATCAAAGGTGCTTTGGACAAAACTGAAATGAAAATTCTCAGGCAATTTGCTATTATCTAACAATGCAAGAATATTCAAGAGATCTTACGAATGTGATTTCCCATTGTAAGGAATTATATAATGCATTTATATTATTAGCTCATCGTTGTTGAATTATAATGCAATTTCAGAATGAGATGAGAAGGTGTAAAAAAGGAGGCTTTTACCTTGTCTTGATCAACATCGTGTATCATTTCTTCTATGCGGGCATCTTCAACACCAAACTCCTCGCAAGCTTGTTGAAGCTCGTCTGGGGTGATAAAGCCGCTCTCGTCCTTGTCAAAGTAGGAGAAGGCTGCAAACAAATGGTCCTCTCTTTCTATTTTGTTTAGATGCAATGTGGCAGCTATGAACTCTTTGTAGTCTATTGTTCCGCTATTGTCCACATCAGCCTGAATTAGACCAGAAAACATACAAGCTTATTGCAAACATGGAACTATAATAAACTCGGTTGAATGATTTGTAAAACGTTGAGAAAATTAGACTAGTATTCTTGGGTTAAAAGACTTACAGCTTGCATAAGATCAAGAATTTCTGACTCTTTGAGATTGGCACCAACTCGTTTTAGTCCTGCTTTCAGTTCTTCAAAAGTTATCTGACCACTATTGTCAGCGTCAATCATCTTGAACATTTCTTTCAAACCAGCTATTTCTTCTTCAGATAAGCTCTCAGCTATTACCTACAACAAGTTGAAAAAAGTGGCAAAACTTATTCAATCTTCTGAGTTTTCTTTATTTGGGATCTTGTTTAGAATTATAAAGAAAACTTACTCTAAGAGCCATTTTCTTGAACTTGTTCATTGCAGAAAATTGCTTCATACGGCTCAGAACAGCAGAGTCCAGAGGTTTATCTGGAGCCACACCATCAATTTGTACCCATGGATGACCTGTTCAGAAACAAAACGGCTTAAGAAGAAGCAGAACCATGAATTTCAAATACGACAATGTATTTGGAAAATCAACTAGCATATGTTTATGATACAGTTGACCAGGTTAAGTTCTATGCTCAGTAGAAACACAAGATAAATGGTTTAGACTTAAATAACTTACATAATACTTGATGTGCGGTTAGTCTTCGCTTGGGGTCTCGAACAAGCATTTTCCTCACCAAGTCTTTTGCACCCTCAGATATGCTTGGCCATGGATCAGATGAAAAGTCAAGATCTCCATGGAGGACCTGCTCGAAAATACCTTGTTCGGTTTCTGGATATTTTCAAGGAAATAACATTTGCTTCAGGGCTTAACATGAACAATCAATAAGATGCATTTATCTACAATGCAACGCTCTCTTACCGGCCCAGAAAGGAGGAACTCCACTTAACAAAATGTAAACAATCACACCAGCACTCCACACATCTGATTCAGGACCATAATGCTTTCTAAGAACTTCTGGAGCTACGTAATACGGACTACCAACAACATCTGTAAAAACTTCATCTGCAAAATTGAAAGGAAAATAAATTCCAAAATCAAACATAGTTGTTGCAAATCGAATGATCAAGGACAAGTAACCATAGATGCAAACCTGGCTTGAAGAACATTGAGAGTCCAAAGTCAATCGTTTTCAAGAGGGAGTCTTCCTCTTTACTAACAAATAGAAAATTCTCAGGCTTGAGGTCTCTATGCATAACACAAAGAGAATGACAAGCCTCTAAAACTCCAACAATGATTCTCGCAAGCTCAGCAGCTTTCCTCTCAGAGTAATGTCCACGTTGAATAATCCTATCGAAAAGCTCGCCACCCGAACACAACTCCATCACAAGGTGTACTGCCACAACATCCTCATAAGCGCCTTTAATAGATATAACATTCGGATGACCAGCCAAGTGATGCATTATCTTAATTTCTCTTCTCACATCTTCAACATCCTCATCAGTTAAAAGCTTCCTCTTGGAAATAGACTTGCACGCATACTCTTTCCCGGTACCTTTCGCAACACATAGAAACGTTGTCCCAAATTGCCCTTGTCCGAGTTTCCTTCCCAATGAATAGAACTCTTTAAAGTTTTCAGTTTTCCTCTGTAAAACTGACTCAGTCCTAAGCCCTGCACTGGACACTCTCCTCATATGTTTAGGCTTATTAGAATCAGGTTTCGTCTCCGGCTTGGATTCAGACTTAGTTTCTGGTTTTGTTGTCTCCGGCTGCACAAGAACTTCCTGCTTGGTTTCTTTAGGAGGAACTTCCTGCTTGGTTTCTTTAGGAAGAACTTCCTGCTTGGTTTCTATAGGTTGGATCTCTGGATCGGGTTTGGATTTGGTTTCAGGTTTGGTCCTTGGGTTTGGCATTGTGATCTGCTCAGGAGGTTTATTCTGGACTTGATCAGGTGCTGGTTCAGAAGCTGCTTCGTTGGAAACATCTCCATTACTATGAGAAGAAGAAGAAGAAGCTTGCTCAACTCCGATCCGTGGCCGCCACATTGCAGCCGAAACAGTTTGCAAAAAACCATTTCCAGAAATGTTAGGTCCTACGCAAGCATTACCCATCACAAATATCTCTCTACTTACAATCCTAAATTAACTCTCCAGAATTGCATTCAAGCTTTCCACATTAAGATCTGATCAAAAGAACACAAATTGATCTGATCTGGTCTCATCCTAATGATCAGAAAGACTATAACTGAAAGTCAAATCCCTCATAAGCCTTGGTTCTCTTCTCCAACAACAATAGGATTTTATCACTCCGGATCAGGCAAATGAAGAAGCAAAAACCCTACTCGGGCCGATGCAAAAAAAGGAGTCTTCCACAACAACAACAATCAATAGACAAAAAAGAAAAGTCAGAGAAAAAAAATTCCGAATTTTCAGAAGGATGATGGGAAAAATCGAAAATTTAAACATACCCAGAACAGAGAACGATGCAATGAACCTAATCTAGAAAACGGAAATGATCTGAAAACAAAAGAGATCTGGGATGGAAAAGAAAAGAAGAAATATTTGATTTGGTCTGGAAAATAAGCGAGGGAAATCGAGGGACTTGTAATCTTGTTTAATAAGTCAATTGTGGAGAAGATGAAGATGAAGGAGATGATTGAATGAGTTTGACAAACGCGTTTGGGTTTAATCATCACCGAATTTTGCGTCCTTCTTGTCTTAATTAATTTGTGTTTTGTAATACCCACTCGTTCCAGCAGCAGCAGCAGGTGATCCGATGATCCCAAGTAATTTTATTTTGACAATTTTTCAAGTTATGTAACAACTACATTTGAATCATTTGACAAATGTAACCACTACATTTGATTGGTTTGATACGTTAAAACATAACTAAAAAACATTGTTAATCATACTGGGTTATTTATTGACTGAATTTTATAGTTGTTAGTTATAAAAAAAGTATGGAAGAACTGTTCACAAAATGAGACAAATAAAGCAACCCAATATAACAGTTTCTCATGCAAAACAATGAAGCCAAAAAAAACCTACCGGTTCAAAAGAGTGTAGTGACAAGTTTGATTTTCCTCCAATCATCATCTTTAGCTTCCACAATTAACATTCTGATCTCTCAAAGAAGGAAGACAGGTTATAGATGATCCGCCATAACTAACCAGATATCGCTTTGTAGCCTTCCTTCTCGAGTAATTTGGCCAAAGAGTTGTCACCGGTTTTAATGATTCTTCCATTTTCCTGAAACCGAGCAACATACATGAAGCACCAATACAAAAAAAAAATTCAAATTTTTTTTTCAGGTTTCTACCAAAGAAACCGAGACCATATGATCTTTGTGGACCCAGTAAGGCTGGTTTGACAACAATACTCACCATGATGTGTATGAGAGTTGGTTTGATGTAGTCAAGAAGGCGTTGATAGTGAGTTATCATCAGAACAGAGTTTTTTGGTGTCAAAAGCCCGTTCACTGCCTTTGCCACATCTTGAAGAGCATCAACATCCAACCCTGAATCAATCTCGTCCAGTATAGCCAACTCGGCTCCAAGGACCTGCAAGGACAGTGCAACCGTTACTAAACGTTGCATTAGTGTACTTCCATGCCCTCTTTCCACATATTGCTACAAAGAAAATGAGACTAACAGTTTTCTCATGTCATGGATAAACCAGAAATGTTCACTCCTTAGGGGCAGAACCCAAGATAACACGACACAATGACCTCAGACTTTGAAAATAACTAGTATGACATTATCATGGCAAAGCACATAAAAACAGAACATAAGATCAAGAGAAGGTAAAGTCTCCATTGATTGCAGTTGCAGATATTTCAAGAACATAGAACTATACGGTAATATGGAGACATGTATAATAACATGCTGCAGTCAAATACATTTAGTAGAATACTAACTGCTTTCTCGTGTTCCGCGTCTCCCATGGAAACACATGTACCTGCTTAGGCAAGTCTACCCAAATATCCTGAAATTCCTAATTATTAGCCTTGCGTTTTTTACAGAGTATGGAACAAGTATAGTAATCCACTGCCTTATGTTATCACGATTGGTTCTTATCATGTGTGGCGACTGAGAAACAAGGGAAATGGAAGCAATACCGCTAACTGTAGAATCTCGTTGCGTTTCCTTTCACCACCACTAAATCCTTCATTGACATTTCTGTTGAGAAAATCGGTCTTCATATTCACAACTTCAAGTTTTGATACTAAGTGGCTGTAGAACTGCAAGAGCCATGTGATATCAGTAAGACATAAGACAGAAGATATGCAATTAGACCATTCGGCAAGTAAGAAAAAATGCAAACTAAATCCAAATCCTCTAATTCGGCAAGTCACCTGGATTGGATCAAGCTCTGGCTGACCGAATTTTCTTTTTCGAGCATTGAATGCCATATTCAAGAAATCCATATTGCTAACACCAGGGATCTCAACTGGGGACTGGAAACTCATGAAGAGACCAGCAAGAGATCTTTCCTCTGGTTCCATATCAAGCAGATTCTGCCCTTTAAACACAATACTTCCCCCTGTCACTTCATAATCAGGATGACCAACAAGAACCTACAAAGAATAAGGCTCACTGAGAAAACAAACAGGAGGAAAACACTACTATGAAGCACAGATGACTATCCAGAGATACAAGATATGCTCTTTCTCTTTCGGTTGGTTTCAAAGACATTAAGATAACAGATAAATTCATCTTAAAATACAGTCTAAAAAGTTCACCTTGGAAAATGTGCTCTTCCCTGAACCATTCTTCCCCATCACTGCGTGAACCTATGAGTTCGTTAGCAACCACGAAACAACAACCTATGAGGATCGACCAAAATTCCACAAAAGGAGCCATATTTTACAATTCGCAGAAATACAAAAGATATACACAAAATAAAATTGTTCAAGCTCTTCCGAGAGTTATCCGATATTCTTAGTATACAACCACAAAATTCGAAATTCACAAAGTCAATGTCTTATTAACTCATTACTACTTCTTATCAGATTTAAAAACTCAAACTTTCTCAGATGATAATACAATTTCAATACCAGGGTAGCTTTCTGGTGATTAAATTTCAAGTCAACCTATAAAACTTCAGATATTGATACGCACCTCTCCTTCGTAGACAACCAAATTAACGCCTTTTAGTATCTCCTGTCTCGATTCAGTAATCACAGCTCTCAAATCTCTAACCTCAAGCAACGGAATCCTGCTCACGTCATCGCGATCTTCCACCAACAAATTCGAATCGACGGATGATGACACGGAAGATGCGGCAATAGTTTCTGAACGGCGAGTGGTTCGCAAGGTTGGAGCGGCGGCGGAATTAGCTCGGAGATTGCAGAAGATAACACGAGAGGGTGAAATTCCGAACCGAACTCGCTGAGTAGGAGGAGGAGGAGGTGAAGAAAGAGTTGGAACGAATTGAGCAATATAATACGCCTGCCGGAGCTGTAGGTTAACGCCGGCCATAGATACAGAAATTGCGGCGGAAGACGACGGAGGTTATCCGGTGAATGATGGAGTATGGTGTGATTAGGTTCACGGAATCTATTGAATGCCACGTGGTAGCTTACTTATATTTAGGTTACTAGCTTTAAAAGAAAAAATTAAAAAGAGAAGAAAAATAAAGTAAAACGACGTCACATTGTGTTGATGCGCGCATCTTCTTCAACCATGAAAGCTTATATGCTTTCCTTGTAACACAAGAAACCATTTATATATGATATGACATGAGACCTTGGGACGAAGAAACAGACAAAGTCAATACACTAAAGTAATCCTAAACCCAAACCCTATTCTCAAAACCTCTCAATAAAGATCTCTTACATACACACATTCAAACATATAAAATTTGTTTCATATACGGTTTGGTTATATAACTTTTTAAAAAGGCTTTCAATTTCTTGTCTTGATACAGTGATATATTTATATATATGGCGGCGATGGCTAGGAGGTCAAGGCCGGTTGGTGGCCGTCACCCGCCACCGCTGGCTCCATCGGTGAGCAGTTTTAAGCCGAGAGCTCAATGGAATAATTCCGGATCTTCCATTTTCCTCTACGTTAATCTTCCTGGTCTTAATTCTCTTCTCATTATTTTTTGTTTCTTGAGATCAATATGTAGTTGATACAAACTTTTATGAATCACTGGTTTATTTTATGGGATCGACAGGGTTTTATAAGGATCAGATAGAGATAAACAAGGATGAGAAAACACGGACTATCCAGATTCAGGGCCAGCGACCACTCTCTGCTCAGACTAAAGCTCGTTTCAATGAATCTTACCGTGTTCCCGAGTCCTGTGACATGACCCAATTGAACATCTCGTTCTCTCATGGACTTTTGACGATCGAGTTTCAGGTTGTCGTGGAAGGTGAGAAAGAGGAAAAAGAAAGACAAGATCAGGGGAAGATTGTACAGCGGTCTAATCAGAAGGAAACTGGAGGGCCTGGTCCGAGTAACTTGGGACGAAAGAAACCGTTGGATGAGGAGAAACAAGCGGGAACAAGTCAAGATAAAGCTGCTCCAATGTTGAATGAAGAAGAACCAAAAACGTATAAATCAGTGGTTGAGGGTAAAAGAGCGGTGCCAACGGGAAGCCGAGAGAAGGCTGAACCAAAAGTGAAAGCAGGAGAAGTGATTCCTAGCGTGGGGGGAAAGGAACGTGTGAAAGAAGAGAAGTTGGTTGAGAGAAAGGAAGCTACTCAAATGGGTCAGCAAAAGACTGGACACAAGTTGAAGGAGGAAGAGGCTAGAAGTAGCTTAAAACCCAAGGTACGTGCGAAAGAAGAGAAGGTGGTTGAGAAAAAAGAGCCTGCTCAAATAGGTCACCAAAAGATTGGACAGAAACTGAAGGAGGAAGAGGCTAAAAGTACACCGACGCTTGGTGGTAGCTTAAAACCCAAGGAACATGTGAAAGAAGAGAAGGTAGTTGAGAGAAAGGAGGCTGCTCATTTAGGTCAGCGAAAGATTGGACAGAAATTGAAGGAGGAAGAGGCTATAAGTACATCAACCGATGCTAGTAGCTTAAAACCCAAGGTAGTTGCGAAAGAAGAAAAAGTAATCGAGAAAAAGAAAGATGCTGATATAAGTCAGAATAAGACTGGACAGAAGGCGAAGGAGAAAGAGACCATTGATGCTAGCTTGGAACCCAGGGTACATGCTAAAGTTGTTGAGAGAAAGGGAGATGTTGAGATAGGTCAGAAGCTGAAAAAGGATGAAAAGCTTAACTTGGAACTTGTAGAACAGGAGAATTACACAAAACCAGTATATGGTGATGAGGGAAGAAGAACAGAGAAGAAAATTGCCCCGACGAACCAAGTAGAGTCTGAACTAAAAACGAAAGAAGGAGATGAAAGAAACGAACTGGATGTTGATGATGTCTTGAGAAGTAAGCAGGATCAGCAAAATGAGATGGTTGGAGACTTGGTAAGTGAAGGAGAGATTCAAGAAGAAGTGGAGCAGAAGAAGATAGAAGAAGCCGGTTTAGTCAACAATACAGGAGATCTAGAGGATAATGCTGAAGTCGTGGAACCAGAAACCGGTCCATTACTAGTCGAAGAAGGAGAGAAGAAGACTGGCATGGATCCTCCTCCTATAGTAGGAGGAAAAGGAATGGGTGAGGAAGAGAGTCGGACATATGACATATCTTTGGTGAATGTTGGAGTAGCTGCTCTTGTGATTATGGGGTTTGGTGCTTACATCTTTGTACCACTTGTAAATTTGTTCTCTTAATTTGGTTAACATCAAAATAAAAAACAAAAGTGTTATAACCAGAATTGTATTAGTTTCAACTTTAGAAGTAGACCAAAGAAAATGTGAAGTAGATTAATTAATGTTAATACTTAATAACAAACTTCGATCATGGTTTTCTCTTCTCGTAGCAATATCGGAAAACAAAAAGAGGAAGAGAGGAGTTAAGCGCATAGACGCTATGTACTGAACTGATCATGGTCACAAAAAACTAGTTGAATTGGGATTGTAAAATTTACATGCTAACGGCTTCTACGGTTTCATTACTTAGAATTCCTTCTGTTTCTTCTTCATCTGCTGCAGAGATCAGAGAAGCAGATTGAATCTTTCCAGCATGATCTAGCCGCATAAGAATCACTCCCCTGAGAAAGTAAACAATCAAATCAGAAAGCATATAAATAAACATTTGGAAAGACTGTCAAATGAAGGGAATAAACATATACCGTGCTCTGCGTGATTGGATGGAGATATCCCTGACTTTGATCCGGTTTACAGTTCCGCTTTGGCTCACCAGAACTACTTGCTCATCGCTCTCTCCATCCTCTACAAGAAAAACCATTAGTTAGATAACATATATATAGCAATCACAGAACATCTTAAATCTTTATTTGTGGAAGAGTGTATGGTTACCAGCTAAGGAGTAACCAACCACGAATACAGCAGCCAAACGATCATCTTCCGCAAACTGAGAAATTGAGATGAAAAGAAAAAAAAATGAACAAACAAACCTAACAAGAGACGGTAATAATCCAGATCATACCTTGGATCCAAGTAAACCAACTCTGTTCAAACGTGAACGCCGGAAGCTACTCAGAGGAACACGCTTTCCATAGCCATTCTCACACACGAATAATAGCCATGGACCAGTGGATTGTTTCCTGCTTTTGTTTTGTGTTAACAAAGTAGAGAAGACAATAAAACATCAACTAGTGTGATAAAGAAGTCTCTAGAGCACACATTAGAAGATATAACTTAAGAAAACATACGCAGCTGAAGTATCTTCCGACTTCTCTTCCATATCTTTCCGTAGAGATGCAGGTATGATGTCCATGCTCGCCATCTTATCCTCTTTCTTGAGTCTCATGGCAGTCACTCCCTTTGTATTTCTGCTCAATGTTCGAACCTAATTAACAAAAGCCATTAGAGTTTGCTCGAGTAACAAAAGGTTTACTCGAAAGAAGAATCAAGAACTACAACTTACACCATCACATGTACTCAAGACCACCATTCCGTTTTGGGACGCCATGGCCACAAGATCATCGCTTGAGCAACAACGAACCCATTTCAGTTCATCGCCAGAATTCTGGAGACAAAAAAGTATGTTAGAATCACCTTGTTAAGAAGACTGTACCCAAAATTATAGTGGAGAAAAGGGACAAACCAATTGAATTGCTATGATTCCAGTTGAGCGTATTCCTGAGAATAATTTCAACGATACTTTCTTGATGCAGCCATTCACTGTAAGCATCAGGAGATAGCGGTCTTCAGCAAACTCGCTCACAGGAACGATGGAGGTTACTCTTTCACCTTCCGACATAGATAATATCTGCTTCCACAAGTCACATAAATACAGAAAAATATTAGCTTTTTATAGAATTGTAATATTTTTCTGACTTTGCCGAAGGAAAACATAGATACACAGATATGTAGATTACCTGAACCAAAGGTGTACCAGCAGCATTGCGGGAGCATTCTGGAATTTTATATGCACGGGTTGAGTAAACTATGCCCCGGTCGCTGAATGTAGAACAAGGATAAGCAATGAATTACAACAAGGTAGAAAAATAAAATCCATGTCTGAAGAAGGCAAACACAAAGGCGATTTCCATTAAATATACCTGAAGAAGAGGACATGGTCATGTGCATGACAAACAAGAAAGTCAGACATTGCATCATCAACTCTCAGTTTCCCAACAGATTTGCCAATGGTTCCACGATGCTGAAGATTGAATGTATCAACCTTCATCCTCTTCACATAACCCTTTTCGCTGATTGCCTATAATCATCCAGAAATCAAAAGTTACAAAACAAACAATGAAGTTTTCAACGTTGAGAAACTTTCTAAGTTTAAGTATGCAACACACCATCAACATCTCTTCATTTGGAATAACGTCTATATCTTCCAGATCGCCACTATCAGAATCCTCCAACGTTGAACGCCTGGGACTTGAGAATCTGTCCTTCAGCTCTATTGCTTCTTGTTCGATTAACTAAACATAATACAAGAAGAAAACGAAGGGAAGAAAGTAGTAAGTAATATGAAAGTGAAGTAAATGTAACAAACTATATTTTGGTCTACAACATAATCATCATGCATCAGCAATCTTCCTAACATTGGCTAGAACAGCAACATATATAGTAAGCAGCTTTACAGATATAAATGCACCAGTTACTGTTTCTTGAGAAAGCTGAAGGTTGCATAACTTCCATTTTAGCAAATAAGAAATGGAGGAAGCATTAGAATCATTTTAAATTTTACCGCATCTTAATACATGGACTAGAGTTAAAACCTCAATGAACTCGAACAGTCAATATTACAAATATTGAGGCACCCATCATTCTAACAGCATCTAGGTGTTCTGATATCTTCAGCCAAAAGCACAGTAATAGATAACTAAAAAGTGAGTAATGTCACCTTCAAAATGTTTGTTCTGGTTGATAATAGCTGCTCCAACTTTGTAATTTGCTCCGTCAGTGTCGTACTCTCATCAGTAAACTTTTTCCGCTGCATAGATATGAGGGGAGAATCTAGTTTGAACATTTTCAAGCTTACAAGTTAAAAAAAAAATAACTTAGAAAAGGCTAACGAGATTGAAAAGGCACCTCAAGAGCAGTTAGCCTTCGAAGACTTATCTCCAGTATAGCCTCAGCTTGTTTCTCAGAAAGACCATATTCTGCAAAGGTAAATGTTTGTTTGACCATGTTAATTTTAATCTATGGTATCACCCTTTACAATAGAGACTTACAAATCATAAATCCTTAATCTTTGCAACTAACGTCAAATCTTACACCGAATGAGCACTTCCACATAACAAGACAAGAAATATATTATGTTGTTCAAGTTTACCACAAGATGTATTCTTTTGATAATGTGGATTTAAGAAAATTTGCTCTAGTTTACTTTTCTCACTGTTTCTTTTTGTTTCCTGATCCTTCCTCCCTTTTCAGAATTTTGTTAACAAATCAACCTATAATGTATAATCATATGTAGGGCAAGATTCCAAATAGAGTATATAGTCAAAGTAAAAATACAGCTTACCACTCTGTAAAGCAGCAGCAGCAGAGGAATGACTTGAAGCTTTTTTAATGAGTTGGATTACGTCATCCATATTGTCAAGTCCAACCACAATACCCTAAGCATACATACAGTGAAGAAGGAAAAGGTAGGGTAAGTAGAGCTTACATAGCGAGATCCTGGTCTTCATGCGTCAGAATAAGATAGGAAACTTTGAGACTGCCCATAGTACAGATATGTAACATGATTTAAGAAAACTAAACATTTCAAAACACACCTCAATAATATGCTTTCGTTGTTGTGCATGTGAAAGCTTGAACCTTGCACGCCTTTCGACAACAGAACATCTGAAATCTATAAATGCCTACACAAAAGCAAGAAAACAAAAATTAATCAACAATTTCACACTAGTATGTGATTGTAGTAGCACAGAAGTAACCATCGTATCTCTGATTTTCACTTTTGTAATACTCTTTGTGATCTACGTTATTGGACATAAGCGTAGTCCATAAAAACCAATGAAAATATATTTATTAGAAAGATCAAATTTCAGTATATTTTTATAATAGATCAGGTAACTAACAAAAAATAAATTATTTACATAGGGAAGTAGTTACCTGAAGTAATTCTTTTAAACCCATTAGCTTGGGTTCTCCATTACAGATACTGTAAAACACGTAATATCAAAATCAAGTTACGCTCAAGAAATACAACATACTTGAAACCATGATCCCTAAAATATCTGCAAGCTTTCCATACTCATTAGAGAT
The DNA here is from genome assembly GCA_028015245.1 of Cardamine occulta. Lineage (NCBI taxonomy): Eukaryota > Viridiplantae > Streptophyta > Magnoliopsida > Brassicales > Brassicaceae > Cardamine > Cardamine occulta. Next base: position 2,759,555 of record CM051370.1, on the reverse strand, counting down.
TTTTTCGATGAGTCAGCCTGTGAAAGTCCCAAGTTTCTTTTATATGCCCATTCCATCAAGAAATACAAGAATCTATATGCAGCAAAGACAGGATGAACAAAGTGCAAAGCATAGTTTGATGCATCTTACATCTTTCCCAAATCATAATCCCACAACCCATCTTTACATCTTTCCCAACTCTTAGTTTCATTCCAGAAAGATGAGAAGCAACTAAAGCTAATATTATAATTGCAACGACCCTTATCCTTATGGTTTTCTAGAAGGGATATTTCATAGTATTCCAAACTGAAAAGATTGTACTAAACTGCAAGATTTTCTCTAGATAACAAATGTGAATTTTTTCTTCTTTCTTTTCTTCCACAATTATGGGGTCTTGGGTTAAGTACAACAACAGGCAAAGAAAATGATAGTTCAAAGCAACTTACCCCACCATATTACAGCTGAAGCTTGACTGGAGGGCAGTATGCCTGTAAAGATTATTTAGCACAAGTGCAGGATCCCCTCCTCGTTTGAGCTATAGCAAATTATCCCAAAACTATTACCTTCCAATTGTGAAAATTTAAAGCAGACTATACTTTGATCCCAAAAAAAAAAAAAACTAATACAACCTAAGTGCAGAGAAAACAGTACAATACCTCAATAACCACACGCATCCCATTACGATCACTCTCATCGCGTATGTCACTTATGCCCTCTAGCGTCTGAAATGAAAAAACATCAAACATCAATTGAATGAAAAAGAAACTTTGCACGCATCAACATAATTTATCTTTGCCTGATAGATCCATATTACTCATAAAAGTGAAGCAAAGGGACTACTAAAAATGTAAGACAACTGTGAATAAAGTATGGATATCTTGGTAAGTGAAGCAAAATAAACATTAGATGACACAAGTTTAGTTAGCCTTCCTCTTCAATCATAACATGTCTCATCAAACATACCCAGTATTTACAGAGATTTTAGACCAGACATTATCGAGTACCTTATTTTCAACAAGTTCGGCAATCTTCTGAACAAGCGTTGCTTTGTTTGTTTGGTAAGGAATCTGCAATACATTTCACTAAAGAGGTTACTCTACCTGCTTTTAACCATTATGATACTGCTAAAAAACCTTATGAAAGCCTCCTCAGGGGAGATAAGTACAATAATCAGACAAGAATACATTAATCACCTCAGTGATAATAACTGCATTGCGTTTTGTCTTTGGATCCAGCAATTCAACTTCAGCTTTTCCTCTAACTACAACCCGCCCTCGGCCAGTTCGGTAAGCATCTAAAACCCTTTAAAATGCAACCACACATTAGATAACTCTAAGGAAACAACATAACAGAAGTAAATGGCATATGCGTGCAAAAAAAAAAATCATATTGTATATGATCCCTCTAGGGAGAAACAGGTAAGCAAAGAGTTACCCAAGGTTTCCCATTATTATTCCTCCAGTTGGAAAGTCAGGTGCAGGCATGTATTCCAGCAGTTCTTGCAGCTGGCCAAATGAAGAAGAAGTTGAAACAGTATCTTATCAGTTGTCTAATCTTAAAAAACACAGTACAGAAAAAAGGAGAAGAGGGAGCTTTGATACCGTTGCTTCTGGATTATGGATTAAAGCGCAAAGCACGTCTACCAATTCCCCAAGATTATGAGGAGGAATATTTGTTGCCATGCCAACCTGAACAGTGTGAATCAATCTAAAGTCAGTAGCATATATAATCTCATAGAGCAGCGAAAACTCTTCGTGGGATTAATTGAAAAAACCTAAAACAAAAATAAATAAGGAATGCAGATTAAAGGTTCGTTTGATTATTTTTACCGCAATCCCAGAAGCTCCATTCAACAACAAAGCAGGAAGACGAGCAGGCAAGACTGCTGGTTCTTTTTGTGAGTTATCAAAGTTAGCCACAAAATCAACCTGCCTTAGAAAAAAAAAATAAGAGACAATATAGTGAGCGGTAAACTTGGCAATAAGTCAGGAGTGTAATTACCGTATCTTGATCCAGATCAGCTAACAATACTGCCTCTGCCAGTGGCTGTTGAGAAACATGAGAACAATCAGCTGAGAACTATAGAGTATAGACAGCACAGACAGGGAAAAACTCAACTAAATGAAAGTAAGGTGAAAGGCACTCACATCGAGTCTGCATTCAGTGTAACGCATAGCAGCAGGAGGATCTGCATCTATTGAGCCAAAATTTCCATGACCTTGAATAAGTGGACATCTCAAGGAGAAATTCTGCGAAGGACAAGTGTATTCGCACAAAAAACAAAAAAAAGTACGAACTTTGGTAAGAATCAAAGCGTGTCTGAAAAAGATACATTATTTGAAGACTGAACTGTATTCAGACATTCACAAATCCTTATTTACCTGAGCCATCCTAACAAGAGAATCATAAACCGCAGTATCTCCATGTGGATGAAATTTACCAAGAACCTAAAAATTACAGCATTCAACACCACAATCGTTCATCAGAATAAGAAATTTAGGGAACTTAGAAGACGAAACACTTAATTATCGAAAAAAGAGGAGAAATCACTTAGAAACATAAACCTAACCTCTCCAACGACTCTTGCACATTTCTTGTATGGTTTTTTGGATGACATCCCCAATTCATGCATGGCAAAGCTGGAAGACAAATAATCCAACTTTAGAAACCGAATATATGACTGAATAAGCTTAAAATTTCAGAAGCTTTGAGCTGAACGAAGCACTCAACAGAATTCTCCGATGTACTGGTTTTAGACCGTCTCTGACATCAGGCAAAGCGCGTCCAAGCAAAACAGAGAGCGCGTACGCCATGTATGACTCAGTAGCCTCCTTGTGAAGCTCAAAAGGCACAATACGAGAATCGTCCCCGGAAACCACCAAACCGCCATTGTTGGCTCCGGACTCTTCCTTGAACTGCTCATCTGCGCGTTTGGCAGCACCGACAACGAACTTGCCGGACCGGGGAGTACGAGAGCAGAAAAAACGCGCGCCGGAAGGTTCAATGCGGCGGAGACGGCATAATGGGTCGGTAGAGGGAAAACGGAAGAGGGAGCGGCGGAGGAGGGAAGAAGAGAAGCGGAGAGTGGAGGAGAGAGACATGAGAGAGTTAGGGTTAGGGATTGATGCAGTGGAATGGCATAATGGAGTCATACGCCCAGAGGGTTTTAGGGATTTTACAAGTGAAATGGATTAAAGGAGCTAAAACCCTAGTCACATCGGAGGATTTCAATCCCAGGCGCCAATTTCAAGACTTTGGTGAGGGGGGGCTTTCTGTCCAAACAAAAAACTAATCCATTTCATTTTGTCATACTATAAAAATATTCAACTACATACATCGTGTAATTGTTTGATTAAATTATGGATTTAAATTCACCAATTGTTAAAAAAATTAACAATTTTTTTTTGTTTTATCATAGAAAACACGATGTAATTATTGATTTGTATAACTATCGTCTCTATGAATTAGAAAAGATTTTAGTTTTACCCTGAAGTTTGCGATTGTACTATTTACTTCCAATATGGTAGAGTAGCCTAACAAATCCTTTTCAATTCTAACTTCAAGAAGCAGAAGAAAAGAGAGAAATGATGTACATTATGTATTTGTCAAAGTCTTGGTAACAAAACACATGTATAGAAAGCGTATCAAGCAATTGCATCATTACTATAAACCCCGCAAAATCTATCATGATGAAACTCCGACCAGAGAGTTTCTCAGAGGGAATCAAAAAAGAGATGTAAAAACAAGAATCAATGAGCACTAGAGGGACAAAAATCCAGGTTCAAGTGGGATATCGAAGAAACCAGAACTCCGGGTTTGATCAGAGAACACGAGCACAGTCACCTGCTTCACAAATGAGAACAGGTTTTCCCCCATTCAGATTCTTAGCAAACTCGGGTTGGGTCTTTTCATATTCATCTTTCACATATGAAGCAGCTGCCTCAGCCTTTTCTGCATCTACAAAGGCGACACAACATCCCCTAAAGCCTGCACCACTGAACCGGGCACCGTATACACCAGGAGCCTTCAGAAGAATCTTGTATAGCTGAATCAGTGGCTCCGCACCTTCACAAAACTCACAGAAATTACAACCAATATGATGAATCTAGAAGAGAGAGAGAGAGAATAATGTCTGTGAAAGCACACTTGTGGTCTGTATTCACTTTAGGAATCAGGATATGTTTCATTTCGGAGCGAAGGAAGGGAAAAGAGTGTACCGCATTCGTAATTCTCAATAGAACTCAACCCAGAGGCTGAAATTAGCTTTCCAAATTCTTCAAGATTGCCAGAAGCCCACGCCTCCCGTCCTGAAATTTAAGAACAAACATTTATACATGTTCATAAAACATCATAAAGAGCTTAAGGAATAAAGAGACTTATATAAGGATTCAAGGGCCTTTGCCTTTGATAACCCGCATGTTTTCCGAGAAATAATGCTCTGCTCTTCTAGCTAAAACCGGTTTCAGCTCATGCTGCACGAGAAAGTATAATTGTATTACATATATTTATAGGCCTGATATAGGTGGGACCTGTTTCACCACAAGCTTAAGAACATAGTTTTCTTACCTTGTGAGCTTCATAGACCGCATGCTCGACTATTCAGTGAAACAGTTACAGGCATGGCAACAAAAGAAAATCTAATTAGCATGCAACAAATAAGTGACAGAATGTCAAAAGTCAAAGTCTTTTTACCATTGCACAAGGTAGGTTCCAGCTCAGTGTTCCCAGAAGCACTGAAGAAAAAGAAAATCAAGATAAGGTTTTGATGCAGAGAAATGAGTATCACAAGCAATATAGGAATAGATTTTGCAGCATGTCCACTGAAATCTGAACATAAAGAAGGTGAATATGTAGATAAGTGTGCATTAAGCAGATTTACACATACGTCAAAAGAACTTTAGCAGCCTCTTGACACTCAGCAACTCGCAGATTATACCCTGGGTTGGTGGTCAATGCCTGCCTCAGGCCTGAGAATGCTAATAATATCCTGAACGGTTTCTCCAGTTCAGGAGCCTCTACGAGCTTGTGCTCCATGGTCTGCATATTTCAAACAGTTCTTAGATGGCAGTTCTGGAACAGAATAAAGATAGAGAAGCAACATTGTGTTTCAATATCTATGTCTGCTTAGGAAGGATTCCTTTATGATCCCCCTGATTTTAACCATTTACTTTCCCTTTAGTTGGAACTCAGCATTGAAATACATAAAAATTAAAGCAAATATGAAAAGATTTAAAAAAAAATGTGCGACCGAATTCTCATAAAAGCATTGAGAACCTTATTGAATCTGATTTGATCGTGAGTCAGATTTTCGGTTTCACAATCAAAAACAACTCAAGCATCCCATGTGAACTTAAACTGCCCCTATAAACAGTCTTGGTTTTTACATGAGTAACCTTCTTGTTTTTTATGCACACTATATAACTGACAATTCAAGGAAATTTTACCTTGCAGTCCATGTATGTTAGACACCCATAACTCGAAAGCAAAATAGCTGATTGATCCAAAATTCCATTCCGCAGACCCAGATATCTATTCTCAATGAGTCTGTGATGCAATAGACCACATGTAAATCAACCAATGTGCAGCACTAATTGATGGTTTTACAGAGAGGCAACTGCTCATGAAGCAATAGAGACGAGCTTCTTAGTAGCATTATAGGGAAACTTGTACTTACCTGTCATATTCAATATTTTCTGTTGGGGATACACTCAATTCGTTTGCACTCTCTAAAGCTAGCAGGTATGCCACACCAACCTGTCACATTTCTGGCGATCATAAAATATTTTACAAGATTCATTTCCCAAAAATGAGAAGTAAACACCAGTCCTCATATGCTAAAGTGTTTAGTGCCAGTAAAGAACAGGAAAAATTGTGTTTCTAGAGAAAGTCTTGATGTACGAAAACTGACAGATTTAGCTACTTACAGCAGCTGATGAGCTAAGCCCAGAACTATCTAGTCCATCCGAGCCACTGATGTAACCAACAATGCCCTTCAAAGATCAAAACAATTACTTAGAGACAAAATCAAATCATTTTGCTATAAATACAGTTACGTCAACTATTATGGGGAAGCAAGGTCGAAGAGATCAGGTATGGCAACCAAAAGAGGGTGAATGTAGAACCCAGAAGATCCCACTGCAAATGTGCAGGCTAAATCCCATTTCCCTTTACCTGTTTGAGATTCTTTTTGCTGGTCTGTAATGCATAAACTGCTCCTCTGGCATAAGTACCCCATATGCTTTTTTCCTTCGATGGAGACGGGGAATTTGCACCATTCTTGTTTGCTGGGCCTATTGGGTGCTGGATTTCATCTACTCTATAATATCAGAACCCGAAAAAGCTAAAAGCATTATGCATAGAAGATCTTCAATTCTTTTTCCAACACAACTAAAGAAAAAAATACTTAAGAAAAGCTTTAAAATTTGAATGCATGAAACAGAAACTAGAAAATCATGCAAGCTTTTCCAATACTGATACTTAAATTTCCCTTACAGCGCAAAGGGTCCTCAATTTCCACTAGATTCTAGGGAAATATGCGCAAAACGAAAAGGTTGAATCTGATAGATTTCTAAGACTTAAGTGAAAGATAAGTTCATCTACATACATAAATGAGATATAGTGGAATACTGGCAAGATCTAAATAGGTTTCCACAATATCTAAGATGCAGACTTTACCCAATATGTGGCTTAGTAACCAGCTTATGCATGTCTGAGGCTGGACATAAAAGTTTAAAAACACTAATGACAAGATTAGAGATCCTGAAAGACATGCACACCTGAAACATACTTCTCCTTCAAATTGTGCAGAACGCAACTGGACCTGCATAATTATTAAAAAGAGAATAAATGGTACAAAGACTTCAAGGCTCGAATGAAACAAACAGAAACAAGGAACTTTCCCAGCTCAAAAATATATCTTAGTCTCCTGCCTATATACCACACTCATTTTTTAATTTTCCAATTTTTCAACGCTATCTCAGGTGAGAAACAAAAAGAGATCAGGATACTATATTCTACACTATCATAATCTCCATCTACTCTCAAACTGAACCAAGCCCAGGATACTAAATACTATTTAAAAAAATTGCATTACACCATCAACATAGCAGTCATCCAAAAATAGAAAGTGCTTATTAGTGCAAGGATTCAAGCAGGTCGAACTTATGAATCTGATTGACAAGCTCACTTATACGAAATACAGAGGAATACCAAACACACATAAGAATCATCACAAATAAAAACAACCCTTGCGAACCTGAGTATCGCCTGATGGAACAAAACCAAGAAGAATCCCTTTATTAATCGTCATAGCTGATACAGTTCCACCCTGTGAATCCCAACGGAAATGGTATGAATCAGAGAACTCTATCGCTTGATCAAAACCGTGACTACATCTCTACAATCACAAACTGACCTGGTGATCAATGTGAGCTCCTAAAGGACATATACGATAAGGTGAGACCACCACACGAACTTCTCCTCTATCTCTTCCAGTCATCTGAGTCACTGCTTCCTTTATTGAAATTAACTGGAAAAATGAACGATCTCGTAAGATTAACACAAGATTCAGATTCTAAACTATCCAAACACACACTCGCGGCAATCTACAGCATATACATTGAGCTCCGCACACACAAACTAATGGAATTGTTCGAATACATTGCCGGGAAAATGTACCCGGAGAATACATCTCAGTCGCTCGTTTTTTACAGAAATTAACACAGCGGAGGATATAAACGCCGAGTAAACCAAAAATCGTGGACGATAACAAGCACATTCGCGTCGTAAATGGAAAAAAAATGAAGATTAACCTCAGATTCCGTAGGCCAAGACATTTTCGCAAAGCTTTTCCCCAGATGAAGATCTAAAGATGCTTAGATAATCGCATGCGGAGCTGTGGGCAGAGTGAGTGCGAGTGCGAGATGTGGGACAAGATGACCAAATAGGGATGTGTTTGGTGACACGTCTAACCCTATTCTTTTGGGAGTGTTTGGTAAGCCTTTACTTTTCTTTCATTTCAATAGCCTTTCATTTATGGATTGACATATACATTCATTAAACGCGTCATGAAAGAGAATTAATCCAGCCTATTAAATACCTGGGACTGGGAAGCTAATTAAAATTTGAGTAAAGATTGTTTGTATTTATTTTGGTTTAGAGTAAAGATTAAGATTATAGGTCAAAAGCTGTGCGTGTATATATAGTATAGTCATTGCTCAAACCAGGGTTCAAAAAGTCTAATATAGGCAAGAGAAAACATTTGTCGACAATGTCAGAGAGAGACAAATTAATGAATTGAGTGAATTCTTATATTATATCAATGAATTTCAAGTTTATTTATTGAAAATATTGTTTGCCAGCTCTATATACATAATTAACTATCCAAAGTTGACAATATAATACATATTATAATGTCGAAATGTCGGATTTCAAGAAATTTCTATTAAAGACGCAAATATATTTGTTTGGCTAACTAAAGATACAATCGTTAAGAAAATAAAATCAATAAACTGAACTAAGATTCAAGTATTGATCAACCTAAAAACATAGTGGCCAATCTTAAACAAATATATATCACCGACATGCTTATGCTACATATATAAGAATCAAACATGAGAAGCACTTATATTTATGTACAGTCAAAATGTATATATATATTTTTTTAAATCCCCTTTGTGCCTCACACGTATGTTGCTTAGGTATGTATATTCAAATTATTAGAATATTTGTTCTATGTATTTATATCGACTCTCCAACATCTCTAAACGAAAAATAACTACCGAGAAACCTCAAAAGAATAAGAGAACGAACAAAAAAGAAAAAGAGGGACTGAGGAAATTACGAAAAATGTCATCCACCTACGGTAAAGTCGACGAGCGTGAACACGCAATGCTCGAAGCTCGTCGTAAGACGAGGAAGAGAATCGCAATAATCGCCGTATCACTAGTCATTCTCGCCGGAATCGTGATCGGAGCCGTGTTCGGGACTCACCGACGGTTGAGACTAATAGTAACGGAGACTCAATCTCCGTTTCCGTTAAAGCCGTTTGCGACGTTACATTACATAAAGACAAATGTTTCGAAACCGTTGGATCAGCTCCAAACGCGAGGAGTCTCTCAATCCAGAACAGCTCTTCAGATACGCAGTCAAAATCACAATCGCCGAAGTTTCAAAAGCTCTCAACACATTCTCTTCCTCCGGCGATGAAAAGAACAACATCACCATGAATGCTTGCGCCGAGCTTCTTGACCTAACGATAGACAACCTAAACAACACGTTGACATCATCATCAAACAGTGACGTCACGTTACCTGAGCTAGTCGATGATCTCCGTACGTGGCTGAGCTCAGCCGCGACGTATCAAGAGACGTGTTTGGAGACGTTGGCTTTGGATATGAAGACGTTTGGAGAAAGTCATCTCAAGAACTCAACGGAGATGACGAGTAACGCCTTAGCGATCATCACATGGCTCGGAAAGATCGCTGACTCGATCAAACTCCGGAGACGTCTGTTGACTACTGCTGACGTGGCGGTTGATTTCCACGCGGGAAGGAGACTGTTGCAGAGCACGGATTTGAGGAAAGTGGCGAATATTGTGGTGGCGAAGGATGGATCAGGGAAGTATAAGACGATAAGAAGGGCTTTAAAGGATGTGCCTGAGAAAAGTGACAAGAGGACGATTATATATGTGAAGAAAGGAGTTTATTTTGAGAATGTGAAGGTGGAGAAGACGATGTGGAACGTTGTGGTGGTTGGAGATGGAGAGGGGAAGAGTATTGTCTCTGGTAGACTCAATGTCGTCGATGGAACTCCAACTTTTAAAACTGCCACATTCGGTATATATAAGCTCTCTCTCTCTGTTTCATTCTTTTTCCTAGCTTGTTTCATCAATTCAACTATGGCCAGAATAAACCAAAAATGTCATAAACCAAAGAATCAGGGTAATTTTGAAATAGTGTCGACTATAAAACAAAACATGATCATTACTTATCACCCAATAAAGTGGTTAATGACTTGCTCTGTTTATGCTCTGTTTTTGTTTTAGCTATGTTTGGAGAAGGGTTCTAAAAACAAGGAATATAGAAAGAAATTAACTTTAATAATTGTTTTACGGCCAAGTATTATAACAAAATATATAAAACCATTGTTTGTCACCCAAGAAACTGATTTTTTTGGTTACTTGCTCTGTTTTATGCAGTTGTGTTTGGAAAAGGGTTTATGGCAAGAGACATGAGCTTCATAAACACAGCAGGTCCATCAAAACACCAAGCTGTAGCTCTAATGGTGAGTGCAGATCTCGCCGCCTTTTACCGGTGCACGATAAACGCATTCCAAGACACGCTTTACGTGCACGCACAACGCCAATTCTACCGTGACTGCACCATCATCGGAACAGTCGATTTCATCTTTGGTAACTCAGCTTCAGTTCTCCAAAACTGCCGGATTCTCCCTCGTCGGCCAATGAAAGGACAACAAAACACAATCACGGCTCAGGGACGAACCGACCCGAACCAGAACACAGGAATCTCGATTCACCGTTGCAACATCTCTCCGCTTGGTGACCTCACCGATGTTAAAACGTTTTTAGGTCGACCATGGAAGAATTACTCGACGACAGTGATAATGGACTCGTTTATGAACGGGTTTATTGATCGGAAAGGTTGGTTGCCGTGGACCGGAGATTCAGCGCCGGATACTATATATTTACGGTGAGTATAAGAATACCGGAGCTGGTGCTTCGACGAAGAATAGAGTTAAATGGAAGGGGTTAAGGTTTCTTAGTAAGAAGGAAGCTAATAAGTTTACCGTGAAACCGTTCATTGACGGAGAACGATGGCTTCCGGCGACTAAAGTGCCGTTCAGGTCTGGTCTCTGAGTTTGTCTATTTATTTTTGTATGAAAATTATAATTTGTTCATTATGTTACTCTTATTTTCTTGTATCATTGTTTGATTGATTAATTCAAATTACATTATTTAAAAACAATAAATAAACTTATCAACATAAACATTGTGTTTATCTATTAGTCAAGAGCGATAGATAAAATCTCATTTAAGTAGAGGAAATGAATTTTTTTTCTTTATTTTATGAATGAGGAATTACATATAATTAAATATGTTATTATATAATATGGTGTTCTCTTTTCATTGTTTGTTGGTCAAACCACCGTAGAAAGGAATATCAGTTTGAGGCAACCATGTATCTCCCATGGTAAAGTTGTAGACAGTGAAGTTGATGGCTTGTGCCAAGTTCAATAAATTGAACCCTAACCACTGCACTCTCCGGTTCGTGTTAGCCCCCGGTCCAAAATTACTATACTCACCGTAGTAGATCGTATCTAATCCAGTAGTACCGTTCCATTCGAGCCATCCAACTGGTTGGACAATATCACTAATATATGATTGCATGAAAACTGTCCTTGCGTAGGGCTTCCACGGCCGCCCTAAGAATGTCATGGTTGAGTTAGGATCAGCTGCAAGATCTGGTGCGGCTTTGATCGTACAGTTGATAATAGAGATTCCGGTGTTCTGGTTTGGATCGATTCTTCCATGGGCTGTTATTGCGTTCTTCTGCTTTGCCATTGGTTTTCGAGGATATATGTTGCAGTTTTGGAATATTGCAGCTGCATTTCCGAATATAAAATCGATGGTACCTATAACAAAGAGTTAAGAAGCAGAGGACATAGATTAAAACCTATCGAAGAAATTTCACATTCCAAGAAAAAGTTTATAATTAAACAAATATGAAAAATTTGAAGCGGAACTAAAATTTATATTACCATATATATCGCATTCGCGATAGAATTGTCTGAGAGAATGGACGTATAGAGTATCTTGGTAGCCTTCAAAACTACACCGATAAAAACTCGATCCTTCCGCATTGTTTCTCAAAGCCACAGCCTGATGTTTCTCGGGTCCGGCTGTGTTTCTGAATGTCACATCAACCGCCATGAACCGCTCTCCAACCACAGCTAGAATAAACAAAAAAAAATTTATATAACTAATCTATCATAATCTAAGTAATTTGCTAACTTGGTACATTTCTAAATGAAAAAGGGATAAAAAATACCAACCAAAGCTCGAGCAATTATACGTAGTCCAACCATCAACAACATTATGGTTCCCAGTGATAATGGTCTTATTGATTCCATCTCCGATAAGCATTATGTCCTTTTTGTTGATCGGAACAACAATATATTCTTCGTAGACGCCTTCTCTTACGTAGACGACAAAGTAACCATTCTCTGGTCTAGTGTTATTAGGTGCGGCTGCAATAGCATCGGTGATGGTAGTGAAGTTATCGGATTTGTATGGACCGACGATCACAGCTTGACTCACGAGGATGGAACCGCCCCTCGTCTCTCCCAACTCACCCAAGTTCCGGCTAGCTTTCCGGCAATCTTTGTCATTGTCGCATGTTTTACGTAAACCCTATACCAAAAAAACAAAAACCACATCAAAACATGATGATTTGTTATTAATACATGATTAGCTTGTAAAGTCATGGCTTTAAAATCAATGTTCATGGTAGTCACATGAAATGACGAGTGAAATCTTATGAGTGATATGACTTAGTTACTTAGGAGCATGCACTAATGCACGTGAACACAGTTGGATCCAAATGGGGGACCAATTTTTTTTTTTTTTTGGTTTCTAAAGTCAAAATTGGTTTGATCATATTCATCATTGTTGGCTTGGAATAAAATGTGCGTAGGCCATGTGACATTTACTCTCTTACGCGTATTGGCGCACACACAACAAGAGCACATCCATTTATGACTCGCTCGATCCAAAAAAATTGGATATGCTCGAATATTAAATGCACTGTCCAAAACAAGTAAATTCAATCCATATATAAACAAAATAGGTCGTCCTCCTAAACTAGAGGTATATATATTTCGTTTTCATGTTTTATTTAATTAAGAATTTATCGAACACTATAATTCATAGGTGTGACAACAACAACGAAAAAACTTGAACACATAGCTATTACCATCCTTACAAATTATTAAAGCTGAAATCCTAACTTTTTAGAATATAACCCTAAATTTATACTGTTTTGCAGTATTTTCCTTAGCTCCCATTGTTTTATACTTTTATCTTTAAACCATATCTATATACTTTATTTTCCGCTAACATTTCTAGTTCATTCGAAAACAATTAATGTTTAGATTATTACCACATTAATACTTAATTTTCAAAGAGGTTAACGAATATGAAAACGCTGTGTATGATAAACAAACAGACAATTAACAAAAAAAGAGAAGAAGCCACTAATTAATTACCTTAATCAAAACTTCGAGCGGCTCACGATAGGTTGAGTTTCCACCACCAAGAATCTTCCCTTTAGAAGCTTTATACCTCTTCAAGTTACGGTTAAGTGCGTGGCTCACAAGCCCTAGCGAGATACTGTAAAGGCGCGTGAGATTCCCCATCGGCGATCCAATAGCGGCTGCGAAACCACTCTTCGCCTCCACGAGTCCATCAAGACACGTCTGCTGATTCGTCACAACACCACTGAGAAGACTGTTCACATGCTCGACGAGAGCTGCCGTCATAACCTCCGCCGTTTTGAGCTCCGCCGTGACCATTTGGAGGTAGTCCACACTCAGTTGCGCTAACTCTCCGCAGTCAACCACCGCGCCGATTTCCTCGGCCGTGGCGGAGCCAGGTTTGTTTCTCACATGCTTTACGTATCCGGTGATGACTTTAGAGAGACGGTTTGCTTGCTTGATACATTGCTTTATCGTGAATTTGCCGTAACTGTAAGGATCTGACGGTGAGGATTTGACAGCGGAGAGAATCGTACGGCATAGTTTAGGGTATGGAGTTGATTTACAAGCGGCATAAGACGACTGTGACTGTGGCGGAGGCACAGAAGGTGGCTGTGACGGTGGCTCAGAAGGTAACTGTGAAGGAGAGGAGGAAGGTGACTGTGACGGAGGGAGTTGTGATGAGATTAGCAAAGGCCATGAGAGTAAAATAAGAGACAGGAACAAGAGAGAAGAAGAGAAGTGTAGTCTTTGCATTTTTATCTTTTTGTTTTGTATGAATTTATTGTGTGGATGAATCTGCTATATATATAGACTACATGAGTAGGTTTGTGCTATTTAATGGATTGTATGGGTTCGAGGAAAACTAAATTATGTAATGCATGTTGTTGCGTCTAATAATTAATAGACATGTATATAGTTTCGATTTGGTCAAATAAAAGGACGTTTCCGAGAGAACCGATTGTTATTTGCAGCTGGTGGTCCGTCACGATGACCAGATGTGGGTTGACTTGGTTAGAAGAGTTTTTTTTTCATGTGATTTAACCGCGAAATTGGGTATTTTTAAAGATTAATTTTGTTGTTTAGTTCAATTTATTATGCCAATTGATACTGTAAGAAATTAACATGTATTGACATGAGATTAATTTGCATTTAATAATAACAATTTGGGTTGACTTGGTTGGAAGGGTTTCATATAATTGTATAATTTGACCGTAAATAAGCATGTGATGTGTCGGGGAAGCTTTTAGACAAGGCAAGACGGTGAAGCCTAAAAGAAGTCGTCACTTTGTCCACACGATTCACACTTACAAGTTATGGTCCTATTACATTACATACATACATACTGTACTCTTCCTATTCATAACATATCGTAATCATAATCATCCAAAATCAATCTTTGTCTCAACTAATGAAGTAATGAGTATCTGTTATCTACTATAATTTGTAGGAACCACATAAAATAACATTTTGCTAATGCCATCATTTTCACACACTATTACTTCAAAGCATATATGTTTTCTTTTATTTTTGTTAAAACATCAAAGCATTTATTGAATTGTTAGTTATCAAGATAAGTATTTCTGAATTATTGTGTGAGAACTGAGAACTAAAAGAGAAACACTGTTACAAAATCAAACCGAATACCACACTAAATTCTAGTATTTGGTTACAGTTCGGTGGATACATTCCCTAACCAAATAAACCCAATCAAACCAGATTTGAAACTAAGATCGATTTGATTCCTATCCCACAAAAGTAAAAAAAAATCTAAAAAGTAAAAAAAAAAAAACGTGAAGAAGACGAATATTTCTGATCACAGACTCGAAACTTTTCTACTACATAAACCAACAAAAGAGAGAGAGAGAGAGAGAGAGAGAGATATATCTATGAGTGAATTTCTACAAAGAGAAGAGGAGCTTTACGTGGACTTCAGATTAAGTATGAACAACAGAGACCGAGTCTAGTTCACGGCCATGAACCCTGAAGCGGTAGATACAAGTGTGTGCAGAGTTTCCATGGTTGGATGTAAAGTCTAGCCTTACAGTGTTGACAAGTCCCGAGCGAGCAGAATCTGGAATGTCGAATGTCTGTGCATTGGACCGGTCTAAGTCGTAACTGAACTCTGTAAAAAGGAGCATTGTTTCACTCTCCATATCTTTGTCTTCTAGCCATCCTGATACACGGCAATCCTTTGGGGCACTTGATCTGTCATACGCTACAGCCTGTCCGATTAATGGAGCATAAGCGTAAGATCAGTACTGCCTTTTAGTAGTCAGACGAGAAGAAATTTATCAGACAAATGTTTACAAGGCTGAACAATGATGGAAAGCAAAGTGTGACCATCACATTACACTCTCTAAGCAACAAGACTGTTCCCTTATGTTACTGTTTTCTGAAGATATTCCTAAGCTGCGAATTTTATAGTTCCACTCATTCTAAAATTGGACAAGCTCTTCCCATACATACCAATCTTTTCTTTGTGAACGATATTCCAAAATAAAGCACAGGAACATAACGGCATATTGATATTATCCAAAGGAACTGCTAAAGCTAGTGGTTTGCAGAAAATAACAAATGGTAAAACCCTACTCAAAGATGGAAACAGATACCAGTCAAGCAAACTTAGATCCTCCTCAATGCATATTTCCACAGCTAATGCCCTAAACTATACCTCAAGCTACAAAAATCAAATTCCACAAATGAGTTTCTTGCCCTCTAGCCTCTATTCGATTATAAATTGTCACCAGCAATCCAATCCGAAGTACATAGATCTCAATACCAAAATATTTCACAGATAACCGTTCTAAAGGGCTCAAATTAACAGTAGGGAAATCGATAATTCTGTGAAAGCATAGCATGAGAGGTTAGTATTACCTTAGAGACATGTTCCAAGGTAATGGCCTCTGGTAGTATTGGTGCTCTTAGCTTGACTTGAACATAACCATTACTTCCTTTCAGAGGAAAACACTTTCCAGGCTCACCAAAACTCGGAGTTAACATGTTCACCGCTTTGCTATAAACCCGTCGCCTGCTTGTCCCAAACCAATAACCCTCAACAAGATAAGGATCCGAATGCCCCATTACAAAACCTCCACCAGACGCTAATGCATAGTCTACTCGGCCAAGACCATCTGCAGCATGCTTTTCAATCTCTTTCTCCACTATGTCACGAGCATAAGCCCTCAATTCATCAATGTTAACATCGCTAACAGCAGAATCATCAACCTTACCCTTCTTCAATTCCTCGTAAACCCTTTCTAATTCCTCTCTAGACACCAAAGGTTTAGCATTAAATTCATCTACGGAAGCCTGTAGTGTCTCTGTCTTAGACTCTATCTTCTTCAACTCAGTCTGCAAAGCAGAAGTTGTGGAATCAATAGTCTGCTTCAATGCTCTTGATTCGCTTTCCATCTTCTTATCAAGAAATTCGACTTGTACTTGCATCATCTTCGTCGTGGTCTTTACCAAACCATCAACTGCCGAAATCCGACTCTCTAATTCCGATAAAACCATCTCCGTTTCAATTGGGAAATTCGAAGAAGATAGAGACGTATCCTTCAAAGTCAATTTCCTAATCAATTGAATCAACCCAACGAGTACGAGAAGAGCCCCAAATTGCTTCGCGAATACCTTAACAACTGTCTTCCACTGTGCCTTCTCTGCTTTATTCCCCTGAACCTTCCGCGTTCGACGCTGCGTGGTGGTTGTATTAGTCCCCGTGGCGGTGGATCCTGATTTCCTTGTCACCGGACCTACGTCGTAAGTGTTAGATCTCTCAGCGGTAGCCTCGGCGCGAATCAGATCCCGGTTCGTACCAGCGGACGATTCTCCAATGGCAGCATTGGCATGCGATTCGCTCGGCGGGAAATCAAAATTAGATTTCTCCTCACCGGAGAGAACCGGCGTCCGCTTAATTGCCGCCGTTGGTTTAGCGGTCATTGACAGCGTTGATGCCGACATGATCTGAATTTTGGACTACAAAATTCGAAAATCCTTTCCCAAAATACTCTTCCTTTGGATTTTGAAATGAATAAACCCTAATTTAGACTGGAGAACGTAAGAGAGATTTGAAATGGAAGAAATGTGAGAAGGTTATATATAAGAGAGTGTGACTACAGATACAAATTTCGAAATCTGAATCGTTTTTTTCTGGGACGTGGTTCGCCATTTTTGTTTAATTTCAAATTAAATTTTGATTAGTGAGCACTGAGCAGATATTTACTACTTACTCCTTAGTTAATTGGTTAATCTAAACAAGAACGATATTAGAATATGATGGGCTTCATAAGCCCAAAGAGGAACTAAATTGGCCCAGCCCATCTTCATGTCTCCTCTTCTTCTTCTTGCTTAGTTGTTAACTTGTTACAAAGAAACTGTTGATTCATGTACCATCTAGTTCTTTATTCTTGCATATAAAGTTATCAAAAGGAAAGATATGTTCATGATTAAATAAAGTAGCTTTATTCACCAAACTATTAATTTACACACATGATTACATTCATATAGTTATATTTTAACCACAAAGAGACTTTTGACATGAAGTTATTATGCTCCTTGTCATCGTTTCTCTTCTTCACACAGTGGGAGTTTTCTGATAGGAAGAAGAATCAGAAATTAGCATTTTAATCTTTGCAGATTCCTTTAACAAATCGAATGAAGAAAAGGAATGTGGCGGGAGAACAACGGTCAGATCCTCCTCTGCCATCTCTAGCAAGCTTTCATGTGGTATAACCTACAAAAATCAAAATAGTTTTCAGTAGTAAGAACAAAGAAAAACTCAATATTAGTGATGATGATGATTCGTCCATTTCTTGATTTTTACCTTCTCTGGCTGTGTGAAGGAATTTTCATCCATCACATTGGCAGATGTAAGTTCTGTCCTCTTCGATCCCGAAAGTCTCATCACCTTCGGGTCCAATCCAGTCACCAACACTTTCATATTCACTGAGGTAGCTCCAAAGTTTACAGCCTGCAAATAAATTGGAAGTTCACAGATATTGAAAACAGCTTCTATTTTCTTTTTAGTCAAAATAAGAGCTCAGGCTTGGAATTTTCTACAGATGTTTTCTCTTGGTGTACCTTTATGCGTATGTAATCTTTGTCATTGTTTTTCCAGGAGATTGCAGATGCGACAAGAGAAGAAGAGTTTCCCTTGAGTGTTGAAGTAAGAAGAGTTGCTCCGCTTGACTCTGCAAAGAACCGTTGGACCCAATAGCTAGGAGTTCCATATAAATGAGAGGAATTGAAGACTATTGCATCAGGGTTCCACCTAAAAAACCAATTCAAGAATTTGAGTCTGTTGTCTTATCTTCCTAAGTAAAACCATAAGAATGGAAAATGAAGTGAAAATTAAGTGAGAGATACCTTCTATCGTTTGTGTTCACAAAGAGTGGTGCATAACTTGCCATTTCCACAATGTCACTGCAACAAAGAAAGCATCAGAATTTTTTCCCATTTGATGCTTTATAGTCACGATCAAAGCCCGGGAAGAGGAAATTTGAAAGAAACCTATTCTTTTCAAGGCCAATGAGAAACGCAGCTTCTGCAAGAGAAGCTAGAAGGCTTCCTGTACCAGCATCTTTTCCAGTCACAGCATATTCACTGACAAAAGCCTACAAACAAAGTTCACGAGTGAGTAAAACACTGAAAGCTTCATCTTGTCTTTGTTGGAATTAAGTTTTGTATGATCTATTACTGCACCTTTGGACCTTTGCGTGAAGTGCGGTCAAATTGATGATACATGGAAAACAAACTGCTAGCAGAAGTGTAAATCTGTGACAAAAGGAAACACTTTTTTCAAGAAGAAGAGAAAACACAAGAGAATGATTGATTACAGTTTCTGTCAAGACAGAAATTTTACATGAAAGTCATAGTAATCAGCGGGGTGATCGAGCGGACGAGAGGATCCATCACAGTTGGAGATGATTTTGATATCTGGATAAGCTTTTTTGATTGCATCATAGAACACAATATAGTTTCCTGTAAAGTTGTAATCTCATTTAGTATCAAAGATGCTCAACAAATATATAAGTCAAGTGTGATCATAGAGAAATGAAAAACCTCTGTAGTAAGTTTTTCCACAATCTTCATTCCCAATAGCAACATATTTCAGTTCAAAAGGTTCTTGGCGTCCCATTTTAGCTCGAACAGATCCCCATGTAGAATTAGCATCTCCTCGCGCAAATTCGATACCGTCGAGTGCTTCCTGAAACAAAAGACAAAAAAGTTTAGGTTTTCCAGCTTCTTCACTAGTGAAATAGAGGAAGGCTTCGTAATCATACTTGAACAAAGGGCATGATGCTGGCAGTTTCAACTTCATCATTGTGACTAATCCCTGAACAAAGGTAAAGGATAAGGTTGATAGATTTGGAAAACAAAAGAGATATTAATCGGTTACAAGCGGGCTTTCGGAGAATGAAAGAATACCATTGTTAAACACCCATATCGGGGCTGCACCAATGTCTTCAGCCAACTGCAAGAATGTTCATTTAACATTTTGATATCGAGCTTGGGGAATCATTAAAGATGCAAAACTGAGGAGTTTTATAGACTCAGTAGAGAAAAAGAAGTCTCACTTGAAAGAACTCAAAGTGGCCAAGGCCATCATCGGTCCAATACTTCCAAACATCACCAAAATGGCCCGGTCTCTCTTCCCAAGGTCCTACGGTTTCTTTCCAGCGGAATGCATTACTTAACCATTCACCCTCGACAAAACAACCACCTAAGCTCACAAAGGTCCAGAGTGAAGAATGAATTTTAGTTTATTTCATCTGAAGTCATCCTTTTTACCATGATGAACTAAGAGGTCTATGAACAGAAGAAGTAACAAATAAGCTACTATCCATAAATACTACCTGGGAACCGGATGAAACGGGGTTTTATATCCACCATCATTTGGAAAAGATCGTTTCTAAAACCATGTCCCTGCAATCAACCAAAAAAAGATTGAAATATTTGACTTTTTTCTTCCAATATTTTCTTTATAAGCATTCTTTAATCTTTCATCTCAAGGCTCTATAGGAAACCAGAAAGAGCGAAAAAGAAACCTTGTAAGTATCCACCGGTATGGCCGAGACTTGGTCAATCCATATTGACCCTTTCTTGGTTGTTGTTAACTGAAGTCTTGCACCATGATCTGTCCCTTTTGCCTCCAAAACAACCTCCTTTTTAGTCCAGTTTGAAACATCGGAAGCAGAAGCTCTACATCAAAACAAATCAAAGCACACAATTGAAACTTTCACACATTAAAACAACAACAGAAACGTGAGAAACTGGAAACTGTTTCTTACATGATCTTTTCAGAAGCAAGAGTCAGCGATCCATTCGAGCTCGTCAACGAAACAGACATATCGATATCACCAGTCGAACGCACATAAAGAGCCACCTTGTACTTCTTTCCTTCTTCAATATTCTAACATGAAGAAAATGAAGAAACAACTTGACCCATACTCTTGACACCGAGAGGAAACAACGAAAAAAGCTGTAAATATTTTCACAGGTGACACACTCACCATACCCCAGTAACCGGGGTTATAAACTCCGACACCTCCAGATGGACAACCATTGCTATCACAGAGCACATCCATTCTCAATGCGATTTTATTTCTTTCAAAGCATGATGAACGGTCTGTAGCTACATATATGGATGACTGATCACCAACAATGGACCATGGCAATATATTAGAAGGTGTGTTTTGCCCACCAGCTTCAAACCCTGAAAACCAAAGTATTCCACTGTTGTTTCCCATCATGTAAAGAAACAAAAAGAAGCCTAACAATGACTGGCTTCCATGGATTTTCACCAGTAATAAGCGAAAAAACTAACCTCTGTTGCTAACAAGTTCAGCCCATAATCCACCGGCACCAGCATGGTTGATCTCCTGTAAATGATTTGACCATATTGCATGTATACACAACTCATTATTAAACCACAATCTTAACATATTTGCTTACATAGCAGAGATCTATTTAAGACCATAACACTAACAAACCTCGAAAAATATCCCAAATAACGTTTCAGGAATGGGTCGTCCAGCTCCATTAGAAGCATCTATTTGCAAAGTGACGACTGGTTTTGAATCTTCTTGAGCAACAACAGCACGAAGGCTTTGATACACAAAGCAAGAGCCAATGAGGAAAGAAAGTATGCAAACACTTCTGAGAAGCTTCCAAGACTCCATATCCATAATCACCACATCCAAATAAACCAAGAACCTATAAGAGACATTTATAGAAAAAACATTGAATCTTACTTAGGCAAAGCCGTTAGATTTCAAAACAAAAAGCTACAAAAGAAGGTAAAAGCTACAAAAAGAAACTACATTGATGGTCATGATGACACAAGACAAGTAAAAAAGAGAGCCTTTTTTGCTCGTGCTTATCAATTTGTCTTAAGCAAAGGAAGATAAACAAATGAGAATATATATAGGACCCATTACTCTGTTTTATTGTCCTCATTGAAACTGCTATAAGACAGAGTCTTCATAATTTTTAGTTATGGTGAATTGGGGATCAAAAATAAGATATATAAAATCCATAAATGAGGCTAATTAGAAAATCATAAACATAAAGACTTGTTGGAATTCAAGAGCGGCTTCAATCTTAACTCAAAGAGTCAAACTTTCAGACATTAAATCACAATTGACTTCAGAAACTGAAACAGGCAGACACTACGGAGCTCAATTTCAGAGGGAAAGATTGTTTCTTTTTTCGAATTATCTTTAGAGAATCTCAAAACTTAGTCTAGAGCTTTGTCTCGTTGATAAGTAACGAATTAGAATTAGAATGCAGAGTGAAGAGCCTAGAACTGGAATGAACAAGAAATGGAAAACAAACCTGGGAAGAAACGAAAACGGATTGATCTAATTAAGAGAAGAAATGGGTTGAAGGATGAGAGAAAAGAGAAATGAAGGTATAAAGAATGTTGTTAGTTGGGATTGCTATTGATATTTTGCTTAGAGTACGAGGCAAAATCTGCGAAAGCTTGCTTTCACGTTTGATCGAATTGCTTGTTTTCGTGGAAGAAGTGGAAGTTGATTGGAAGCGACGACTACAAAACCTCATTCACCTGTTCCACCTATATTTCTTTTTCTTTTTGGATAAAGATGTTTCTCTATTTTGGATAATGATAAAAACTAATTTAGTTAGGAATGGATAACGATAACATACCTACCGGATCATTAGTTCCCAATAGATATGAATTGATTTTATAAATATCAGAAGATCTCGGATTGAATCCTCACTAATCTCCGGATTTCAGTAAAGAATCGGATATTTCTTTGATATTTAAAGCTATGTCAAAAGGCTTCGGAGTTTTTTTTAGACAGGGCTTGTGTGAGCATTATTTTGTTAGCAATATCATCTCACAAACACGAGTCTTTTCCCAAATAGTGAATACAAAGAAACTTAAGAAACAGAGTTTACTTAGATAAAGAGTCAAGAAGACGGTTACTTGTTACTTAGACTTGTGTGGTCACTATGTTAGTTACAATTACGCGCAACAAGTTTCAACTCTCGAGACATTTGCTATAGATGCGATAGTCGTAGCATGAAGTCTTTTGGTGTTAGTGCGTCAATAGCATAATTTTGTGCTTATCCTATTTGTTTTGCTTTGTTTTTTTTTTTTTTTTTTGAAATTTTCGTTTGTTTTGCTTCGTCTCTTTGAAGATAACGATATCAAAAGTTTTTGGACCACTCAAATTCACCGTTACAATAAGTAGGAAAATAAAAAACTCATTGATCCATCATCACCCACATGGCCACATCTGCGACTTTATAACATTAGTTCAGATCAAGATCTAGACAGAAAAAAAAGACAGTTCTTTGGTTTGGAAACGATCCAATTAAACTCAAACTCAATCCCACTAAATCTCTGAGAAACATTAAATAAACCAGAGAAAACGAAGTCAGTGAACAACAACAATGAAAAAGCTTGAAATACCAATCGGTTATTGATGAGCATGCATATGTTATCATCTAACAAAACTCTGTGACGTCATCACGGTAATGCTTTGTCTCCATTTGGTAAAATGCAATGGGGTCATCACTTTTTACCAAGTAGTAGACAAAGAAACACAGAGATGACGTGTTACTTATTCTTCTGCAATCGAAGCTCCCAAACCTTAACTCTGCCGATGAGGGCGTACATGTGTGCGTATTTATAGGTGGCTTCTCTAGGGTACACAATCTGGAAACCCTAGAAGAATCTAAACTGAAGTCGCCGTTAAAGAGAGACAGAGACTCAAAGTAGAGAGTGTTGACCAAAATTTGTAAAATATGGGCTAGGCCCAACGTTTTAGAAGCCCAATATGTATTCAACAATGAATGACCTATTCAACAATGAGGATCTTTTGCCTCTGTCAGGTATCTCTGTTTGTGGTTGAATGAGGTAAACCATTTTGAATATATATTTGTTTCATCTGTTCGTTTGTGACTGCATTGCTTGCAATTTACTTATGTTATGTTCTGTTTCATTTCATTCAATTGCAGGTTACGTGTTGTAGCGCCATTAACTTCTCTCGGCTCATAGAATTGAAGCTTTTCATTGTTTCCTCGGTGTATGGTTGGAACCACTAATACTTTTGCTTCATAACGCTCCTAAACTAAAAGTTCTTATCCTCAACTCTGTAAGTACCTCTCCCTCTTCTTTTGATTTTGATGTGTTAAAATTTAAAGTAAATTTGTTTGTAATTCTTCCTCGTTGCTTTACAGAATGGTACTGATCTCCCACTTTCGTGAAGTCAACCTAGTTCTGTACCAAGATGCTTGTTGTCTCAACTTGAGATCTTTGAGTGGAAATAATTTGGAGGCAGAAGAAAAGAGAAACAACTCGTGTCATATATCCTCTCAAACTCAAATTGTTTAAAGACGGCGGGAATCTCACCGAGATCTTCCTACAATGATGAAGAGAAACAGAAGATAATGGAGGACTTGGAATCTATGTATAGGGTTTCAGCATCATCTCAGCTTTTGTTCACTGATATATATTGTGAATGAGCAGGAATAACTTGGTAATAATATTCTTCTTCTTCTTCTTCTTTGGTGTGAATAACTTTATTTTCTCACATTTGTTTTCTTTGTCTTTTGCCGAATCTTTGTTTTATGATTCTTATAATGAAGCAGGCGATTGTTGTATATGAATGAGCATGCAAATACTTTTAAGCAAATATTGTTTGAAATGAAGAAGAGAGGATATGTTGGTATCATTACTTCAAACTGATTCTTATTAGAGATCAATCAGAAATGTGTTCATTACTTTTTAACCAAAAGATGATCATGATGTTGATGACATATGATCTTTTTCATGCTTCTGTTACATCAGAAACTATGTTCTGGAGGGACATCAACTTTTTTTTGGTTCAATTATCTCGTTCTAATTTTCTGATTCATCATGACAATCTTGGTTAGTAAGAAAAAAAAATGACATACCAATAGATATAGAATTACATTTTAGTTACAGAATATGCAAATGCTAGAAGCAAGAGAGAGTGAGTTCGTGGCACATATTACCAAGAGATGGTACAAGACTACAAGGCACAAGCCTAAAATCTGAATCATATATCTACTAATCTAAGGATGAAGTAATCTGAAAATCCTAAAAGAAGTGGATCGCCATAGAAATACAGAATGAGCTTCCCATAGAAAAATCAAGAAACATAGGCCCAATAGTCACTAAACAATAACCCAAGTTCTTGCTATCTCGTATCCTTTCCTTTTTCGTTCCGAAATTTCATTTTAATAAAACCTTCTATAAAATAAAATTGAATCAAATTAAGGTTCACCTGAAATGGATTATTATCAGAGATTACTCAGAAAGTTACACTTTTCATTGTTGATGACATATGAAAATTTTCTTAATATGTTTAGTTTCATGACATATATGATCTTTGTCTTTGCTTGCAAGCGAACCCTTAAATTTCTCCAAAAACATAATTATTTCTTGACAATGACATGCTAACAGTATCATTTATTTAAAATGTTCTAAGTAAATACAATAGTTTTAGACAATAGAAGAAAACTGAATAGAAAATATGTAAGCCAAGTATACACGTTTTAATTGCTAAAAGAGTGGTAATGTTATTGATTCCATAGTCCAAACTAACACACCGACTCATAGAAGCACAATTAATTACCATCTTTAGCTTTTTATTAATCAACATAGAAGCACAATGTGTATAAGTACTTTGCAAGACAGATTAGTAATGATCCAATGAAATAATTTCTAGAAAGTTTATTTGGGGACCAATTTATTAATAATAAAAAGGGCAATAAAAAGACAGGATCAACCAGTTGTAGTGGTTCAGGTTCACTTCATAGATTCTAAAGTGGACACCACGCGCCAAACTTATCGTCGGTCGAGTCTTTGATACGATTGAATCTCCAAAAAACTATGTAATAAAAAAATCTAGAAAACTTAAATAAATGTAGTTATTGTAGATTTGGTAAGTACTCTCTCATCATAAATTAGAAGAGATTGCAAAAAAAGCTGAGAGTACAAAAAAAAAAAAAGCAGCTAAGAAAGAAAGAAGATCCACCTCGAACTTCTCTCCATCTTTCTCAATCATCATCTAATTCTCAGATTCCGTCTCTTTACTTTTTTTTTTCTCTTCCTCTTCAAGCCTACCTCAGAGAGACTGATAAAAATCTAACCTTTTCTTATTCCTTGTCTGTTAAATTTTCCGGGAAAATTTACTTGTTTCTTTCTCTTCAGATCAAATTTGATTTCTCTCTTATACTAATCTTAAATGTTTCTGGGTTTGTGAAAAAATTTGAGATTTTTAACTCTCTTTTTTTTTTTGGAAGATAATGAGAGAAGACGAATCAGACTGGTTTGCAAGGTGGGAAGAAGAACTTCCATCACCAGAAGAGCTTATACCTTTATCTCAATCTCTAATCTCACCCGATCTAGCTTTAGCTTTCGATATCCGAACATCTAATCACGGAAACGGAAACTCAAATCAACCTCATCATCATCATCATCATCACCAAACCACACCTCAAACACCATCACAGCTTCAACTTCCATCTTCACAAGCCAATTCATCAGCCGAATTCGCTGCTGATTCAGCAGATCTAGGCTCTGGAGCTGCCGGAGACGAACCAGCTCGAACTCTAAAACGACCTCGTCTCGTTTGGACTCCGCAGCTACACAAGCGCTTCGTTGATGCAGTTGCACATCTCGGGATCAAAAACGCTGTTCCTAAAACCATTATGCAGCTTATGAGTGTTGATGGGTTAACAAGAGAAAACGTTGCGAGTCATTTGCAAAAGTATAGACTTTATCTTAAGAGAATGCAAGGTTTGTCTTCCGGTGGTGGAGCTGGTTCAGATCCGGCGACTGATCGTCTTTTCGCTAGCTCTCCGGTGCCTGCTCATTTTCTTCATCCGAATCGAGTTCCGAGCTCTGATCATTTCATGCCGTCTTTTGTTCCGATCGCAACTCTTCAACAACAACAGCAAATGGCTGCTGCTGCTGCTGCTGCGGCTGCTAATCCTCATTTACAACCTCCTCAATTTCACCACCGTCAAATCTCAGCCGCTCATTTTGGTTCTCCGACGAATGGTGGATTTAGTTCACCGACTACGAATGGTGGATTCAGTTCACCGACTACGAATGGTGGATTCAGTTCACCGACTACGAATGGGAAGTTTGATCCATCGTTCTTGGCGAGACAAACTCAACAGCAGCAGCAGCAACCATTTCATAGAATGACTACACCATCGTTGCATAGTCCAGTTGGTAATTACGCTGAGGATTTGGAATCTGGAAATGCTAATGGTGGAAGAACTGTCTTAACTTTATTCCCAACTCGAGACGATTAAGTCGTAAATCTTTCTGGTAATAATAACACAGATTCTGATTCTTGAACATAGCTTGCAATGTTGATTCAATTTTGAAGTTAATAGATGTTGGTAAATTTGATTCCTTTATAGGTTCAAAATGTGTGTCTGCAGTCTTCAAGAACATTGATACAAATCAGGCATCATCACTGTGTGATCAAGTTCTGTGTCTGAAGCTTCTTCAGGTCAAGGCTTGTTTTAACCAACCATTGTAGCTTTCTTCTTTAAGATTCATGTAAAGATGAGTTTTACTTTTGTACATCCGTACGGACACACTCAAGGTTTGAAAAAAAGAATCCGATCTTGATTGAAAGAAAGAAAACTTACTTTCTTTTCCCATTTTCTTGTTTTTGTTTTTAGATTTGCTCTTAAAGCTGAGTTTGTTTGTAGCTTTTTACACTGAAATTCTCATGGAAGCATATACATTATCTTCATCTAAGGGTTTAATTTACAAGAATGTGGATAATTATCCAACTGATATTTACTTGCCATAAAAATGTGTTATTGGAGAAGATATATAATATATGTGTGTGACTCTGACCGGTGATGATGATAATGGAAGCAATAGTACAATGTACAAATAACATGGGGGAGTGCCAATATGCAAAAGAGACAAGACAATGGGAGGCAGAATCAGAATCCAGGATCTGATGCTCTTACTTCCTTAATCATACCCCAACTTGTTTACTACCAATTATAAAGTCGCATTTGTGGAATCATTGAAGGGACCAAACCCAATAAAGTATTTGGATAGTTTTTTCTTTTTATGTTAGAAAGTTAAATTATTTGACAAGGGGAATGGCATAATTTAAAGCAATGGTGATGGGTTCATAGCTGGCATGTCTTGATCTTGTCTCACCAAGTCAGACCCCATCCTTTGTTTTTTCTTTTTCTTTTTAATGTTTGTTTTCTTCTAATACTATAAATTTTGTTTTTCTTCACAAGTAGATTTGTTGAACTCGTCAATCCGTTATACTACCAAATATCTTTTACGGTTATTCACGTAAAGAGTGTGATTTTCAATTTGATTCTATCCAATTTTTCTAACTCGTAATTACCAAGTAGTTTGACCAAATTATGTAAATAATTAAATACTATATGGTATAATGACCAAACCAAAGTACAGAAAAATTACTAAATATTTTTATTTCTTGATTGTTATTTTGTTTTTTCTCACAAGTTCCCATCTTAAATATTAAAAATCTAAAACGATTGTCAATTCTAAATTCAATTTTATCCATAAGTCTAATTCCATCTTAAATTATAAATCGTTTGATGATTCAAAACCCAACCTTCTGATTCGAGAGCTTCGGTCAAAGGAGAGAGCACTAGAAAAGGACCCTCCAAGTTTTCACCACCTCAAATTTATTTGTAATAAAAACAATTAATTGTATATGACATAACGATTAATTGTATGCACGAGAGAATCTTTCCATAAAATAAAGAAAGATGGGTCACATTTAAGAATCATATTCCAAGTTCCTTTGAACAATTTTATTCACCGCAAGAGCCGAGAGAGTAACGTGATCATCAGAGATTTGGTTTTAAGTATTGTCTAGGGTTCATTCAAAGTTCGATAATAATATAATTGAAAAGAAAAAGAGTAGATGTCTTGTTATAAAAGAAAGAAGCAGCCATTGTTCGGAACAGAACAGAGAGCTCCTAAAGGCTAATATATATGTATCTATAGAATCTGATTTTCATACAGACATTGAAATACTCAAAACACTACTCTCGCCGTCAGGGATTGCTTGCAGAAGGATGCCTGCAAGTAAACGACATGTAAGCACTTGATTTGAGGGGACAATCAATCAAATGGCAAGAAAAATAACAGTTTTAGTATGAGCAAACCTGAAGAGATTTGTGTCTGAACCATTCAACGAATAAGCATAGTTCATAGCGGGTGAGTTTGGCCATGGTGCATAACTAGCTGCATTATTAGTAAAGGGACTCAAGGCCGGGTTTAGCGGATGCCCATAGCTTAGATTAGCTTGATGACCTCTTGGCATCTGCGGGAAAACCCCGTCATGAAACGGAATGTGGATCGGTATTGGATTGAAGCTTTGGCCAGACGGCATAACCCTCACGTACCTACAAACAAGAAAAAGGACATTTATTTTGCAGAGGGTATACCAATTAGATTTCCTGAAAATCGCTGTTAAAGAGATGGAAAGGTTTACCTGTAACCGGGATCCACGACATACCTGTCATAGCTCCTGTCATAATCCGGGTCATATCGATCCTTCTCTCTATCTCTGATAATAGCTACACGAGAAGTCCGTCCAGATTCTCGAGTTATAGCATCAACAGGATTATTATTAACCGGCGCCACTTCAGTCTCATTTCGGTTTATACATTTGTTTTTCCTTTCAAGAGGAGGAGGAGCTGGTAGTGATGAAGAATCTTCAGAGTCAGAGCTGCTAGGACTGTTAAAGATCCGAGCCCGGGCTTTATCATACTCTTCTTTTCTCTCCTCAACACTTCTCAAAAGATTCTGTTGTACTCCTGATCCACTACCTCCACAACCAGATCCTCTCTTGGGTCTAGGCTTGATTGCGATTTTGACACCCTCAGGTCTACCATTCTCAGGTTGTTTCACAGGGATTTCGGATAAGCAGACATAAGGAAATCTACTTTCCGCTGTTTTCGTCACCAGGATTCTGTTATCGGATCCATCTCCAGCACCATTACCAGTGTCCAAAGCCATGGTTACTAGTCCATAATGCTGAGCAACTCGATGTGCAGCAAGACGTAGGTACGATGTTGGAAAAGGCCGGAATTCAAATTGAAGCTGCTCCGGGCTTTGAAAGAACTTCTGAATATCAAGCTCCATCCGCAAAACTAAAACACACACACACCAACAACAACAACAAAAAGGCAACTTTTGAATCACACATCAACCACATTTGAATAGAATCTTTCCAAATACAGAAATAAAACTTCAACAGAAGCAAAAAAACAAAAAAGTGTTGAAACTTGAAGACAAGATGATTATATATGTAATTGAGCTTAGAGAGGACCAAATTTAGACAGACGGTAATGCAAAATCACAGTGATTTATTTCATTACTCAAGCTTCGATATTCATGGTGCTGATGAAACAATCGCAATCATGAGGATTCTAAATGAGCTAAGGTGCGAGTGATTTTGACTTTGGGGCATAGAACAATCCCGAGGATTATTATCAATAGTCATGGATCTAATCGTCAAGTATGAAAGCCAAACCCTAATCATCAAAACATAACCCAGAAAATTGAACCAAACACTACAACAAAGGATCGAGAATGAGATAATAAACTCACAATTCTCCCCCAATTCTACGAAACCCTAGAAAACTAGCACGAAATGAAATGACCAAAATCAGATCAAAACCCAACAGAGAAAAAAAGAAAAATCGAATCGAGAAATTGACTAACTGGTGAGACGATGACGAGGATTCTGAAGAGCCTCGACCAAAAAAGGATCGACCATAGCTTCCTTCTCGGTCATAGAGGCCATAGATGATGATAGCTTATATCTCCTCTGATTGACTTTAAATCCTTGTTATTGATCTTGCCTTCTCTCTCACCGCCGGAGATTAGAAGAGAAAACACATCAAGGAAACGAAAAGGAGATGATTTCTGATGAGCATTCTGATGGAAACGATGAGGAGGGTGAAGGGAAAGGAAAAGACTTTATCGACCTTTTTATCTTTCTCTCTCTCTGTCTCATAATCAAGTGGGGAGAATAATAAGAAAGTTGCTTCCTTTGAATTTTTTTATTCATTTTTATGTGTGTGTGTGTTTTTTTGTGCGTTAAATTGTCGGACTTTTTGAAAATTGATATGTAAATTTGACATTTATAGAGAAGTGGGTTTTGCAAAGTTGATTTGGAGGTGGAATCACAAAATATAAAAAGTTAACTCTAATTCTTAGACTTAGGGTTGATGTCACACTTCATTCTCCATGGTGCGTTTCGTCAAACAAATATCAATGCACCGATCAAGAGACCATCGTATATCACCGGATTTAACATACATAGCCCATTAGCCCATCAGCGGATAGTTGTAGCCCAGATCCAGTGGCTTTGGATTCAAGGTCTATCACATTCAAAATTGCAATTACTGAAAAAAAATAGATTTTTTTTTAATTGTAAGAGAACATAATGATGGAAGTTAAAATTTTAGTCTAAATCTTATTGTTGGATTTACTTCCTTGTAGAGATGATATTGTCTGGTCAAAATTAAACGTAGTGTCCATGTTATGTAAAATACTCCAAAAACGGCTACCAAAACACGGGCGCGTGAACAAATCTTCATCACATCCTACATGGCACTTCCTGATTGGATACCAAAAAAACAACTACCAATGGCTACAACTTATATTACAAAACGGATACATAACCTTTTAACTCCACGCGCCATTGTATTAAAAACCTTTTTTTGCTTAATAACGTAATAAACCTTATTTCTATCTCTCTCAAACAATGGCGATCTCACCGGTGCTTTTCATTGGATTGATTTGCCTCGCAGGCGGTGGTTCTCTTTTTCCGGTGGTGGAGGCAATATGGTTAACGGTTCCAACAACGGGAGTAAAATGCGTATACGAGAAGATCGAAGCTAACGTGATCGTTGTCGCCGATTACCTTTGCATCGACGAGGGTTTTACTCAATTTGGTCCAACATTGGATGTTCGGGTTTGTATATTAACCATACTCCATTTTCTTCTTAA
The DNA here is from genome assembly GCA_028015245.1 of Cardamine occulta. NCBI lineage: Eukaryota > Viridiplantae > Streptophyta > Magnoliopsida > Brassicales > Brassicaceae > Cardamine > Cardamine occulta. Next base: position 2,727,754 of record CM051370.1, on the reverse strand, counting down.
ATTTTCATTCTTATATAAGTCATATATAACCCACCAACTTCCGTATACATATGTGCTAGTGATTTGGTTAAATTAGGGGAAATTTTTTGTTTTTTTTTTGTTTTCATAATATCTTCCTTTGATTGCCTAGAAGGGTCTCTTAGGGGACTTATCAACGATTATAGCATTTGAAATTAGTCGAGAAAACAAGGTTTTGGCTTCGAAATGTTATATAGAGTTGGAGGTATAAGCAAGAGAAAGATAAGTTGTAAATTAATGTCTTGATATGCGTTGGTTAAATGTAGGTAACATCTCCGTACGGGAATGAACTGTACAATCAAAAGAACGTGACGTACGGTCAGGTTGCGTTTACAACGAGCGAGATGGGAACATACTCAGCTTGTATAGCAATGCATCACGATCAGACACATCACTCATTGAATAACTCTTGTATCGTTAGTCTTGATTGGAGGATGGGTATCAGAACCAAAGACTGGGACTCTGTTGCTAAGAAAGAAAAGATAGAGGCAAGTCCTTCATTAAAATTTTTTTTTTTGGATATCATTAATATTCCCAAGAATATACATAAATATTGTTTCAGGGTGTGGAGCTTCAGCTTCGAAAATCTACAGAAGTAGTGAGTGGTATTAGGGCCAACATGCTCTATTTAAAAATCAGGTTATTTATTAATAACTTTCATCTCAATCTAATTATATGTAATTTGCAAGAAAAAAAAGGATTTAGAATTACATGAAGATTATTTTATAAAAATGGTGCAGGGAATCATATATGAGGGAAATAAACGAGAAGACAAACAAGAAGGTTGCGCAACTGAGCTTTATCTCTTTAGGAGTCTCTCTTGTCGTTTCACTTATTCAAGTTTGGCATCTCAAACGCTTCTTCCTCAAAAAGAAGCTTATCTAACTTCAATTTTCTATATTTTATTTTAGAAAATTTGCAATCTTGTGCCTCTTATCCGGGTTAATTTTATAGTCATATCATATACCAAATTAATAAAAAAACACATGTTTTTGTCCATGATACTGTTTTTATCAACTGATCACTGCAACTTCATACAATCATATAGGAAAGATTGATGCAAATTATATCCGTTCATTAAAAAAAAAGATTGATGCATTCATCTATTTATATATATATATATATATAGCATATAGACCAAAAATATCGTATAAACACAAGCATGTATCTAATTTATTTATCACCGTTTCATCTTTCACAAATAAGACTCGAGAGATATTTGCCTTGATTTTTGTATTGTGTGGTAATTAATGGATATACTTTAATGGTTGGACGGACGCATTAGTTAAGGGTATCAATGACTTTAATAGTTTTTACTTTTTAGTACACCATTAACATAGTGATTTGCTAACGAATGTCAAGACAAATAATCCTGATTGGCGTTAATTATTAGATTGTTTTGGGACTTTAATGTCCAACGCCAGTTAAAAAGTACGATTAACAATGTCAAAACTATTAACATTATTACTGAAAATTGTTTTACATTTATATTAATATTTGTATTATCACTTGGTTTTGATAATGACCAATAACGGGCCTCTGTATATGCGGATTGGCCACCTTGCGTGTCGGGAATGTGGCGTGCATGTTTGGTTTGGTAGCCGAAGGTTGAAATGCTATTTAAAACTTTCAAATATGGATCGTTTTGTATGATTTTCAGAGAGTATTCTCACATAAAATATTGCATCTAGACGTTCCTACAATTTAACTTGCAGATCTAGAGAGTAACACAATAATATACAACCAGACCGGCCGTAAAGAAAGTCTAAAATGAAACATTTGCCTTGGTCTAAAATTTTAAAGAGTTAATATGTAGATCGATGGCCCAAATAAAAAATAATTCAGGACCGTATGATATACTCATATATAGATCATCTAGCCTCAAACCGCAATTGTTTATAGCCCATATCTTAGGGGCCGGCCTTGACAATCAAAGAAAAAACGACGACGGATTTATTTACCCCAAATAAGCAAAGATATTAGGGTTTTATTGCTTAAAGATAGTAGGGTTAAGAGTAGAAAACAAACAACATCGTGAGCGAAATTGAAAATCACCATGAAAAGGTTTAGGAGAAAAGTGACAATCGGTAACACTTCAAAATGTGTTACAAGATCCAAAAAACGAGCCGAAAGCGACCCATTTTATAAGTTTCCTCTCGATCTGATAATAAAGATTCTCCTAATATTGTATGCCAAATCCATAGCGAAGCTCATCTTCGTTTCTAAATTATGGTCATCAATAATCTGTGGAAAAGATTTTACCGAGTCGTACATAACTCGATCTTCGACTCGACCGCGTCTTCTTTTCACAATCAGTCATGGTGCCATGCGGAATGAGATCTTTCATTTCTCCTTAGAGGAGGATCCATCTTCTGCTCATCATAGGGTCAGTTGTTATACTTCAAAAGCTGATGATTTTTCTGATTTTTTTCCACCTATCCGCAGCTTGATAAGTTGTCTAAATAATAGAGGGATAGATAGAATTCGTAGTACTAGAGTGATGATTGGAAATCCTACTACCGGTCAATTTATAACTTTACCCAATGTCAACACTAGGAAAAGAGTCATGACTCTTTTATCCTTTTTTGGATATGATCCTGTTAATGATCTATACAAAGTATTGTGCATGACAGTAGAATCTCCTAATCAACTTGGATCACTAGCTTTTGTGACGGAAGAACATCAAGTTTTCACTCTAGGTTCTAAACAAAAATGGAGAATGATCGAATGTAAGCATTTCCATTCTCTTTCTCGTGGAACTAAAGGGATATGCAACAATGGAGTTGTATATTATTTAGCTTGGATAAGCTATGATGTTCAATCAGTAATATGCTTTGATTTGGGATCTGAAAGCTTTAATGTCATTAAGTTACCGGGGAATATCAAAGCCGAATTTCTAGCAAACTATAGCGAAAAGATAGCTGTAACGAGTATGTTATTTGATGGTAGCCTTGACTTGTGGGTTCTAGATGATGCCAGCAAACAAGAATGGTCAAAAATTGCTATCATAGTTATGTATTGGAGAGATTTAGTTGGAAATCACTCATTTAAGTTCAAGGGTACACTTAGAACCGGCGAGCTTATATTTGAACCGTGCTACTCTAAGCCGTACTTTTTTCTATTTTTAGATCTCAAGAAAAAAACTGCTAGAAATGTTATGATTGAAGGATTTGGAACTGCCTATATTTCGGCTGAAGTTTTTCTCTACCATGTTGAAAGTCCGATATTTCTCAAGATAAGGTAATCTCTATTTTTATGTTTCATTTAAAATTTTTATTGGATTTGAGACATTTGGTTCTCATTCGTCTGCTCTTGCTTTTGTATGTTTTGGATTTGTTCTTTTGCAATAATTGTGACTATTAAAGTAATTTTTGGTTTTGTGGGGAGCTTAAAGGCTTTGGTTTTCTTATTTGAGTTATTTTATGGGGGAGAAAAAAGAGTGTGTTGGCTCTTTATATCATTTTCATGGTTTTGTTTTGTTTTTGCGTGTGTGTTTAATCTCATTAAAAATGTTGCGTAAAAATAATCAACTATGATTCGGAAAAATAAAAATTAGCCAAATAAAAATCAATTTTCGAATTTCACTCATAACACAACACATTGTAACACTAATAGTATAATGATATGATTTTTTGTTCTCCGAAAGCAATACCTTATTGAAATCAAGTTCAACGATAGTAAGGAAAACACTGGCCAAAAGCAGATTAGCATCCAAAGAAACAATCGAAATTAAAGAAACGACAACAACCTTCGTACACGATCTTGATGAAAAAAAAGTTTTTGTAGCTATGAGGGAAAGCCCATGGAAAAATAAGATTGTATTCAATCCTCATACGTAACTTGAGACAATAGATGAAGCCCCTTTAAAAACACCAAATCTGCACTCTCTAATCTCCAATCTTCAATATTGCATAATCCATCAATTAATTAAAGGAAGAAAACTCGAAGAGCAGGCCAAGTCAAAGGATTGGTCACATCACCAACATGCTCCAAAGCAAAGACAACACGGAGACATGAGACTGCCCACAACATTGCTCTTGTGTTTTGTCTCAATATAAGACGTAGTAGTAGCCTTCACAACTAATTTCATTCTCCAAGCAACAAGCCAAATAAGTAGTTAACTTATCCGCTTATCGCTAATGGAAACATGTCGGACAAAAAACACACGTGTAAAACAAAATCGAAAACTCCGTGTTGAGTTTGATGCACACGCGCAGGTGGCGCGTGGATATAATATTTTTTGAAGAATATTCGTCGACGTTGCCCCTCTTCCTAAGTTATAAGCCGTGTGGAATCATCGCGAAGCGAAGCTTTTAAGAAAATTCAACTCTTCGATGTTGACGGAATCAACACCTGTGATTGCTCCTCCGCCGGAGATGTCTGATCTGAACCCTAGCATGTATTCGGTATCCGATATGATTTCTAATCCGCCGCTAGATCATCTTTTCTTATCTTCTTCTGATCCGACTTCAATGGATGCTCCGATCTCCGATCTTGACTTATTACTCGGCGATGACAACGTAGATTTGGCCGATATCGATTTCTCAGATGGTTTGTTCGATTTCTCTGATAATTTCTTCGATTTCTCCTTCGACGAACCCGCGGTGGCGATTCAAGAGGAGATCAGAAATCGTTCGAATTTGGACTCATCGGAAATCAGAGGCGGCGATAGAGGCTCAGAAGGACGATCTGATTCTTTTCATTCTCAGGTCTCATCTCAAGGCTCGAAGACATTTGTTTCCGGCGCTTGCGACGCCGTTGACGTGTTATCATCCCCTGAATCGAGCAATCACCAGAAATCTTCTGTTAGCAAGAGGAAGAAGGAAAAAGGAGACTCCGGCGGCGAATACAGGAGCTTCAAGTTCCAAAAGTCCGATGATAATAAATCAGCCGCTACAAACAACGAAGAGGATGATGATGATGAGAAGAAGAAGTTGATGAGGCAGATTAGGAACCGTGAAAGCGCTCAGCTTTCGAGGTTGAGGAAGAAGCAACGCGTTGAGGATCTTCAAGGAAAAGTGAAGAGTATGAGTGCCACCATTGCTGAATTGAATGGTAAGATTTCATATGTTATGGCTGAGAATGCAGCTTTAAGGCAGCAAATGGCTACTGCTTCTGGTGCTCCTCCTATGAATATGAATCCTTATATGGCTGCACCGCCATTACCTTATCAATGGATGCCGTATCCGCCTTATCCTGTTAGAGCTTATGGATCACAGACTCCATTGGTTCCCATTCCTAAGTTGAATCCTAAGCCTGTTTGGAGTTGTAGACCGAAGAAGGCAGAGAGTAAGAAGAATGAAGGCAAAAGTAAGCTTAAGAAGGTTGCTAGTATTAGTTTTATTGGAATTTTGTTCTTTATCTTCTTGTTTGGTACATTGGTTCCGTTTATGAATGTAAATTATGGAGGAGATAGTGGAACCTTTGGTGGTTTGTCTAGTTATGAAGGTCACCGGTATTATGATGAACATAAAGGGAAGGTTTTAATGGTTGATGATGGCTCTGATCTTAGAAGAGAAAGAGGAATATCTGAAGGAAATATCCATTCTAGTAGGAGAAATCATGGTGAGAGAGATAGTTGTGGAAGAATAGATTATAATGCTCATCCCAAAGTAGAAAGACGACCAAGTTCATCGAGCAATGCCAGTGAGGCTCTATTTGCTTCTCTCTATGTCCCAAGAAACGATGGGCTTGTGAAGATTGACGGGAACTTGATAATTCATTCTGTTTTGGCAAGCGAGAAAGCAACGGCTTTCGCGAAGAAGAGTATCTCTGAAACAATTGAAGGCAAAGAACCAGATTCGAAAGTTCCCAGGGCACTGTCTTCTGCATTAGCTGTTCCTGAGGTCCGAGGAAATGCAGCAGTGGTTCCGCACTCTACAGCTCTCTCTTCTGAAGGGAAAAGACTTCACCAATGGTTTCATGAAGGTGGCTCAGGTAATTCTTGTGCTCTGTGTAGTTGTACTAAGTGGAATGATCTGGATTTTTTTAACTCTTTACTGTATACTCTTGCAGGGACACTAATGGATTACAGTATGTGTACCGAGGTTTTCCAGTTTGATATTGCTCCTGGTGCTATAGTCCCATCATCAGTCTCCAACATTTCAGCGGAGCATCTCCAAAATGTCACCACTCATGACAAGAGAATGAAGAACAGGAGAATTCTCGAGGGACTTCCGGTTTCACTTTTGGCGTCTGATCTCAACATAACTGGAACACAGCCAAGCAAAGACGCTCAAAACAAGAGCTTCCATGGAAACACTAACAACAAGCCCACCTCATCATCCTCCATGGTTGTCTCAGTGTTACTTGATCCAAGAGAGATAGTTGAGTCTGAAACTGACAGAGTGGTGCCCCCAAACCCAAAATCACTCTCTCGGATCTTCGTGGTGGTGCTTCTTGACAGTGTCAAGTATGTTACCTACTCATGCGTTCTTCCCCGGTCGGGTCTCCATCTCGTGGCCACCTGATCCGATCTTGACCCTAAGTAGATGAACATTGACTTTGTTTATACATGCAGTACCTGATTGACCATTTTCCTTGGGTTGTAAAATTCAAATGTTTTAAGGTTTTGTATTTTAATTTTGAGAGAAGTATAAAGTGAAGTCCTTGCATTACTTTCTATTTCAGAAGATATAATATACAAAGAAGCTCTTAGAGCATATATTCAATTGGGGGTTTAAGTAGAAGGCTGCACCCTTTTGTGCAGCAACATTCTATAACAACTCTTCCGGATCTGTCTCTAGTCTCCATATGAATTCTTTTTTATACACTTTAAGTTTTGAGTATTCGGTTGATACAGTTTACTAGACATGTTAATGTCGTTATTGCTGAAGCCCCACCGCTATCAGCATGAGTAGTACCATCCATGGTATAGCTGGTAAAACCGCACTCGCTGCTGCCAAACACAGAAAGAAGAAGCGATTTGATTAGAATTGAGAGTCTGATTTGATATCTTTGCTAAATTGGATGATTTTATAAGTATCAACTTACATGAAGAGGATTGCGGTTGAGGATGAGCAACTTCGTTTGCGTGCTGCTCACTTGGGTGGTTGAGCTGCGTGGGCAAATACCACATGTGGTAGAGGAGCAGATATTGGAACTATACGAGACGGGGCTGTAGAAATCGGGGCCGGTGAGTGCAGCTGATGTCGTGGTGGCCGAACAGAAGGAGCAGGTGCAGGTGTGGATGAAGTATACACGTGTTTCTCCTTGAAATGTACTCTCTTTCCTCTTCTATTCCCTAAGTTGCAGGGTGGAGGTGCAGACGGTGCTCTCCTACGGCTTCTCTGAGGAGCAGGAGAGGCCACAGGTGCAACCTCGGGAGCCATTTTCGGGCTAAGATGGTGGTGATGGTGGTGGTGATGATGATGGTTGTGATGGTGGTGGTGGTGATGGTGATGGTGGTGGTTGGAGTGGGGACTAGGTGAGGGTGATGGAGATTTGGTGCTACTATCACTGCTGTTTGGCAAGAAAGACGAAAGACGAACTTGCTTAACCTTACCAAATATGGTATTATTCAGGCCAAGGTTTTTCGAGCGTGATCCTGTGATGGTATCAGTCAGTTGTTTCAATCTTGGGCTTGAATTTGAAGTCCCGACTTTAAGCAAAACCGATGAGTGAACAGTTGTAGGGGGAGACACAGTCGACCCCTCTGAGTTTGATAAGGTTACATACAAATTCTGCATTCAGCAAAATCCGTGTTAAGAACAATCTAACTCAAAGCATTAACATTTGCCCACTTGCTAATGTATGCATAACTTCAACATGATTCAAAGATTTAGAAAAAAAAAAAATACTGTGGTAGAAATGACAAACCTCGTAAGGTCCGAGATTCAAGCCATTCTTTAGTTGACTGGCAAGGGTATTGAAGTTTATCTGTATCTGATGAATAGAGTAGTTCAAGGTAAAGTTGAAAACAATATTGAATTTCTGCAGAGGGAAAACATTTTGCGGTGGAATCACAGTGATTCCTCCTGGAAACTTTAGCACTTCAAAAAATAATGTTTCCCCGAACAAGGATTTCGTAAGCTGGAGAGTTGATTGATTTATGAGCACCAACTCGAACATCTCTCTGATATAACTCAAGGACAAAGGTAATATTTCTCGGTAATCTGTATCGTGATCAATTCCAAACACAACCTTTGTTATGTTCAGTCCATCTGACGGTTCTAAAGCCAGGATAGTTACCTGTTGTTTCATTTGAACCAAGTTGGATCAGAAGAGAAACAAGATGATAAGTGGAATCAGAAATCAGAATAGAAAAAGATGAAACATCTTACATTGATGGAAATGATGCTCATCTCTTGGAAGATGTCATCCCTAAGCTGCAAGATATTTTCATTAAGAAAAGAAGCCGGTCTATTGATGGTAAAACTGGCTACTATAGCATGACCTGCATCAATAGTAAAAGAACAATGTGCTAAATGTGAGAAACAATTAACGAGGAACTCAATATCCTAATAGTGATCAATAACCATATCCACCACCCAAAAATGGAGGCCTAAAACTTAAAATTCATTCTCTCATTTGTCCTAGTTATAACTTACAAGAAGACAGAATCACTAAAACTTAGAACTCATGATGAAAGAACACTAAGACATGATGAACACGTATCACTAGTAATGTTAATAACCAAAAGGTTCTACATAAAGTAAAGTGCATCAATCAAAATTTTCACTAAAATCTCAAACAGCTTCAACAAGTAACTAAATAATCAAGGCACATAATCATATGACTATACAACTTGGGAGTCAAATAAGTTTTAGTCCCAAAATAATGACTTAGGATAGCTAAGAAGCTCTTAAGATAGGTTAACAGATTTGTTTAGCAGATGTAAATCTCCCCATTAACCTAAGTTTCCAATCTCAAAGCTAGAAAGAAGAAACAATTTTGACTCTTCCTTGACCTCTTTCAGCACAAATCACATTCCCAAAATAGCTTTGTAATTACTAATAAGTAATTAGCAAATTCAGGATACAGAGGATGAAACAGAGACCCAAATCAGTGTTAAAGCTAGAGTAATACTCAAATGTCAAAATAGGAAATTTTCTCAGTAGAACAAAACCGAGACAGCTAAAATCGCTTTTAGCAGAAATTGACATATTCACACGAATTCAGAATGAGGAAAATTACCTCTAAATCTGGGATCGAGACTCGAATCCTCTCGATCCATAGGAAACGGAAGCAACAAAAACAAAGCCGAAAGAAACAAAGAAACGGATAGAAGCAGCACGAAGAAACATTTGAACCCAAAGAAGCTCGAGATCCATTGGCAACATCCACACCGAGCATTCCTCTCCGTCGAATCGCCGGAAGCTTCGCCGCCGGCGCGGAGGTTCAAATCATCCTCGGTTTTACCCATTGAAAAAGCAAACTAAGGTTTCAAGCCATAGCAACAAGAACAGAGAGAAAGCCCACCTTCCCAATCGGTGGGTACACCCATCATTTAGCTTCCTCAGCTCAACAAAACGCCCTAATTCGCCAGCTTGAGAACGAGAGCTAACAAATCCCTCAAAATCACAGAGAATGAATAATTTTTTCACCTTCGAATTTAGCTTATGAAATCGAATCGAGGTTTGTGTTCTTAATTCCTTACCCAAAAACAAGGCTTGATTTAAGAAAACAAAAACGTAAAACGGAGAGAGTGAAGTGAAATTTTCCGATTTCTGATTATAAAATGTATATTTTTTTCAGAAAATGGGACCAAAAAAGGATTGGGTTTTGGGTATTGAGAGGGTTTTAATTTCTCTGTGTTGCTATTATCGAACAGGCATATGTATATTTTCTCAACTGAATTTAATTTCCACATATATATACTTTCGTAGCTCACTATCATTTTCTTAGATTTATGCTCCCTCTGTTCCTTATTGATCATATTTCTAGAAAACAAATTTGTTTCAAAAAATACAATTTTTAAGTTTTCTATGTAGTTTTTATTAGTCATTGATGATATATTGTAAAGTTAAAGAAGAATAACTGAATATTATTAGTTTAAAATTATTGAAAATTGTTAATCACACAAAATGATGCATTTATAACAAGTTTTAAATATGTTTTCTTAATCTGTTTAAAAATGCTAGAAATAGAATCAATTAGAAACAGAAAGAGTATTAATTATGATAATTGTGATTTTTATACAACTTGGAAAATTGAATTTAAACGAAAAAAGTAGGGTTGGTTGTTTGGGTAAGACCACCGACAGAAGAGTGTTGAAGAGTTCGAACTACCGTGACGAATGTATGAATTCTATAGACAATAAGTCACAACAGATAACATTCTTGGCAGTGACTATTAACATTACAAACAAGAAATGATCAATTACTTTTTTTTAAAGAAAATTATTTTATTTTGTTACAGGAAACAATTCCAAGTGAATTAACTGAAAGTAAAAAAATGATTTTATAAAAATATCATCCATGAAAGATGTGACCAACTAGCAAATTTCTAAATTTAGTAATTTATATTGATATATTATTTCTAAGTCCTAATTAAATACATTATATTTGTAGCGTATGACATATTTTTGTTTCAGATTAGAAAACAAATATACATAATTTTATTTAAAATAATAAAAGGAATAAAACGCGTGAATGAAATTTTATATATTAAAGACATTTGTTATTTGAGATTAAAAAAAATATTCATAGGGTAACATATTGCCAAATTTAGTGATTTTTAGAACATATTTTCTTAACTATCCACAATGACGTCAAAAAGATAAACATATATGTGAAATTTATAGAATAAATCAAATCCTATAATTTTTTTCTTTTCTAAATCATCCTTTTTAAGATGAACTTACATCTTAATTAAATAACACTGGATTAACAAAGTGTAAACGGTTGAACAATCTGCATTTGAATGCGTTTTGCATATAGTTTATAGATTTTTATTTATAAGAGATATTTAAAAAAAAAATCTAGATAATGAAAAATTCTAAGATTATAGAAAACAAAAGTCTCATCAAAAGCATAACTTAAATCCAGAAAACATATCAATATAAGTATTCAAAGAGGTGAATTCTTCACCACATCCACCTTAAATCCATGGGTGTCTTCAAAACATCTTCTACTAATAAGATAAAAGCAAAGCCTTCACGCGTGATAGCAGAGATAAACGCAACGAGCAAGTGTGAAATGCACGAACTATCTTCTTCAGTGATTGAAGAATAACTATTACATGACATTGGAAAGATAGATTTAAAGATTGTTGAAAATGGAAAATTGTTTTTCATCGTAAAAGAAAAAAATAGTTTATTGTTCGATTGAGCATATACTGTATATAGTTTGCCTAGGACCCCTATTTTCGAGCAAAAAATAGGGCCCCTATTAGTAAAAAAATTTAGTGATTATGTTGCTTCATATCTCAATATTTAGAGTTTCATGTCTAAATGTTACTTTTTTTTCATTTATGAATTCATTTTATATTTTAGTTCCACATCATATCATTCGTATCCTTTTGCTTTTACATTAGATAAATACATTATATATATATATATTAATATATAGGTACATAATATAAATAAAAATAATAAAATTTTGGAAATTAAAGAATAATTTAGTTTTAAATTTTTTTATCTTATAAAATTAAAATATTTCAAAAAATTATATATTTTATTGTGTTTTAAATTGTATAATATTGTAAAAAAAACTAAATAAAATTTTTATTTTAAAATTCGCTTTAGGCCTCTCGGAATGTAGGCACGGCTCTGCATATACATTAAGTTAAATCAGCATGATAAAAAGTGATAAATAAAACTATAACGACATGCTTATTTATAAATTTCTAAATTATAAAACCCACCACAGATAAAATTATTTTCAAATTAAGCATCCCATGTTCAATTGAAATCAAGACCCAACAGCAATCCGGTTCTAATAAAAACCAGGAAAAGACGAGTTTTGTGAAATAAACCGGAAGAACCGGTTCCGGATCCATGAAACAATTATGAAAGTTTGCTTCTTGATTTTCGTTTGCTTTTGCGATTTCTTCATCTTCGTTTGCTTCTTCACCAATTTCTTCTTTTTCGACGATCCAATCCTTCATAGGACCCTCCGTGCTCTCGGATGAGCTAGATTTCGAGGAATTTTCTGAAGACAACTACGCTGATGATTCGGATAACGAAGACGACGACTCCATTGAAAAAGGGATAACGCTTCTACTACACTGGAACAGGGTAATTATTCCCCTGTTATGCTGTGTGTGTGCTGCATATGTGTAGAATACTGTGTTAGTGTACGTATTGGTCTGCTTGATGCTCCCAACGACTGTGGATGATGATCATAGTTTGACTTGATTGGGGCCTACTCGACTTGTTGTTAATCATGATGATGCATTTGCTACTGTAGTGGATGAACCTGGAGTTACTAGGGATCGATTGTATGGTAGATCGTATTGGGGTGATCAAGAATTTGTGTTGGTAGACAAAATAGGTGTTCAAAGTCACCATCTGGTGTCATGGAGGTTAGTTCTATTTTCTTGTGGTGAAAATTTCAACAAAAGAGTCATCTATGATGTTTGAAATTTTCCCTCAAGTTCCTGCCTTTGCACTCTATGCTAATTGGCATCTATTTTATGATAGATTCCCATGTCAACTCCTAGTATATAAGTATTTGCATTAAGAGTTTCATCAATCTTGTTAGCCTATCATTTATTAGCATTGTCCAAGTTGAATTCTTGTTGGACCCTGATTATGAGAAATGACAAGGATCAAAGATGCATTCTAATCTCCTTTTCTGTTGCCCCACCAACCCATTCATGTAACTCTGAATATGATCACGAACTGTGTTGCACAAGTTTCGGCTTATAGATACGGCTGGAATCAGGAAAAAGTCATCTGTAGCTTCATCAGGGAGCAATACGGAGGCCATGTCAGTAAATCGTGCATTCCGGGCAGTTCTTCGTTCTGATGTTGTTGCTCTTGTCATTGAAGCCATGGCATGCATAACAGAGCAGGTATCTCGCTAGTAATTGACCCTGATGAAATGTTTCTCACTAGCCATTGTATAGCATGCGGTTTTGGTGTAGAGTTGAACCAATCTCGCTAGCCATTGTACTGCATTTAAATGCGTTTTGGATACTTTAAAGAATTTTATTTATAAGATATATATATATATATATATATATATATATATATATATCAACTACTGACAAACTTGCAGCAATAAATACACACTTTTGTTCCAGATTTCGAATACACAGTTAAACAATATCTTATACATTACATATTTACATTAAAGTACAAATCGTAGTAAACTACAAAACCCTTTCTACATGCCAACATATTAAAAACCAAATAAAGTATAAGATGCTACATGGATTGAGTTGAGACAAAAGCATCTCAATGAAAATGTGATTCATTGTGGTTTGAGGCCAAACCAGAGGACCTGAACGGCCACAGATACAACAATGGATTTCTCCGGCCATTACTCCGGTCTTGTGGCAGTTCTTTGCGACACACTGGGCAAGAATTACGCTGGACTAACCATGTGACTATACATTCCGAATGGTAGATATGTTTACACGGCATCTTTCTTGCATCCGATCCGATTTCAAACCGGTCTTGGCATACAGGGCAATATGGATCTAAACCGAGATGCTTCTGCCTGATTTTGATCTTTTGCAATGAGTTAATAGCGGTTGGTGTAGCTGGAGGAGGACCACGACGGTCTTGTGCTGAGAGCCGGTTAAACAACTCTTCAAAACTTATTTGTTCTCCAAGAACCGACCTTCTGTTGTTGCGGCGGTTACGAGCTTCTTCAAAGGCTAAACCGAAGATATCAAAAGGGCTTAGTTCCACATTCTCATAGAGCCTTTCAAGAAAAGTGTTACCACAATAAATGCAAGCTCCTCCTCCTCTTATGCCTTCTCCTCGAGGATGTATTCCTCGTCTGCAAGTAATACACCAATGTGTGTTTTTTCGGCTACTCGTAGTCATTGATCTGCCAAAAAAAAAAGAGGAGATTATTTCTCATCAAAACATTGTCAAGGACATTTTATACCGAAAGATTAAAATCACTCATTATGCAACTATAGGTAAAAAAAACCGGAACTTTTTGAGTATAAAACGTTTTAGTATATAAGATAAGCCTTTCTGAAATAGAAATAAGAAAAAGCTCCTAAACAACTTTGCCCAAATCTGAAAAGCAAACACCAAAACCACAGTTTGAAAGATGCACAAACAACTAAAGTATTAAACCCATGTGTAGTAACAAATAGAAAACATGACAGATTAAGAAAACGCAAAAAAAAACCTTTAACATAACCGAGTTACAGCTGTTTAAGCTATTTTAGACACATAAAAAGGAAACAAATCGAAGCATAAATCTTGACTTCGTAATCTACTAATTAAAAAATTGATGCTTCGAACTGAGCAAACACAAGAAGATCGATAAGAGAGCTTATAAATTCAAATGAAACACAAATTATGCAGAAACAAAAACATGGGGTCAAAGATTAAGCTATGGATAGCATAAACGATAAAGTTGTGATTGGTGAAACAAAGGAATCAAATCTTCGCTTACCCTGGATTGACCAACAAACTCTCGTGAATCTCCAAGTGCGCTAGCAGATTAAAATATAAGAAAGGAAACTTCTGGAAGAAGAAAAGTCTTTTACGCAAAATAGAGTCGATAATGATATTGACGAAGCAAGATCAAAGACAGCTTCTGTAACGGGAACATGTGGCAGACGCTTTATAAAAGAGTCAAAGCACGAAACTAACCATAAATTTAGTGGTATAATACATGAAAATTAATACTATAATAAAGAGATGTTACTAATTAATAAGTAAATATCTGTGGGCGGATGAACAATGTCTATGGCACCCAATACGCGTTTTCCAGACTATGACACTTTTTGTTTTTGTTTTTTTTTTTTTTTTTTTTTTTTTGGCGTCATCTATGACACTTTTTTGTTTCTTGTTTTTCCCCTCTTTTTAGGATTTTTGTTTTGTTTTTTACTATGACATTTGTTACTTTTGAAGTAGATGAATATCCCATGGTTTATATCATGAGAATGTCAAGTCTTACACAACCAGAGGCCAAAGGGGACATATGTAATACTAACAGACACTAATTATTAAATAAATAAATAGAAAAAAAAACAGACACTAATTACTAGTATCAAAATATATTGTTTCCTAATTGCTTGCAGTTATGTATCGTCGTAATTGTTTTAAGGAAAAAACCTCGTGCTAAAGGTAATTAAATAAAAAAGAATGCGAAGCCCATTCGACCATGATTTTTTCCCTTTATAAACAGAAATCACAAACTACGAACCCATCGTATCCCATCGCATATCACACTGGCAAACATATCATGGTTGGCTATTGTGGTTTTGTTGTTTGGGGGTAATTTTGTGATTATCCGTATATTATTTTGACAAGGCAATCTTGACAAGGATAAACTATGATACAAGGCAATCTTGCCTAAGTTTCGTGCATCCTCTTCAGGCACTGAAGAATGATCTTCCTCCTAAAATAATTCAAAAATAACCTCAAAAATAAACTGAACTCAAAAATAATCAGGAGTCCAATCAATCAATATTTTGGGTTGAATGGAAACTTATTTTTCATCCTTTCAAAACACTTTTTTATAACCTGAATCAAGAAGCATACGAAGAGCTATCATATGCCACATGATAAAAGTCTGAAAAAGAAGTTGCTATGTTGGTTGTGGTCTAGTGGTTCCTCACTTGAGGAAGAGTTGCTCTATTGGTCTAGGTCAGGGATCGATTCTCCTCAAACGCGAATCTACCCATAAATTATTAAAAAAAAAAAACATTATTGAATTATAATCGTTAATGAAACAAAAATAATAAAATTTCAAAGTTTCTTCACTCTCACAAAAGAGATAGTAGCAGAGTATGCTAAAGCGTGACTCGTAAGATGCAGAAACTATCTTCTTCAATGCGAGAATAATATCTTCCACTAATCTTTAGGTGAAAATGAAAAATTAATTTACGTAAAATATAAGAAATGAAAGTTCTGGAAGAAGAAAAGTATTTTACGTAAAATAGAGTCGATAATGATATTGACGAAGCAAGATCACATACAGTTTCTGTAACGAGAACATGTGGCGGACGCTTAATAAAAGAGTCAAAGCACGAAACTAACCAGAAATGTAGTGGTATAATACACGAACATTAATACTTGTTATAAAGAGATGTTACAAAATAATTTATTGCCGGATTGCTTTTCAATCTAACACCTATTATGACACTAAACCGCGTTTTTAAGACCATGACACTTTTTTGTTTCCTCTTTTTAGGATTTATTTTTCTTCTTTTTACTTTATATGACATTTGTTATTTTAAAAGTAGATGTGTCACTTAATTGTACTAACAATAGCAAGCAATCTAACTTTTAAGGTATTGAATATCATAACTTTTTTGACATAGATATCGCATTATTTGTAGATTTGTTACTTATTTTAATTTTTATATTTGCGATTTATTATATAAAACGACACATGCCTAGTCTCTTTATTAAGTAACCAAACAAACAATTCTATTAGTCAATTAGTGATCATAAGAGATTTGACAAAAAAAAAAGTCAATAGTCATAAGCTTTTAGTTAATTACTTAATTATAAGTCGTTGTTTGGTCATACCTTATAAATTGTTAATTAATTTAATAAAAATTTTATTGAAACATTTTGATCAGGACTTCTCAATAACAGAGATCGAATTCAAAAAACATTTGGTGGAACAGGTAGCGTTAATATGTTCCAAGCTGTGTATTTTTTTAATAACTTATGGGGGTGTTTGTGTTTCTTTGTGTCTTCTTAATTTGATCAAAGGCTCTTTATACATTTCTTTAATCTTTCTCGGGACAGTTCTTGTGGACTTTCTGCGAAACTTTTGTCAGATTCTCAGGGGGGGAAATAATTTACAGCATACGGAGAAAAAAATGTTACAGAACTAGTACAGAATTTTGTGACCATCCATACTAAATCTCTTGCTCACGTATGGAAAAACCTAAATTTTATGTTAAATTTTTGATCTGGCATTAAAATTTCTTGGAGAATTTTAGCTTTCTCAGAGTTCTTGTTGCTTTAGATTTGTTACCTTATTGAATCTTGAATATAATGAAGTAGAATTAGGTTTTTTTTTCAGATCGAAGAGTTCGGATTTTAGGAATCGGTTTCGATGACAAAATTGAAGCCATCGGAGTCGTTGGATAAATGGAGGGACTATTTCAGGCGCGGAGATTCCGATATTTACGGGATCATTGATCATGCGATCATGGTAGCTGCGACAGATTGCCCAAAGGAGTTCAAATCCAAGAGAGATAGAATCGCTGAGCTTCTGTACTCTTGTAAAATGAGCCACTGCATAGGATGTGACCACCATGAGCTGTCCATTGCTGCTGGAGACAAAGAGGTTAACAATGTCCCTAGGACGGTGGAGACAGTTGGAGTTGGTGGCGATGGTGATAGGGAAGATGAGACGAAGCCAAACAAGAATCAGATTACAATTGTTAGCAATCATAGTTACGGAGAAGCCGAGGCTTTGAGTGATGAACTTGGAGAAGATGCTTCTGTGACTGTTGATGAGATCATGAGGATCAAAGTTATCTTGTTGAACAAAGATAATGAGGTTTTTGGTCTCTTTGTTTGAATTTAACATTCAAAGTTATGCTAATTCATTTTGATTTTTGATTGTTAGGTTTTTGGTTTCTGTCATTTTTTGTTTTGTTTTGTACGTAGCCAAATTCTGTGTTACTCGAATCCCTGAGGAAGCTCGAGTCGATACCTATGAATGTCGACATTCTCAAGGTTTGTTTCTGATAATGTATGATTTTTGATGTAGCAGAATAAGTTGCTGAATTGTGATTCTGATCGAGCTTTTTCTAGGCTATGGAATGATTTAAGGGGTTTGTGTTCTTGTAGGATACTGAAATCGGAAAGGTTGTTACTTGCCTGAGGAGACATAGAGCTGATAAGATTAGCAAACTTGCAAAGACTCTCTTCGTGTATGAGTTTCATCTTACTTATAACGTGTTTAGTTTCTTGAATTGTAAAAAAATGTCATTGGCCTTGGTTAATCATTTAGAAAGTCTCTCTTTCTCGCTTTCTGGTTCGCTGAGTATAAAGATTGTGTTTTTAATATATGGGATGCACAGAGAGTGAAAGAATCTGGTGGACCTATGGATGAACACCCCGAAGGAAATGGCTCGTAAATAGTTTTCACCTCTTGTTCCATAGTCATTGTGAGCATGGCTTTTGTCCTAGATTCATAGTAATTGGCTCATGCAGATGTTGAAGAGACGCCACAGTCTGCAAGCGTTTCCTTCTCCTCCTTATGATTTAGATATCTTTGCACCTCCATCGAATGGATTTGATATCTCAAAGGTTTTGTAAACATATAAATATTTCCCTCCCGTCATTTTTCCCCCAGGGTACGATGAAATGTTATCCGGACAAGTTTCTTTCTTAATGTCTTGGGTCACTTGAAGATCTTGGATTGCATGGACTCCGATGGAAGTGAGTTAGTACTCTCTTTGGTTCTACTTGAAACTCTTCCTATGTGTTGACAATCATAGTGGTGAATCATGTTTTCAGATCCGCGTGACAATGTAGAAACCAGACATGAAAGGAGATTGCAAAGTAGCGTGAGGAGGAGACCCGAGGGTACAAATGAAGCCAATGTGGTTGAGAGGTACAACAAGGATCAAAAGATGAGGAGAGTCGAAGCTGATGATGTTAAACCTAAGAAGCACTCAGCCACCGGTTTTTATGAGCCTAGAAGACAACAACCAAAGCAAAGTAGAGAACAAATGGTAGCCACAAGAGAACAAATGGTACCCGCAATCCAAAGAAAACCGCTTGTTGTTGCTGAGCAAAAGCGGAAACTTGCTGGACCTCAACAAGATGTGAGTGTGTGCATGGGTTAAGAAAGCCTTGATGTTTGATATTATATTGGTTCTAATTAATAGCTATTGTCTTTGTTCTTGTGGCTATCAGAAACTCAAAGCTATGGACCCAGAAGCAAGGTTTGAGTCTGCAAAGAGGAAACTCCAAGAGAGCTACCGACATCATGTGAATGGTTAGTTTAATTCTCTTAAGAAAAATCAATATTTTCCACTTTTCAATACATTATTGATGCACATTTGATTTTTGACAGCCAGGAGAAAGAGGAAGATACAAGTACTGGAAACAATCCCAAAGAAAAGTAAAGCTCAGAAACCGCAACTCAAGAGAACCGTGCGAAGATAGTTACTTTGACAGATCCAACCTAAAACCTTCTTAGGGCGCTCATTTTGTTTTGCTGATAGGGTCAAATATTCTGTTAGTGTCGTAAATTTTATTGGTAAAGGAACCTCATATATCCGTTTTAGTCCAGTTTTGTGACAAAGGAACCTCAGATAAATTGTATTATATTGTTAACTTTAAAGGGTGAAATTAAAGCGACAAAGGATTTCTCGTATTTGACCATCTCTTGACCTAATTTGAACGATAATGCATAATGTAGTTCAATTTTAAGAGTAAAAATACTAATAATTTCAAGAATCTGTTTATGGTAAGATTTGATAATTTTGAATATAATAAATAAAGAAAAAGTGATAATTCCTAGCTAGGGTTCCGAGTTGCTTCATGAATCCTCGTATAATATTCCTACTGTGGTATATAGATTCTTTACGAAGGTTTGTGTCGGTTATTTGAGTGAATAGATTTGATAAACGTTTAGTTGTAGAAACCTGACCTAGATTTTGTCTGGATACAATCGTAAAGTCTTTGATTGGAAATCAAAACCCTTTGGTAAAATTATACGGTCTTTGTTAGAGGATTCTTGTGATTGATATGTGGATTGTGTCATTAGAATTTCATAGGATTGAAATTTCGGTGATTGATTGCTCTTTTATCTCTCCTTTACCTTGAATTCAACAATTCCTGTATACTTGTGAATAGTAGTTGTGCAGATGGATAAAGCAGAAATGGTGGAGGAGGAGAAGAAGAAGAGTTTCAAGAAGATGAGTGTGGTTCCAAATGTAAAAGACTTTATTGATGTCATCCTTTCTCTCAAGGACCTTTGTAGACCAATCGAGGGTTCCACTTTAAAGCTTAAAATGATCCGTTGGACTTATGTGGAGGTGGTTAAGTGCTCAAAAAGAGGTTACATGGATAAGCTCTGTAAGGTTAGGGACGAGTTTCCTCTCCGAGATCAAGGGTTTCCCCCGTATGATGATGTTCTCCATCAGGGCTTCCATCTTGATCACTTGCTCCTTGCTCTCGAACAACTGACTTTTGCATCGGTATTGATGATGGATATCGCCAGGGGTTATGAGAGGCTACTGAACAAGGATGATTGTGATTCAGTGGAAAAGTGCAAGCGCCTCAAAGTGTCTGCTCTTGGTTGTATGTATACTGTTGCAATCATATGCCGTCCTAGTTTGGCTTATCTCGATAAGGTCAGGCAGCACATATATGGTGAAGAGTTTGGAAGATAAGAATGCTGCTGCTATTCTGACAAACAACGTTGTCTTGGCTAAGGAAGACTGCACAGTCCCTGACTTCTGTGGCTTTGATTTTCTGAATGTTGATGACTTTGTCCATCCAGAAACTTTGAGTTGGCTTTGGGAGTTGGAACAAAAACATGGCTTGAAGCTCAAAGATGAAGAAGGGGACTGTGCAAAACTTGCCCGCAAGCTCAAGAAGCAACTGGATCTGCCTTTAGCACCATGAAAGCTCGTTTATTATTATATAAATCTGTTGACGAATCAATTAATGTCTCTAACTTAACAAAAAAAAGTAGTTACAACGTCTCGTTTTTTTTAATATATATTATCTGGTCTTTGATATTGTCGATACTTGCTTATTTAGGCCAATAGCATCAAGATTCTCTAAAATCTAGGGTCAAACCCAAAATATAGTTTGAGTTGAGATATTTAGTTTCATTTCATGACACAGTGCCTTGGAATTTGAAGTCCACTTGTTGTTGTTCTGACCCTGCAAAAGCATTCCCTAGCAACTTTACAAACTTGCAGAGACTCTTTTCGCATATATATGAGTTTTATCATTCTTATTCTATGATTAGTTTCACTTGTTCGCATGCATTAAACTTGGGCAAAAGATTCCAAAAGAATCAACCTCCATGTTTTGAGTTATATGCAAACCAGCTGCCTTGCATCTTCCTTAAAGATGTCTAAATCATAAAATGTCACTAGAAGGGCCTCGTTTGATCATTAGGGTGCTAGTTGAGTACTGAGAACATTTACTCTTTGCACTTTCTGGATCCCAAGTATAAATATTGTGCTTTAATATGGACTGGTGGACCAGTAGTGGATGTATATATACTCCGAAGGAAATGGCCGGTAAAGAGGGAGGAAAATTAGTTCAGAAGGGGTTTTCGTATTTGACCATCTTGTAGACCTAACTTGTGCGGCAAGAAAGCCACGTGACTAGTTTGGGGAAATATATACTTTAAACGATAAATTAATTAGTGATTATTTTGTAAATTAAATAAAAGGGTGAAATATAATAGAGTGATTGTTTGACTAAAAAAAAATAATAATAGAGTGATTATTCCTAGGGTTACGAGTTGCCTCCATTCCCTCACTCTCGTGAATCCTTGTTTTAGTTCCTCGCAAGTCTCAAGGAAGCTTCTTTGATCTTCCTCTTCCTGTGGTTGTAAGTTTTGGTGAGTAAATTGCTTGTACATGTTTCTCTTTCCCAGTGGTAATTTTCTTTTCGATGTTTCTTTTGTAAACTGATCATAAACCTAATGGGATGTTGTAGAAATTCAACCTAGTTTTTTTGGGAAACAAATTACAATCATAAAGTTTATTGGAAACTAAATTCCCTAAATTTGATGGATTGATTGAAAAACCTTAGTGTGAGAAGATAATTGGTAAAAGAATGGTCTCTCTTTGCGGTTCTTGTGAACTTTTGTGGTAGCAGAGATTTTTGTTGGAATTATGAAAAATAACAAAAAATAAACAAAAAAACAGAGTGTCTTTGTCTCCGTCTCTGTTCGTTACGTCTCCTTCTTTGTTACTTGAGTAACACTCAACAAGATCGTAACCAACACTTTTAGAACTGAAAACACACACTTTATTGATTCACAATGAGTGTATAAATACAACATGAATAGACACGAATGAAGAAATGTCTCTCCGAACAGACATAAGTGATCACATAACCAACTAACAGTTATGCCGTAATAGTTTCGTATCTCTCCGAAGACTTATAAAATGACTCTACGACATCTAAGTCTTTAGCAATGTGTTATACAAATAATAATAACTTATACAAACTAAACTCAATTACAAACTAACAATTTTGTGAAATAGTAGTCTTTGTTTGAGGATCTTGTGTCATTAGAATTGCATAGGATTGAAAAATTTGGTACATGAGTTGTTTGATTGCTTTCTTGTCTTCCCTCTTTACCTTGTATGTTGAACTGAAGAAACAGAATAGTAATTCGTGTTGAATTTTTGACATGATGGATAAAGCAGAAATAATAGAGGAGAAGAACAATTTCAAGAAGATAAGTGAGGTTCCAAGTGAAAGCTATTTTTGCTGATGTCATCGTTGCTAACATGGCTGTGCGTCCAAAAAGAGGAGGATCCCATATGCGCAAGAAAAACCCGAGTTACGCCACTAAATGTCTCAACGATCTCCGTCTTTCCCACCAGCGAAGTATTTCGTCCATAAAGAAAAGCTTTGCTGATAAGTTCTGTAACTTCTCTCAGGAGTTTCCTAGGAGTGGTCAGATTCATCGCTCATAGTTTGGACATTTCCGTATGCGCTACATGCTATCTGACTACATGCTCGCTCTGGAACAAGTTATCCTAGCAGGAAACTGTGTTGTAGAAATCGCCAGGTCGTTTACGGAGCTGATAAGGAACAGGAATGATTGTGATTCACTGGAAAAGTGCAATCGCCTCAAAGTGTCTGCTCTTGGATGTATGTATACTGTAGCAGTAAAATGCCTTCCTAGTTTGGCTTATCTCGAGCATGTCAGGCAGTACATGGCAAGCCTCACAGAGAGCAATCTGGAAGATAAGATTGCTATTTCTTCTTCTACTGTGATCAAGTACGACACAATCCTGGATGAGAAAGACTGACAGTCCCTTTTATTCTTGATGTTCACAACCTTACCGGCTTTGCTCCTCTTAATGTTTTGCGTTGGATTTTTCGCCTGGAACTTGAAAATGCCCTCAGACTCGTCCAAGCTGATAAACTGGCATATGCTGAAATGGAAGCTGATAACCTGGCATATGCTCAACAGGAAGATGATCATCTTTGCAGAACATTCTCACAATCCCAAGGAGCACCTGCCTCCCGTTAGCAGCATGAAACCCTTGGTGACTTGAGAGCTTCGGTTACTTTTATCTTTCGTTTACTTTTTTTCTTCTTCTTATGCTCCGACCTTGTTATGTTTGTTTGAGGATCTTTCCTAGTGTCTCTCTGTCCTCTCTGTTAAAACCTCTATTTCTTAATATTAACTGATCAACTGGAAGCTGAGAACCTGGCATATGCTCAACTGGAATTTGCAAAACATTCCCACAATCCCAAGGTGCACCTGGCTCTTGTTAGCAGAATGTAATCCTTGGTATAAGAGCTTCATTATAGATCTGCTTATATATTAATTCTGTTGAAGACTCTTGATATTTATTTTATCTTTTTATGCTTAGTCTGCTCTGACTGTTGTTTCAATGTCTCTCGGTTTACATACATGCATCATCTTCCTACAGCATCTCATCTAGCTTTTTTTTCTTGTCAATTATTATATTGGTATGCTTTGTTAACATTTCACTAATCTAAAAGAATAACATAACATATCCAATAACATCAAGAGTCTAAAATTTAGAGGTTAACCCATAATACCATTTGAGCCCAAAATATTAGTTTCATTTTCATGACACAATGCCTTGGAACTTCAAGTCTACTTCTTGTTGTTGTGACCCTCCAAAAGCATTCCCTAGAAACTTTGCAACAATAGATATGAACTCATCTGGTTTTTCCTCTTGAGGAAGATGACCGCATTTCTTAATTACTTCGAACACCGATCCCGGTATAGCTCGTGCCAGCCTCTCTGCGTTCCATGCTGGAACAATCCGGTCCGTATCTCCCGTCACAATCAGAACTATTATCAACAAGAAGATTTATAGTTCCATGTCACATATTGGTTCCAATTTTGATTCTAATACATTAAAAAAAAAAAACATACATAAAATTATTAGATTTGAATCGAAAGAGATGTTACCGGGGCATTTGATTTCTTGGAGTCTTTTAGCCAATGGAGGTTTCTTCTCTGAGCCATTATTATCTGTTAGTGTAGCCACCGTGAATTCCACGAGAGCTTTGTCCCATCCCTTGGCTTTTAGAGGCTGTTTCTTGCAACAAACACAAATCAGATTTTCCAACATATAACATGACAACAATGCAGACGATATAATAAATCTGAGAAACTGGAATATTTCACCTTAGTATAACCCTGAACAACGTGATCCGTTACTTGTTTTGAGTCATACCACGCATTTCTAACAGCTGTTACTCCGAATTTATTAATTGCCATCCTCACCTGATGAAAAAAATCAACATCTTAGACACATCAAGCAAGACCCTTTCGAGTTTCTAGACCGACTTATCTTGGTCTTAAGAACATATGAAAATGAGATAACTAGTGAAGCCGAAAAAAGTGCGGTACCAGCATTACTCCAAGAGAGGATCTGAGAAAAGCTGCTAAAGCTTTCTTGTAAAGAGAACTCAGCATATTCACCATTCCCGTTACCGCTCTTAACATCGCTCTTATAACGCTTTTGCTTAACTCAACTAAAGTCCCTAGAAACTTGTTCGTGGGACCTTCTTTGCCACGGCTATCTCCAGCATCAGTTTTGTTCACAGAACGAGGAGCGAATATAGCTGGAGCGACTAGAATGAGAGCAGCAACACGCTCGGGAGCTTCAAAGTAAGAATCCACAGCTACAAGACAACCTGCAGAATGCCTACACCATATGAAAAACAATCTCAGCTTATGATGGCATTTGAATAAGAAATGCAAGTGTATGGAACCTACTACTAACTTACCCCACGAGAATCGACTTCTCCGCAGCAAGAACATCGATAAAATACAACGTAGTGAGCACGGAATACACCATGGAGTATGGATTCAATGGTTTTGCATCATTGGTAGTAGAACCACTAAATGGGTGAAGAATCCGTGAAGTCAATCCAAATGCAGGTCTATCAAAGGCAAGAACTTTTGAACGGACAAGGCGAGCCAGAGGCTTCATAACTCTGTTCCAGGAGAAGACAGAAGCGCCAAAGCCGTGCAGTAGAATCATCGGGAAGTCAGGTTTTGGTGTACCTTGAGCATCGAGGCTTGTGATTGAAACATCATTCTGTGGATTAAACACTTTGTGGTGTATATGAACACCTTGAAACTCACAGAAACAGCTGTCCGGATCAGCTAAGTTCATTGGATCTTGTTCTGTTCCGGCCTCAATCTCCTCTTTTCTCTGGGCTACTCCATCTAAATATTCATCTGACAATTCATGACTACATTTTAATCAGGAAGATTAATCAATATAAGAAGGCACAATTTGTGATACACAGAGAGATTCGTTAAATCTAATTTCATACAACTGGAACTAGAAGCCCAAAATGTTTCAAATATAGAAGAAAGAATTAATCTTTTAGATGAACCCAGAAACCTTACTGAACACGAAAGAAGCCAGATAATTTTGAGGAGAAGCTCATGAATAAAGAAGCATAGTAAGAAAGGAACAATCTACTTTATATATAAGAAAAAGAACCTGAGGAGCCAGAGAGAGAAGGGGAAGAAGCAGCAGCATTGGAGACGATGAAACGGTGGGCGGGACGGCGAGAGGATTGGCCGGAGATCCGGTGAAACATCTGAAAATGGGTTCTAGAGGAATCTAAACTAAGCTTGTTGTTGAAAGATAAGAAAGCGAAAGTAGAGAAAATCTGCTTTGGTTGGTTCAAGAAGCAGATGTATGTGGTGTTTAAATTCATTGTTGCTTCCTAATTATCAGACAGAAAGATAAGTTAAAATTATTTAAAGTTTTGGTTTGTGTTCTGCTTTTTAAAATAAAACAGATGGTTAGGAGTATGACACAGTGTTAGGTAGGAGTCTGTCTTTTTGAAAAAAAAAATAAAAAAAATGGTGAAGTTTCTTCTACTGACTTCATCCAAGAACAAGGATGAAGAACAAGGACCCAAACGTAAAAAGCTCTCTTATCTCAGTTCGTTGCCACTTGGCAATCATATGAGGCACGTAAGTATTTGACGTTATTGTCAATATTTCTCCATTGTTTCACCGTGTACTCCGCTTAACATTCATAAATTCTATGTTTATATGGTTACTAATTCTATGGTTTAGGTTCTATATTTTATAAAACGAAAAATATCAAAATTCAAAACATTACAAGATGATGACGGGATTAGACAACAGAGACACTAAAGTTATCCACAATAAACTGAAAATTGAAAAGGGAGTACGGCTTACAGGTCGGTCTGATTTCGGTTTACCAAACCAGTTTAACAGTTTCACACAGACTACAAACATCACTGGTTCAAACATTTTTCACATGCACACAACACAAAAGGCCTAAACCGGAAAGCTCTCCATTTCTTAGCCTCTCCACTGATCCTTCTTGTTCCGAATTTCCCTGAGTGTATCAATCGGCGATTTGCAACCGAGTTTCTCCTGGAAAACAACAAATTTGATCCCGATATCAACAGTGATAGCTGATAAAACCAAACAAACAAGAGTCTGCTCACAAGTAATCTAGCCTTGTTCAAGAACGTGAACTGAATAGAGTTAGTAACCTGTATCTCTGGCTTATCAACACGCATAAATGGATTTGTTTCCAGCTCTTCCTCTAGTGTTGAAGGAATTGTCGGAAGATCTGCTTGGCGCTGTTGACGAGCCCATGATAACTTCTGCTGTATCTTCTCATTGTTTGGTTCCACACTTAAAGCAAATTCCAAGTTCTTAACTGTGTACTGAGGAATCGTAAGAAATGAATAGTGGGTTATTCAGTTTATATGCATCCATTTTATGAGTTAAGAACTCAAAATCCGATATTAAAGCTGTTTTTGTTTACCTCGTGGCCACAGTAAATCTGCGTTGGTTTAGGTAATGATGCTAGAGTCACACACAACGACTGATGCATCTGTTCAGCTGTCCCTTCAAAAAACTTTCCACATCCAGCAACAAACTGCACAATGTTTATATGAAATTAGTAACGAAGAGTCATGAATCATTAGGACATAAGACAAAAGTGTTGAGGATTTGTGTGGCTAATGTGAAACTCTTCATAGATTTTGTTAGCATGAGTATCTATCCAGCTTTAGCCTTTAGGTTACCACTTACCAGTGTATCTCCGGTGAACACGGCTGGGGTTTCTTCTTCTTTACCAGTCACATAATAACTAATGTGACCCTTAGTGTGACTGTAACAAGAAGATATATCAGCTGAATCATTGGTAACAAGAGAAAATGACCAAGTCAATAAGATCAAACTTATATGATATGCATACAAATTCATAAAAAAAGGAACATACCAAGGGGTGTGGAGAGCTAATATGTTCACATCCTGACCCAAAGACAACTTGTCACCATTATCAACCGCATCAGTGCATCCCTTCACCTTATCCAAAGAACCTCCATATACTTTGATCCCAGGAACCAACTGCTTAATCTTCTCATTTCCACCGGCATGATCCCTTTCATCATTATCAAGGAAATATCAACCAACCAATTAAGAAAAGGAAAATGCTGCCTCAAACCCCAAATCATCCAATGCAAGGCAACCATCATCTGGAACATATAAATCTTGCAGATTCAAGACGTGAAATACTAACGCACTGACTTTAAAAAGTACCAGACATATGAATCTGAAAGACGATTAGCATTAAGATGCACCAAGCATCAGACTTCAACTTGGTTAAACACCCTTACTCACGAAGATGAATCCATTAATCACTAATTCAGATAAACTGATAGCAGAAGAAGCTAAATATGGTGGGAAAATCCCTTTAAATCCCAACATTTGATCAGAAAACTGAGAATCAGTAACAGAGTTCTACTAATGTTGATGCTTGGTTATTTACTATATATCAAAAAAATTCAATGAGCTATAAGAACCAACAGGATGAATCAAATAGAGGGAAGTAGATTTTTAATTACCAGTGATGATGCGTTGTGAGTACGAACTTGATCTTGGCACGGTGCTTCTCAGCCGATGCGATCACCTTCTCCGGTTCAACTGGATCCACAACCGCCGCGTCTCCTGTGCTCTCATCGATTATCCTGTTTTTTTTTTAATACCAAAATTGAAGACGAACCGAATAAAATAAACAAGAAACGAAACGGAATTTTTAAAATTGAGAAATCTCTCACAGATAGGAGTAGTTGTCTTCTAGACAGGGAACGTGGAAGATCTTCATCGTCTCCTTCGATCGATCGTCGTAATCTTCAACTGCCTTCTCCTCCGGAGCTGAATCATTAAACAAGGACTTATCGAATTCGGTTTACTATAACCGGGTCGAATTAAAACATACCAAAACGAATAAAGATCAAATTTAGACCCAGGTCATCCGGTTAATTTAGAAATGTAATCGAACCAAAATCAGATTGAAACATAGGCTTCGTTGAGATTTTGTTTATTTTAGGTTAACTCAGATTTTGGGGGAGACTCGTGGATTGTTGGGTATTATCGGAGAAGAGAAGAAATGGGAAAGCAGCCAGTTAAGTTGAAGGCGGTGATTTACGCACTTTCTCCGTTTCAGCAGAAAATTATGACCGGACTCTGGAAGGATCTCCCGGAGAAGATCCATCACAAGGTCTCTGAGAATTGGATCAGCGCCACTCTCCTCGTCACTCCAGTCGTCGGAACCTACTGGTACTCTCTCTCTTTCTCTTGTTCATCCAGTGATTGGTAAATGAATCTTTAGAGAAAAATTCAGATCTGCTGGTTTTGCAATTGGGCTTCGATCTGTGTCATCGAGCTTGTGTAGCGGGAATGGATTTAGGGTTGTTAATTTGTGAGAAATGATAGAGAAGTAAGTTAGCTGGAGAATATCATTAAGCTCTAGGTGTTGCTAGAGAAGAGTAACAATTAGTATCGTTGGTGATTGCATTTGAAGATGTTGAGGATTTTAACCGTCGTTATCATTAGCTATTTAACCTCTTGAGTTCTTGCTTGTGAAGCCATTAATTGGTTGATCAATCTGACCAAAAATGTTGCTTAATGCATCCTAACGATATAGGTGCTGCATATTAAATGTTGTTTATAATCTGAGAAGATTACTAAGCTTCTCGTCATCTTCTGTACTTAATGTTCAAATACATGAATATGCAGGTATGCTCAGTACTTCAAGGAACAGGAGAAGCTTGAGCACAGATTCTGAAGCATCAAGTCACTCCTTTTCTACAAGAACCTATGACTTTTGTTTGAAGCTTATAATTTCCTTATAAACTCATGTGGGAATCTTCTGAGTCAGTTTTTCTGAAACTCTTATTGTCAAATAAATGTTTTGATTTCATGAGCATGATTGTTGATGTGATAGGAAATGGAATTGAATGGATTCGTATCATCTATTGATCTCTCAAAAGGAACGAGGTTTAACGCTAGCCTTACATTTCCATTTATAGAGACCATGTATGCTTCACATCAAGACTTCTTTTTTACTTTCACTTACACTGATACTCAGCACATTGTTATGTCACCTACTAACTCTTAACAAAACAAAACAAAAACTGCACACACCAAAGAAGAAGAAGAAAAAAAATGAAAGAGGAGATACTATTAACATTATGTGTTGCCTAAAATGGGTATCTCAACAGTTGATTCCACATTCCACCACGTCTGGTCCGGTGACTCTAGAAATAAACGGATCAACCCGAATCCACAACAATGAGAAGATCGAAGCAAGAAGGACCGACCAGACCACAATTATGGTTGGAGTCCGGTTCTGTCGACCCATCAAACCCTTGAGGAATGGGTACAAGTGGACAATCACCCAAAAGGCAAAGAAGAGCTTACCAAAGAGAGGACCCCAAGACTGATATCCACTATTGATAGCATAAGAGACTCCTGCAACCACTCCTACAAGGTTTATGATAAGTAGAGTCGTTGGTGGGATTAGAAGCGTTGTCCATTTGATCAAGTAAAGTTCAGCGGAGTCACCGTCTTCGTCTGAGGCTTTTGAGGTAACTGTGAAGTTTGTGTCGATACCGGCAAGAACTTTAAGTAGACCTTGGAAGACTGCAAACAAGTGAGCTGATACACCACCAATGACCCAAAACTGCTCGTTTCTCCACCATTCGTCTATGCCCACACCGCTCCATCTCATCTCCAATATACCCGTGGCGAAAATCGAAAGAAAGAGAGACAGAAACCATATGCTTGCCAAGTTACTTATCTACAAAAAACAACAAACAACAATTAAACAGCGCTTAGCTATTGATGCTAGTTTAGACTCGAGAAATCAAAGTGAGACCAAACTAATATTCGAGAGGAAACCTGAGGAATAATGAATTGGTTGGTGAAGAGACAAACGGCAGGTAATGTGCAATACATGAGGAGAGGAATGGATGTGATTGGATAAATTGTTGTGTTCACATAAGCAAACCTCTCAAGAAATTTCAGCCTTCCTCCATAACCGTACCAGATAGGACAATGCCGACTGAAGAGAATCTCAACTGAACCTAGGGCCCATCTGAGTACTTGGTTCAGTCGATCAGAAAGATTAATTGGAGCAGATCCTTTGAATGCAGGTAGTTTTGGCATACAGTAAATTGACCTCCAACCACGGGCATGCATTTTGAATCCGGTGAGAATATCTTCTGTAACAGAACCATAGATCCATCCAATCTGAACAATGACAACAAAACGTAAGAAATCAGACTATAGGCTAAAGAACGCGCTTAAGAGTCAAGATATCGTAGAACTGGGAAAATACCTCAGTTCCCCACTCTGTTTTGTCCTCATATCCACAGCTAATGACATGAATAGCTTCTTTGAGAAGGTCTTCTGGAGCTGCAGATGGAGGAACACCTCCATTTTCCATGAGGGTAGATGCAACAAAAACAGCGGATTGTCCAAATCGCTGCTCCAGGCTCATTTGAGACATCAACAGTACCTTGTCATCGTCAAAACCAGCACCTGATTTTACAAATATTGATAGTTCAAAGATATGAGATTTCAAACCTAGATCAATTTTGACAAAATATACAAATGCATTTTTCACTTAGCATATCAGATAACTGAAAAAAGAAGTAGAAAACATGTTTACCTTCAACTCCCTCTTCTATATCCTCGAGGTTGAATACAGGAATAGTTGAGACTGTGTGCTTGCCAGATTTCTTTTTGTCAGAGTCTTTTTTAGATTTGGCATTCTTCTTTCTCGATATTCCACAAAGTCTAGATAAAACATTTGCTTTCTTGTGTTTTGGTTTCACTGGAGGTTCATAGCCATATAATGCAGTTCTGTTGAAAACACAACCAGTTCCCACATATACAGGTCCTTGGATCCCATCTAAGCCTCTCAAATTTATCTGAAGAGCATATTGCAACAAAGTTACAGCAGAAAATATCATAATAAAATAGGCATAAATTAAGACAAGCTCAACTTACATCAAAGAAAACCGTATTACGATTAGCATATCTATCGTTTTTATCAATACCATCAAATCTCTGTGGGAACTGGACATAGCACACTTGCTTTCCAAGGTTTGGGTCCATTAGGAAGCACATAGCTTCTCTCAAGGCCTTGCTATTATTTATATAATGATCACAATCAAGATTCAATAGGAAAGGTCCATTAGTAAGGACTGCTGAAACTCTAACCTGTTCACAAGTGAAGAGAGTATGCTCATTATATACAAAAATAGATAAGAAAAGAAAAGAGCAAAACATTGATCAGAAACCTACAAGTGCATTCATAGCACCAGCCTTCTTATGGTGCTGGAAACCCGGTCGCTTTTCTCTAGAAACATAAACCAAACGTGGAAGCTCGTTACCCTCTGCGTCCAATCCGCCATTTTGTCCTAAGAAAACCTGCAATCAACAAATGATAAACCTCAGTGACAACCTTTACTCAAAAAGAGCGCTTTTAGAGAATGAGGGAACAAAGTTACTACTAGACCAATATTCCTATTCTCCCTCACCTGGATCATTCCTGGATGGTCTCTTGTGTTGTTTCCAGGCCATGGTGTACCATCTTTCATAACCCAACCTTCTTCAGGAACTTTCTGGGCCTTGGAAACAAGTGCATTTATTCGGATCTTGAATTCCTCATACTCCCTCTGCCAGAAATATAACAGGTAACTATATAAACTGTGGGTGTTTCGAAGGACTAGAATATATAAACTTACCTTCATAGCTCTGCGATCTTTGACAAATGATGGATGAACTTTATCCTTCAAGTAATCGATTTTCAGCGCAAAGTACCATTCTGGTGCTCGAGGCTCAATACTATATTTCTTGCAGAAAGGTACCCATTTTCGTGCAAACTCGGATGTTTCTGCTAGCGATTCAAATGACAACATCGCAGCACCATCATCAGAAACATAACAAGACACCTTATCCACCGGGTAATCAACCGCCATAATAGAGAGTACTGTATTGGCTGTCACCAGAGGGGGCTCCTTCAAGGGGTCAACAGTACTCACAAAAATGTCCACAGCAGCTAACTGTGATGGTTCGCCTTCGCGATCATATCTGCGATGAAGTTAAGGATTAGCAGATATTCCAAAAGGCAAAGACCAAAAGCAATCTATCATTGAGTTACAGCTTCAGAACAGATAAATATAGCATACCTTAAAGATAGTCTATCAAGGTATGTTTCCCGGTTAACAGGAAACCACTTGGGGAACTGATCCAAAATCCATGATATGGCAAACCAAATCTCACATATCACTGATACCAACCATAGACCAAATGCATTTGGCACTGGATTTGTGATACGATAATGTAAGAAGAGACATAGGATTACGAGCCGCAGCATTATAACCATTCTGTAGGGATTGATCCGTGATGATGGAATCGATACTTTCCTTGAAAGAGGCTGCCGTGCTTCGTCATTTCTGCACAATTTAGAAATTTTGAAACAAAATAAGCCAACACATGACTTAGTTAGAAAAGAGAAGAAAATCAAAATGGTACATGACCAACACTGAGTACCCTCAAGGACCAAAGAGATAACAAAACTAGTACTCACAGCAAAGCCTCGTCAACAAAGACATCAGTGCTGGCATCAATATCCCCTACACCCCTTTCAGAAGCAGCTTGAGTGCTCAAACGACCAGATTTGTTCTCCTGCTTCATTTTCCAACCGTCAACTCTCTCCTTCCAGGCTACATTGCCTAATCCTATTGAGCCAGGATCCACAATCCTTGTGCTTGCTGCAAGGAAATAATATAGAACAGGGTTTAGTTCTGACAAAATAGAGAAGCCTTGGTACATATATATGACACTCAAATAGTAAAGAAAAGGTAACTATGTGATTGATTGATATCTGATGAGTAAGGAAGCTGCTTTCCAGCAGCTATAGTAGAAGATACAGATAAGCGTTCAGGTGAAGCAGCAGAAAACTCTCCAGAAACCTATCAATAACGCGAGAGCCAAAATCAGATCCCAACATTCACAAGATAACTCAAGCTAGCTAGGCTTGATTTGAATACCACAAAGAAGGATCATCCACAATAATGTCTTACCTCTTGTGTAATAGTGAGACGAGGAATAAGATTGTGAGAATGAGAAACATCTTTGTCATACTCAGAGTGCCTAATCTCTTCCCCTTTCCCACGTGTAAGATGCCATCCAAGCATCCGCTCTGATATCTTCTCCTTCTGTGGGGTTTCTTTATAACTAAACTCACTAACACCAACATCAAAGCCATCCTCATCTTTATCTCCAGGAATAGCAGGACTACCTAAAGAATGTATTCACAAAAAAATGCACAAACTTCAAGTTCACAAAAGATATAACTGGAATCAAAACATTAAAACAAAGAAGAAGAATCAAAATGTACCCTTGTGTCTCTTGTATCTTGTCTTGCATTTAGGACAAGACTTGTTTCCGTCTTTCCTTTCATACTCATAGCAAGGTCTACAAACTGGGAATGAGCAAAAATCACACGCTACAAAGGGATCTCCATTCACAGTCTTCCCAACATTGTCACTACAGATCTGACAAATCTGCTCACCAGCGTTACTCATAGGTTTCATCTACAACATCAAAGACAGCTAAAATTCAGAAACCAAATACTCAAATTTGGGAAACCAAACAAGTTAACCACTACACCTCGCCAGTGACTTATAAGAGATTTTGCATGCTATATAAAGAGTTCAAAAAATTGGAAGATGAAGAGACGAAGCAAAACTATACAGCCGTTTCTGCTTCTGATTCCATCATTAATTTATTTTCTTATTTTCACTGAAGCGTCGGAATAGTTCAAATCTGCCGGAAACACACACAAAAATCAAAGAATCATAATCCAATCTAAACGTTTGACTGTTGTCGGAATATTGTGATAGTCGGCGACGGAGGAAGTCGGATTTAGAGAAATACTCACCATGAAAATGAGGAAGATAGAGAAATGTGAAAATAGAGAGAGAGTGGTTTCTTCTTCTTAATGTAAGACACACACAGTCTCTCTCTATCTCTATATAACTGTGTCAATTCTTCTTCTCCAGAGAGAAATTTATGGAGAAAGCTTTACAAACTTCAACCACTACACTACATTGTCTTTTCTGATTACACTCTTTACTTATTTTGCTCCATTTTACATTTCTACACGTTTGCCGATAATTTAATTCGGGTTACACGTTAACCGGAATTCAATTCTGTAACTCTCTGAGTTTAACGCTAAACTACTAGTAAAATCCAAACTAACTTTAATATAAAAAATGAGTTTTATGACGCAATCGAAATTTCAAAATTTAACTCAAACGTTTTATTTTAAAACCACTAATAAATACGAAATAGTCATTAAAAATAATAAACAATAACACAAAAATCGATCACTTAACCGGTTTTTTTAAATCAACAACACACATAATGTTTTAAATAGAACCGACAGAAACGGCAGCTTTGATGAGTAAACCGAAGAGAACAAAAGAATTCGAGAAGAAAGGGCAATGATCGCTGTCCAATTCGTAAGCTTGGTTCGGAGGCCACCGTTTCATCATTGCCTCCTGCTGCTCCGGTTTCATCACCCGGTCATGTAACGTCTTTATGTACACGCGTGGCACGTGCTCCGTATCTTCCTCCTCTTCTTCGAATTTTGCAGTCGTTAACGCCAGAATTGGTGCTGGTCTCATCATTAATGCAGCCAATGAACATTCCTTGACGCCATCAGGGAAAAAAAAAAAAGGGAAAATTAGTTTGGATTGGTTTAAAAAAAAATTGTAATATTTGATTTGATTTGCTGACCACTCGAATTCGGAATGTAACATCCTGACAATCATAATCCGACAGAGGAAAACAATAGCAGACAAAATCACAAATATTTTAATTTAACAATGCAGGTTTTTCTATATGTATAATATATTAAATAGACACATGTAATTGTATATTTGTTTATGTATTAAATTCAAATTAATTATATAACGATTTAAACTTATTAATTAAATTTTATATTAATACTTTTCATTTTAATATCTAAACATCAAATATTCGGCAGCATATATAGACCCCTTACAATAACATTAGATATTGGATCTTTGAGCTTTTATATGAAATGAAAGAGCGAGAAACCTGTTGAGGACTCATGTGGTAAAGGAGTTGTCGTCGGAATTCAGGTTTGATAATAGCACTGGTCGGAGGATTCTCAGGTCCTAAACCGAAACCGAGCTCATAGACATCACCATGTTCTGATAGATCAGGCACTCCCTGTGACAAACAACATTAACGTCACACACAAGTTAACTTGATTTTAAGGAAAATGGTACATATATGTTTACATCTTTCATATCTTCATCGGTCTGAAGCCCGTGTCTGAGCATTGAAGCTCCGATAAATACAGCGAGACAGATCTTCTTAGGGAATCTCTGTATCGCGCTCGTTAGGCTAAGCCCTCCTGCACTGTGTCCCACGAGTATGACCTGATGACAAAAACAAAACAGAGAAATCAGAT
Source organism: Cardamine occulta (assembly GCA_028015245.1). NCBI lineage: Eukaryota > Viridiplantae > Streptophyta > Magnoliopsida > Brassicales > Brassicaceae > Cardamine > Cardamine occulta. The sequence continues at coordinate 2,691,619 of CM051370.1, read as the reverse complement.
TGAGTTTGATCCAGATTCAAGAATGAGTTTGAATTAGGTCTTTTTTTGTGGTGTTTTGACCTGTTCTTGTTCAGGGAAAGAGGAGAGGAAGTCGACGAGTGGTTGGTTATATTGGTCGAAGGAAGTGAGAGAATCGGCAGAGGAAGAATCGATGCCGGAGGATTTGAGGTCGATGCAAGTGACGGTGAAGCCAGAGACTTCGATGAGACATTTGATCTTGTACCAGCACCATGATCCTAAGCTCATGCCGTGTATTAGCGCAAAGTGTGGTGGTTTTCTTCTAGGTTTCATGTTTAGGGTTTCTTCTTGATGATTCTCTTCCGCCATCGGTTACGCCGGAGATTTTTATGGGTTTTCTTCCACAGTGTGCTATGTGTCTTTGTCACATATGTGAAACGCATATATAGTGAAAAATATCTCCTTTTCTTATTTTCTCAGTTGGGTGATTTTTGGTTTTTTTAAATATAAATATTAGTAATTAATGATTGTATTGCATTTTTATAAATTAAGAAAATGACCAGTACTACACCTTGGATCAAATTTACCATGGCATAGAAAAATGTATACTTTCGTAGAAAGTGTGAGGATTTTTTTCCTTGTAGCATCATTTTCAGATCAAACAATCCTGTTTTTGATTTGGTTAACAGATTTTTTTCCAAATTATTTTGAACAATGGATAAGTTTAAATTATGTATTTAGTAAAATATCTAACAGGATAAAGCAATGGAAAGGTGATTTGTTTTTTCAAAAGATATTCTAAAAAAAGGGATAAACTTTATTACCATCAAATAAACATTGGTTATTTGCTTTGTACAGTGCAAGTTTTTCCTTCTTTTTTTGGTTGTAAAGATTTTTCTTTTCTTTTTTAATTGCAAATTTATGAATTTGATGCCGTCATTAGTTGTGTGTTACGTTGTGAATCTTGTGATCAATGCAATCTCAAAATTAGCGTTTGTTACGAGAATTAAAATGGAAAAAAATGCAAAGTGGTTTATTTTATATTATATATCGTTTTGATTGTGGATTCGACTTTTGTGTATATGGTCACTTGGTTTAATGCATATTCCTATAGTTGGGATAGTCAATGAGTAATAATTGTCCGTCCTGACTATATTCTTATAGTTGGTACCATCTTCTAAACAATTTATGACATGTCCATAAATAATTCTTAATCGGATTTTCCAGTTTAAAGTTGATTTCGAGATTTACGATTACAAAGCGTTGAGAAGGACATAATGATACTCAATCTCAACTAGTAAAGTAGATTCATTTGATAGCTGGATTCAATTATAAAATGTGATAAAGAATTAGACTACTAATAGTCATCGTTGTTATAAAATGTTACATAGATTCAGGTATGTCACGTGTGTTATCAAGACCCGTGCTATGTTTTTTGTTTTGTAATTTGATTAAAGTGATATCCGATAGCTAAATTAATTAGGTAGGACAGTAATAGTTTTTTTCCCGGTCAACTTTTCTAATGCGAAGATAATAAATTTCATTGACCAATTTAGTGGTCGTAGCTCTAGAGAAAGATTTAAAATCTTATAAGGAACAATTTGGTTTTAACTAAAGGTATGTACCATATGAGTTTCCCCCAAGAATAAAGTTCAAAACAAACAGTTGTAATTCAAAGGTTTTAGTTTTACCTTACACATCAAAACTCAAAACCATTGACTCATTTATTTGGTCAATATCCAATCTTCACATTCTCAAATTCATTTGGAATTTTGAGAATATGTACAGTATTATTACTTATATATATATTATCTAGTTATAATCTTTGTTTTTTTTTTAAAGTATAATCGTTGTTATGAACAAGCACGATGTAGTTTATGATCGTCTAGAATATTAGTTTTAAAAATAAAGTGAAACCAAAGTTAAACAAGTAAGTAAACCATTACGTTGTAGAATAAATTAAATAATTATAAAAGAGGTCGAATAAAAATCGGATCAGACAAATCTTAATTGACTTGAGAAAAAGTTTATGACTTTATGTCATTAAAGTTTTACGTAGAACCATTAAATTAAAAAAAAAATGAAAGAGTTGTGACTTTTGTGCAATTTTTTCCCTTTTTTTTTTGTTTTGTTTCTATGTAATTTTTTTTCTTTAAATTAAAGAACGATAAAAGTAAAGAAAAAAGGATTTAGGTGCAAATAATTAAATACTGATTGAAAAGGTGAAAAAGGAGAAATGTCACAAACAAAGATGAAGATATATCTCCTGCTTTTCAGTGCGTAACGAAAGCGTCTTTTCTATTTTTCTTTTTTTCACATACCTCCCTAATTTTCGGTTTATTTGTAACCTATATTGTAACTTGTAACTCAATTTCTTTTTATTTTCCGTGCTAGACAAATGAACGTGATAGGATAATGACATATACAATATACATGACTTTTGATTAGTTCCAGTTTTTATTTTCTAGTACGGAAAATAATCCATATTTTGAGGATTCTTTTTCCTCTAACCAACCATTAATTAAAGTTTTAACGAAACAAAACGTGTAGTATTTAAAGACCGGAGAAAATCCAAAAACCTGTTGAGGAAAAAAAACTTTAAGATTTAATTTTTGAACTTTTGTAATATATGTGTTTGTGATAGGTAGAAAATTTAGACAATCTCCACGTTTTATAAAATAATATATTTTTAAGATTTAAAATTTTGAATTTCTTAGCAATACGTGATTAATTAATTCAAATAATTCGATATTTTATATTTTGCTATTACAGCATTCTCTATTTATCACTAAAAAAATAGATGTAAGCTAAATTCAGAAAGAAAAAAATGATACTTTTGATAGAGGAGAAAAGGGAAAAGTGTGAGATGACATGAAATGGCCAGACGAGAGACATGTGCCGAAAAAGAAAGCCTTTGCCAATTGTCAGTGTCTTTGTGGACAAGAGAATCAGATTCATTTTCATTATGTGTTAACGTTTTTGCCATTTTATAATGTACTTTAATTTTATAACCAAAAATGTGACTAAAGTATTTCATCTGAAATAGTTATGTGAATTTGTGTGTGGTAAAAACATTATAATGAATGTATAGCGCGGAAAACAATTGATGATACAGTTAAACCTCTATAAATTAATATTTGATTCATTAATATCTTACTAAATTAATAATTGTTTTTGTCCCAAATTGCTATTTTGATCCAAATACCAGCTTTATAAATTAGTAATTTCGATAAATTAATAAAATATCATAAAAATATATTGATTTCAATATCATTAATTTATAAAAATTTTACTATAGTTTCGACCAAATAAGACGATTACGACTAAATTATCACCACTTAACCATTATCAGCATTTTACTTAGTTTGAGTTTAAGTAAACTAATAAATTAGGTTTTATCATTGTTTCAATTTTTGGATTTTATCCGTTTAGGAAATGTGTGAGTCGAACTAAATCACTATTTCGAGTCTAGTTCGTTTTGTTTGGAATCATCAACTATCCAACGAATTAACTAGAACAAATATCTAAAGTTTTGGAAGAAATCAAACTTTAGAAATAAAACGTATAACCGAGAAATGTTAATACTCATTTTTTTTTTCAGGTTTAGATACGTAGATGCAATTCATAATTTTTCTTTGTTAAAGTATGTATTCATATATTTTATGAAACCGTGGTCTCTTAAGATCAGTCAAAAGACTAAAATTAACCCATCTTCAACTCTGTATGATGCAAAAATGATTTGACTGAATTAAAAGGCATCACTTGAATGTGAATCGAAACTGCAGTAGCATGTGCACTAAAATATGACATAATTGACATTCATACTATTGGGGATAGTGATGAAAAAACCATTTCACTCTGTCTGAAAAGTTCTTAGTGTCGCTTATATGTATTCTTTTATAACTGTTTAATAATTGTGGATTCTCTATTATCATTAAACAGCTTTTCTTATATAATAATCATGAAACGTTTAATACGTGCACTTTCCTAATTATTTATTTTAAAGAAGTATAAAAGTAACTTAAAAATAAACATTCAAACAAACTTAACTAAGAAAATGTATGCGAATGGGTACATAAACATGTCAATTGGGGCGTCCATGTTAAACCTGGTCCTATCTCATTTTAAATTCGGTTTATATATAAATTAGTGGGCGATCCGCCTTTCGAGCAGGATTTAGATGAGGAATTTGGATATATGATTTAGGTTAGATATTTGGATTATAGTTAGTGAGTATTAGTAGTTTTGTAATCGTTATAAAAAAATTATTAGTATACCTCAGTCTTTAACGATTTTATATGAACTTACAACATATCTATATAATATAAAATTATATCTATTAAAAATCAAATCTTAAGATATATTTTGAGTTCATCAACCTTTTTGGTTATTCAATTTTTTATATTCACTCACATATAAACTTTTAGATATATATGTAATCTTGATTCTAATTATTAACTTTTGATAAAAAAAATTATATTGAATATTGAATATTATACTTAAATAAACACATTCAACCATTCTATTGTGGTAGACACGCAATCCTTCGGTAGAGGAGATGTGGCCATATATAGATGCTATTCGACTTCGCCAAAAATTTTAACGTTCAAATCACTTAATCCAAAACCATCATAAAACTGGTCATATCGGATGCTCACAATTGCACACAACTCAACCCAATCCAACAACCTTTAAATTTAGTCTTCAAATCTATATTCCTATGTAAGCTCTAAAATATCGCTTAACATAAAGTGTGAGAACTCTCATAAGGTTTCAAAAAATATTTTAAAAAGCAACCACTGTTTACACTTTTTCAAAAACTCAGTTGGATGTTCATTAATCAAATATTAATCTATATTCATAGACGTCTAATGTAGTTTTAAAATATAGTCATTCTCTTTCTCTTTTTTTTCTTGTTTTTTTCTAATCAACGCAATAAATTAAATAATAGACCACAATACATAGGTCACCAACAACATTAAAATCTTTCCATAAACGTATTATGTGTTTTTATATTCCAATTATACGATCTTTATTATCTCATCGATGCAAAACATTGAACCACAAACAACATGTTCACTCATTTTAAACTTAAGATTTACTATTTTCTTATGTTTAGTTTTTTTTCTGTTCATTCTCGATGTATGCTCATTAAATTGAGCGTTGTAACGACGCACTTATTTTGTTTTCTCAAAGATTGGGTTGAACATGTTAACGTTTTGTGATATCAAAACCTATTTCTCTTAACATGCATTCTTATTTTCCCTCTAAAAGTTTAGAGTTGTCATTCTAGCTTCTAGAAACTCATGTGAATATTCCACTGTTGAACGAATCTTCGTTTGTTCGAACACCGATTTCATACCATCAAAATACATGTTTTTATTTTTCCCATGTAACCTATTTAAATTCACTAATTTAAAATATCAAATTAAGAAATGTTTTTAAAAAGTTATGATCATTATTTTAAACTAATCCTTATTAATTATTTTAAATTATATATCATAATATTTTTTATTTAATTTTATACAAAATTTTATCCATAATTTATATACACAGAACTCTATAAAACATTTATACTATTACTTCAGTTATAATATGAATAAAATTTCATAAATTATGACACCAATTATTAATACTTTGATTTATTTATTTGAAGGTAAATAGTTTTCTAAATTATATAAATAAATCTAATAAGATTAAAATTATTAAATCATTTTTATGAGTAAATGACTTTTAAAATTCTTATCAAATTATATTAAAGAATTAAAAAATAATATTTATTATAAAAATTAAAATGTAAATAATATAATAAATAAATCAAGTAAATAACTTAAAATTAATTAAAACAATTAGTGATTTGTTATAATATTAGAGTATGAAAAAAATGATGTAAGCTCATGAAAAAAGAGCACATTTTATTTTATATATATAGATCTTGATCCTATCTTCGTTTTTAATTTAATCGGATAGATTCTTCATCAGTAATTAATATTCATTCGCGTCGAATATACGTCTGAGTCTCAAAATTATTTTTAGTGCGTTCATGTAAAGTAATGAAAAAAAGGAAAAAATTTGGTGAGCTGTTTGATAATGCTTATTTTAATTTGATAATATTACACGACACTAAAGTCAAAGTGCATATTTTATTATTTTATTATTTTTTTACTTTTTTAATAGTGTTGGATACATTTGAAATTTTGAATGGAAAAAACAGCTATTTTCTCTCCTTTTTTTTTGTTACTCACAATCTTTCCAGCTTCTTCTCCATCGTAATTTCAAATCCTCTCTACACTATTCCCCTGAAAGCTGTAATCGAGAAATCTGTGTTTCTCCTCTCTACAAAAATCAAGTCCAGGTCAGTAAAATCTCTGGGAATTAAAGTATTTAGGGAGAGATCATCCAACTTGTCTCTAATTAGGGTTTGTAAATCTCCTGTTCCGAATATTACTTTGGTTTGCTGGGTTCTTCACAGTGTTCTTTCATTTCCTTTTGTTCATGTATCATTAGATGGATTCTACTACAGAAACAGGACCAGAGAATGTTGATTCCTCCTTACGGCCACATAATTCAAAGCCATTAGCAGAAATATTAACAGGTACAAAATTATCCATTCTGTTCGTATCTTGTCTTTAATTGGTTAGTCTGTTGAACACACAACTTACATGTATATATTTGCATCCACAGAGATAAATCAGAATGTCCAAAGTATGCTAAAACTGATCGAAGATGGTGAACCCGAATCAACAGAGAAATTTCTTTGCTTATATCAATCTCTTGGCGAGACTTACAACGATTTGAACCAAGAGCTACTCAACGGTCTTCTCAAGTTTGATTTTAAACTGTCATCTTCATATCACAACAATGCCTCTAAATCCTCTTCCTTTGTATTTCCAATGGCGCATTTGAGCTCCTCTAAGTCTGTTATTTCTCCTTCTCTGGAGTCAGGAACCTCTTACTCATCTCCTAAGCACCAACTTGTCTCACAAGGGACTACAACGAGTAGCGAGATGTTGCAGAGCTTAAGACTAAATGGTGAGGTTGAGAAGAACCCTTCTGCATTTCAAATTGCTGATATCTTTTGTGCTGAGCTTGAAACTGCAAGGAGAGAATTAGAAGCAAGAAACATAGAGATAGAAACTGAGAAAAGGCATGTGCTTGAGTTAGAAAGTAAGCTATCAGATTCAAGTTACGAGATTGAGAATTTAGAAAGCGAGCTCGAAGTGATCAAAGAGTGTTTAGGTGTATCAGAAGCTGAGGTTTCGAAGCTGTTGGAAATGTTGAGTGAATGTGAGACCGAGAAATCGAAACTGCAGACTGATAATGCTGACTTGGTAGATAGCTTAAGAACAGAGTTGAGATCAAGAGACATCCAAATCGAGCAAATGGAGGAGTGTTTGAACCAGGTGTGTTTTAAAGACACTGAGATTATGCCTGAATCAGGAACTAACAAGAATGTTGTGGAAGAACTTAGAGCTAGAGGTGAAGACCTGGAGAAACAAGTGGAGTTGCAGAGAAATGTGATAACAGAAATAGAGGAAGAGAAAAGAGAGGCTATAAAACAGCTCTGTTTCTCTCTGGATCATTACAAGAGCAAATACTTAGAGCTTGTAAGATCACTTTCAGACAACAAAAAAGGTATGCCTTGTAAAGTAAATTTGTAGAAAAATCCAAAACTTGTTGACGAGATTATGTGCTTGAATTATGAAAACTATTATTATTATCTGACTCAATCTTATATAACCAAAGCTAGAGCAGAGCTAAGCACATGTTGCATCTTCTTCTTCTATGTGTTTTTTTCATCAAAAGAGTTATACAATGCTGATGATATAAAAAACTAAGATGATATATATTCAATATCATTTCAGTGAATGTATATAACTGAATTTACAGTATTGTTAACAAAAAAAGGTATATTAATACAGAAAGACCCTATTTAAATCTTAATCTTTAATTTTGTGATATTAATCTTAAATCTTTAATTTTTTGATATTAATCTTAATCTTTAGTTTTGCGACTTAACTTTCCTTTGCCACCAAGAAAAGCCATCTTTCGTGACTGCTGGCTAATAATATTAACCGTCGATGTGTTGTCACTAAGAACAATAGAGAGAGCATCTTTGTAATTCTCCATGCCATCGCTAATAACGTGCCAAAACAATGCTCCTGCGGCTGGACCACCTTTTTGCGCAGACGCGTAAATGGTGTCAAACGTTGTGGTGAAGACAGCATCTCTCTGAGCCTGAGTGTAGCCTGGTGTGTTCGATGGTTTCCCAAATTCTCCAAGGATTATAGGTTTTTTCAGAATGTTCTGCGCATCTTCGATGTGGCCTACGAGCCATTTTATTAAGTAGTCCAATCTAGCATTCTCATCTAAGTTTGGAAACCTGTAAACCCAAAAATTTTGGAATTGTAAACAACTATGTATGACTTTGTCATTATATGGGGCATCATAACCTTACCATAAGTCAGGGTAAGCGTGAATCGATGCGAAATCAATGGAATCGAGATTATGATTAGCGATGAAATCAGTTCCAAGAACGTTGGCTGCAACCGGATTTAAAGAAGTCTTTCTTTGAGGAGATGAGTCACCATAAAAGCCTTCAAGACCAGTAGAGAGTAGATGGTTTGAGTCAACTGATTTCACATAAGGAGCCATTTCATTAATCCAATCCATAAGGGTTTTTCCACTTGGATTTGCTCTGCATTGTGGCTCGTTCATAAGCTCCCATCCCATCATGGCTGGTTCATCTTTGTATACAACTTTGGTAAATGTATTCACTCTATTCACCATAGTCTACATATATAGAGAGATCAAAAAGATTAATATAGGTTGTATAATTTAGGGTCTAAAATATTTTTGTTAATTATGAATATTAATTTATCAGTATGAGTAGATAAATTAAAGAAGATATAGAGTTGAATTCATTTGTATTTGTACTTGTACCTTGACGTGGTTCTTGTAGAATTGTTTAACAAGAGGGTTTGTGTAGAAATCGTCATCAGAAGATACGTTTTGGCAAGTACTTTTAGCCCAAGCCACGTATTGTTTCCTCCCTCCGAAGTCGGAATAATTATTGACAAATGTGATTATCAATTTTATACCGAGTCTTTTAGCTTCGGCGATCGCAAAATCCAAACCCTTTCCACAGAAAAAATTTAAGACAAATTAATTAACTAAAATAACATATATTTAGGAACCAGGGGCGGTTTTAAGACAAATCTATCATATAGTACTAAATCTACTTGTAATTACCTGAAAAGTGAGTTCATCGTAGGAACCAGGGGCGGTTTGGAGAGCGCGGTAGCCACCATCATGGAACCCCCAGGTGCGAGCGATGGTCATACCATGACTGGTCGCATTTTGAAATGCATAAGTGATCTTAAACCTTGTGGTCGGATCGATGGCTTCGTACGCGAGCCAGTAGGCGTTGAAACCATTGGCGTAAAATGGTTTTCCATTGAGAATAAATTGGACGTCTTTCTTACGAACCCATCACATGACACAGCTTCTACTACTACTAGATCACTATAGTTTTGTGCGATCACAATAGCTAAAAACGCGATAAACACACAAATACTTCATATTCTTTTTCTACTTTCTTAATGTTTTGGTGCTCTCATTGTTTCCAATGAGGATGGGGTTATATATATAGAGAGTACAAGTGACATCTTACAATTACAATGCATGAACATTCACTAATTACTCGATTTACATAACTACACACGTGACATCCATAATACATATATATATATACATTATAAGAACAAATTAGAATCTAATTATTAAAAAATATATATAATTATTTTGTATATATATATATGTATTATAAGAACTAAATAGAATCTAATTATTAAAAATGAATATAATTATTTTGAGAAAATATCTCTTTATCATTAAGTTAATGGTAGTATAGATTATTTTAATTGTAATATATATATATATATATATTTGGAAAATGTTTAATTTTTCAAAAAATATTTATTTGAAAAATATTAGTTGACTAATTTCATTGTGGTCAACATAGTGATTGTCTTCCTAATCAATATCGGCTAATTTATTTTGGTCTACATTTTTATTCTTGTAATAAATTTGTTTGATTTTTTCCCCTTGATATCAGTCGGCTAATTAAGTAGGTGAAATTTTTGTTTCTTTTTTTCATACTTTACAATATATAAAACTCTCAAATTTTTACTTTTTAACATTATTTTTATAGAAAACGCGTATACATGTCATCTATCAAAATTTGTTTTTTCTTTTGGTCAAACTCATCAAAAAAATTTTGCTATTCAGAATTTCTTCTAAATCATACCTAAAATAAATAAAAATATTTACTAGAAGGAAATTTGGGAAATTAACATTTAAGATATTATTTTATAAAGAGGTCATAAGTCATAACATTGTTTCAAACAATAATATTATTTATCGTTTATTTTATTTTTAGATGCACTTTTCAAATAATAATATCGTATGGCTCCCTCAAAGTAGCTCCATCGATGGTTATTAAGTAGGTTTTTTAATATTAAAATAATAATAAATTATAAAAAAGTAAGTAAGAGAAGAATGAGAGAGGAAGAAACGGTTCTAAAAATTCTCCGACAAGAAACGGTTCTAAACATTTTAAGAAACTCACACTACACTTGTAGCTATATAATTGGTTCAGCTTTTATTTAACAATTTAATTTAATTAAATAATTAAAATATATTACTTATACTAATCTAATAATAATTAGATACTTTATTGAGTTTCTTATCCATTGGAGATGCTCTAAGAGCTTTTCCAACCACACGGCAAAACACTATTATAGTGTTGAAAAATCAACTTTATCACTTCAACGGAATGACAAAAGAGACGGCGGTATAATGTGATTTTATTATTTGCTATAGTGTTACACCAAATATAGTGTAACACTGTAGCGACGGCAAAACTTTTTTTTTTTACTTTAATGTTATTATAGATTAAAATTATGAGTTTTTAACTATATTAGATTAAGTATACTTTGTATTATTATTTAAGAATTTAATATAGTTTTTTGACTAAAATAAAATATATCATTATTATTTTTGTGGGTTTTTAATTTAATAAAATAAATATTAATATGTTAAAAATATCAAAATTAAAATTTAAACTGAATTTAATATTATACAAGAAACTTCATTAAAACATTACAAACATAAAATTATAAAATTTAAATCAAACAAACATAAAAACTACAAACAACAATTTAAAAACAGAGTAAAAACTTAAATAATAATCTAGTTGGTCTACCAGGGTCTAATAATGATATAAATATTCTAGAGGCGTCTCATCTCTTTGCTAATTTTGCTGAAGGTACCGCTCCACCAGCAAGAGTTATGTTATTAATGGAAAACCCTATAATATGGATTATTATATAGCTGATGGTATTAATCCAAAATGGGTCACTCTTGTTCAAACAATTCATGATCCACGTGGTCCAAAAAAAAATTATTTGCAATGAAACAAGAAGCTTGTAGAAAAGATGTGGAATGTGCATTTGGAGTATTGCAGTCAAGATTTGCAGTTATGGCTGGACCATCACATTTATGGAGTAAGAAAATTTTACATGATATAATGACAACTTGTATCATAATGCATTATATGATCATAGAGGATGAACGTGATATTGATGCAACAATTGAAGAACGAGCCAAAGTTCCACGCACAGAAGTAGAGATAACGGGTGATGAGGATGCTCGATTTCAAGAGTTTTTATCTCGACACCGACAAATTAAAGATCGGGATGCTCATATTGAACTTTTAAATGCATTAATTGAACACTTGTTGTCTAAATATACTAATTCTAAAAATTAGTAATATGTAATTCCGAGTTGAAAAAAATGTAATATGAAATTTTTATTGTTTTTTTAAATTTACTTATTTTAGTAATATATTAATTTTTAAAATTTTAAAAAAATAATTAGAACAGTATTAATTTTTATCAATTATTAAATAGTAAAAACCAATTTTAGTTTAATAGTATAATAATAGACACTTGTTGTCTAATTTTTTAGTGTGGTATTTGGTGTTGTGGTTAGAGATGAAAAAAATTTTAGTGCTAAAATTACACTATTTTAATGTAATTTTGACACTACTTTAATGTTATGCATTGGAGATGCTCTAAAAACTTTAAAAATGAATAAAAAAAGGGAACTGGTCGAAGGTCTTTTCAGAGAGAGTCGCAAATATTGAGCAGAGACTGTAGCAACTTTGCTACTTGTTTTTATTTTTTATTGTTAGATATTACATTTAAGCATATTATATTTTATTACTATCTTTATATTATTAAAAGTAAAGTACATTTGACTTATCATTGTTTATAAACACTCTTCACTTATTCATACATACAAACAATCTTTATATCTAATAAAAATAAATATTAAAAGATTTTAATAATATGGAAACTACTATTAATTTTAAATTTCTTAAAATCTCTCTATCCAATTTAAACCAATATACTTGAAAAAATATGAATCTCTTTACATCTTTATTTGATCCGTTGGACATAGTAGACAAGCTTGGACATAAGAACTACTTACAACAACAAAAATCGGTATATACGTCAACTTACCAACAAATTTAACATTTTATAATTTAATGAAGTTAAATTACATATAACTAAATTTATTTTTATTAAAATTAAACGAACAAAATCGAAAAATATATAAATTATCTGGAAAACTTAACATAAAATATTAAACAGTAAAATATAAACATTTATTACAATATTTAAGAAAACATTGACTTGCAGTACACCGCGGGTTCGACTCTAGTTGTAAACAAAACTCTAAACACAAACGTAAACGCAAACATAAATGTTAAACATAAATGCGCACAAAGGCAACTGATAACACGAACACAAATGCAAATGCTAAGAAAAATACAAATGCACAATGTTACCAAACAATTTATCGAAAGAAAAAAACGGACTGTTACCTTAAACGCAATCACAAAACGTGAAATGTGAAATAGAAATGCAAAAGCAACACTTACCACTAATGCATACGCAATTAAAAGAGATAGTGGAATGCCAATGAACTTAATCACTTGCATAAGAGCACTTCTTCACCAAATTATGTTTAAGTTTAACTTTAAATAGAATGTAAAAGTTGAAAGGCAACTACAGTAGTAAATATAGATGTGAGTAGGATCGTTAACTTACTAAAGACAATTATTAAGACATAAATTACAAGTGCTAAAACCAAACAGAAACGGTACGTGCAAACGCGAAACATGTAATTCATGTTTTTTTTTCCAATCAAACACCACAAAAGCAAAACTAAAAACGCAAATCGGCTTCCGAAAACTTGTTTAGAGGTGGTTAGAATTTTAAGATGGTTTATACAATTATACGTTAATAACAAAAATGAAAAATGAGTTTTGATAACCGTTTATGAAATTTTCTAAACGTGAAGCTATCCCCTCGAAATGACTTTGCGGGCCACCAAGAGAACTTTACTTAATCATTGGAAATTTAGGCCCATAGATTGCCACTGCCACGTGTCAAACTAGAGAATTAAGCAGTCCTAGATTAAGGGAGTAGTAGTTGTAGATAATTTACACGAGAAAGGCCGTTGATCCTTCCCATTATATTTTAAGTTTTTTTTAACATATTGATTTGTTGGCCATTACTTTTTACCAAAAGAATTGAAAAAAATAGAAGGAACAAAAAATAAAAAATCCACAAATTTATGAAGTACACTTAGATCGTTCGTAATTGTTGCAAGCCAAATTTTAAGAACATGAGTAAAGTATCCACATTTTATTCTAACAAAAAAAATTTGAACTTTACGTCTATCATCTCTTCAAAACGGAGACTGGATCAGATTAGTTTGTCTTTTTTTTTCCTTACTCAAATTCCTCCTAATTTTGAAAATTCTCTTCCTTAAAGGTGTCTAGACCAGTTTACTGCCGACACCACATCTTCTAATTATAAAATTGGTAAAAGTTAACCCCAAACCATTAAAAAAAATGTAAAGACTTGCTTTGGTTTAAAGATCCAAACCCATAATTGATCACATTAAATTCACCAGCACAAGATCATGTGTACATAACATAAACACATTAGTTTTCAGTTTGCACACAAAAAAAAAAACAATTATGTAACCAACCAACAAAAACCAAGCCCACCTTAAGACACCATCAAGTTGTGTCCCTATATAACGGAAACTGCCACGTCATCATCCCGCCGGGAAGCAACAGCCATCGGCGACGGTTGCTCAAGGAGTAGGGATTGTCTACAAGTAGGGCAAGAGGAGCGCGAGAGCAACCAAGTATCGATGCACCTCACATGGAAGCCATGGTTACATTTAGGCAAAACCCTAACTTTCTCTCCATCCACGAAATCTCCGAGACAGATCAAACACTCCGTAGCTTTCATGTCTATGATCCCTGATCCGTAGAGTCCCACGGGGATTTGTTTCAACGCCCGTTTCTTGATTCCCGTGGCAGCCGCTAAAGGTCCCGAACTCGCGTTTGCGTTTGCGTTTGTGTTTGAAGCGTCTACGTCTTGATCCGATGTGAATCTCCGTGTGATGCGTAGCACACATCTCAAGGCAGAGTTAAGGCTGAGAGCACAGATTAAAGCGCAGAGTAAAGCAGCTAAAATGATGACCATGTTAGTGTCAAAGTAAGTATCGTTTAAACCTCCTCTGGGTTTAGGGCTTGCTTCGGTGGGTGCGTTTGCTTCCGACTCAAGTAACGAACGACCCATCTTTGACGTATGCTTGAGAAACAGAAAAGAGAAGAAAGCTTGATTACTTCACCTTCAAGAATCGTCTTGTTGCTCAAAATCGGATGACAAAAGAGACGGAGAAGAGGGAATCAATATCCCTCATGCTCTTAAGAACTCCACAATGAGTTTTTCTCTTCGCAATTTCTTTCGGAGCTTTGATTTGATCTGAAATCAAGTTTTTATGATTTTGTTTCTTTCTCGTGACTTGTAAGTGAAGATGAGGGAAGACAACAATATTTATGTCAAGCTGTGTGATAAAAGAGTCATAAATGGATTTATGGGCGACTCTCTTTAGATTGTTATAGAGAGATATGATGTGGTAGGTCCAAGAAATTCTTTGGTAAACAAATTTATAATTGTTATTTATATGTAGCAAGTGAATCGTCACAATTAATTTTGTTTTTATTCGCTATACTAACCATAGTCAATTTTCTTGTCCTACATATTTGTATCAATGATTTTTTTTTTCTTGTTCGTGGAAGCAAAACACAAGATGTTCATATTCTCATTGTTCTTATTCCAACTAGTTTTTTTCCCATGGAAAACATGCATTGTTTGGCTTGTAAGATTCCATGATTGATTAGTAGGAACTCTGGTTTTAAATTTTTGCTAAACACACAAATTAGAGCATGTATTGAGCCACTACATAATTTATACCGTATTTGCATATCCGGAACTCTATATTTGTTCAATTCCTTGTTGTATAGGTTATTAATTTGGATGAGCATAAAGGATATAGCAAAGAAGAATAAGACAAATAAGAAAAAAATTAATTAGTTTAGTATATATCAGAATTGACAACTAACAAACTCATTATTAGTGGTTTTAAGAACTTTGGAATCAAGCTAAAAGGAATTAATTATCAAATAAGAAGAAACTACAAATGAGGTTTGGTGTAGAAAAGCAATATTGGATAATATAAACTGTATGGTTGTGGTATCATATTCTCAACTAATCATGACGAATATAATTAACATATAATAGATTTGTTCCATGATTTTGGGTTTCTTGTGGGTAGATACATCATTAATAATCAATATAGGTTTCAATGCAATTGTTAGGTGTATAATGGTATTACTCTTGAGAGAAATGATCAAATGAAAGTTATATAATTTTGGTTACCATATATGTGGAGTTGGTCAAGGTGACAAGGTCAGTGGATTTTTCAATGTTTGGCCATTACAAATTTTACATGATGGTGTGTAAAATTCGAAG
The DNA here is from genome assembly GCA_028015245.1 of Cardamine occulta. Taxonomy (NCBI): domain Eukaryota; kingdom Viridiplantae; phylum Streptophyta; class Magnoliopsida; order Brassicales; family Brassicaceae; genus Cardamine; species Cardamine occulta. The sequence continues at coordinate 2,675,696 of CM051370.1, read as the reverse complement.
ATCATCTAGATTCCGATTCAAGATATTCCGATAATGAAACCTTAATTATGTGTATGTAGTCGGCTTACGAATTTAATGGTCCATAAAAAAATCATGTGGCACTTACGGGTCCACAAGTATAAGAAGTCCAATTCAAACACACTAATTAATGTAGAAATACAAATGAAATAAATAGAAATACAAGTTCACGCAAAAGACACAACACTTGTCTCTCTTAGCTTCAATAGTTCCATTAGTTGATAACAACACTACAACGTGTGAGATCCATCAACCCATACACGAATCTATTGTGTGTGTATTTACTATTTCTATGGATCATATGCTTGGTCAGAAGTTGTTAATACGGGTCTCATATATATTTTATATTCAGAAAGTTTAAGGTACTCGTATTTAGTCAATTCGTATCTATAAGATGTAACCAGTTTATACTAGACATACAAATGATATAGGAGTTAAAGAAATTAAAAAGAAATAATGATATAAATTTTAAAAATTATAGTAAAAGAAGTAGTATAATATAGTGTGTAATGTATAAAATTTTAAGTATAACATACTACTATGTAAGTGAATATTTTACTGACGTTTATTTTTTTTTGTAGAAATGGTTGTGAAGCATGCCCACCTTAATTTGTGATATCAGTAATATTCTTTTTACTAATATAATATATAGTAGGTGGACATAGGGTGGACATAGGGATGGAGGACTATTTTACTCTAGGAATTCCATTTTTGATAGTAGTTGGAAGAAAATATAAGAAATTAGAACAGGAATCATAGGAATATGTAATAGAGTTTAGAACTCATCCTTATGGAATTGAGTCAATTGACCATTCCATACATAACAAAAATGACTTAGTAATTCATAAAGTAGTCATGAGTTGTAGACTTGTAGCACTATTCTTTTTCTTTTACGTCAGACTTGTAGTATTTGTATTTACCATATTTAGTAGTCCAATTATTTCGTACAAGCAGAAGCTTACGTGACATTGACACGTTACCTAACAATAACATTACTGGGCATATGGGCTTTTAACCTTGGGCTAATGAATCCCTAAAGGCCGAAGGAAACTGGATGTGAGAAGAATTATTTGTACTTATAACCCAAATCTAAAAAGTCTAATTATTGTCATGAGCGACGACGTCGTTTAGCAAACAAAGCCATCCATTCTCACAACCTCGGGCTTCTCTACAGAGTAAACATTAGGATGAACCCACAGTTAATACTTAATATACTTGAACAAAGAAACCATCTTATATTCATTCTGGATATGGCGTTTAGTTATATTACACATGGTGAATAACAAGAAAACCAAACTAGTGGAAAAACTAAACGAAAATAAGTAAAAGCATTTTCAGAATCACCATAGAGTTAAGCTCATGAATCTTTATCCTTGTTTATGTTCCATGAGAGTCTGCTTATAACATTTTCGTCCACTATTTTGTAGTGATGAGAAAACTTCCTGTGAATCGACCCGCAACACTTGTCTACTTTCCTTTGATATTTGCTGTACAAAGCCGGTATTGTTACAGATAGGATGGTCCCTGTTCACACCATAATAGCATCAACTTCATCATACATATAAGAGTTTAAACGCTAGCGCTAGTTCTTTCATTTGCATTTAGGGATCAAGTTACTAACCGATATAAACAAGAGTGCAGAAAGATATATAGCTACCAATGGCAGAGAGAAGCCAGAGACAAATCACCACCTGCTAAAAGAAAAATTGTCAGACCAGTAGTTCAGATGCTTAAGGGTTCCCATGTTATTACAATCAATATCATTGTGAGTTTCATGAAAAGGTTAGCTTCATAACCTTGAAGAAGAGTCGAAAATCATTGCCAACTGTAACATCATGAGCCATTACAAGTAAGTGATTAAGTTTTATACGGAAAGAAGCTGCAGCACTATTAACCATTTCCTCTGATAGAACAAGCTCTGGTAATGAATTCGGCTGTCTGCTTGTAAGGAGAAAACAGGTAAGAGATCAGTCACATAAAGAGCAAAGAATTACGAAAAAAACGTGTGGTGAAAAAGTAGTGCACACCTATTCCTAAAAGCAGAAACTCGAGCATGGATGAATGATACGATGATCAAGATCAGTAAGACATCTGAAGAAACAGATAAGAAAGGCAACCCGGAAAGCTCGAATATAAGCCAAGCTACAGTTGATACAATGATAACCCCCAAAGAAAGATGTCGTCTCCTCCATAAGAGCAAGTCAGCAGCTGCAGATAAGAAAAAAGCCATACAAATAGTTGAGAAACATTCTCAGAGGTTCTAAGAATTTCACAAACAGTGGATTTTGGCTTGACCTATGAACTCACGCATTTCTTGCCTAGAGGAAGTACTATCCAAATTTGAATCCATCTAGTTCTCATTCAAGATCAAACCTTAACCTAACTCTCACCGGCCAAATTTCTCATCTTGCACGCATGACAACTACACATCCCGCTAAAATCAGAAACCCTAACGTACCATTTCCAATATGCATTTTTGTGTTCTGTAAATCCGGAAACTTGTCATCGGAAATGCATTTCTCCAGCAAAATCAGAAACCCTAACTTCCCAAAGTAACAAATCCAAGGGGTCGATAAATCCGGAAAATTCTCACCGGAAACTACCCAAATGATGAAAAAAAAAATCTGAAAGAAAAAGAACTCGCCTTTGCCACCGCCCATGAACTGATGAACCGTAGTTTGGCGACCCAACAATCGATAATCCGATGAAGATCCTCCTTCATTTCTTCCGTCGCAATCACCATCGATATCACTTGAACTGTCCATCGGAGATCCCAAGACCCGGAATTAAGCAAATTCTCCGACCTTCCAGAAGCCAATTTCCGATTCTCGCTAACTCCGGCTTCAAAGATCGCACCTTAAATCTGCGATCTTAGATTTTCTGGGTACAATGGTGGCTTCTGGAAACCAGATTGATCGGAGAATGACGACAATTGGTTATTATCAATGAGGAACGGAACCAAATACAAAATTGGCTTTTTTACATGCATCCAAATTCAACCAATATTTGTAAATTCTCCGATTCTAGTCAACTTTCTTCATTTCTTTATATTTTCCTTTCGCTTCACACTTTTCTCATTCATCATCATCATCATCATCATCTCATATATATTTTCTCAGGAAAAAAGCAAATTAGCCGTCAAAGAAATATTAAAAAAATTGCAACGAAAATTATTATATCATGGCCTTTGGGCTCAGCAATCCAATAATTCGGCCCATTATCTCTAAACCGATACATGTCCACGTGTAAAGCTGTTACTTTATCCAAATGTGACAGGCAGTGATTTTATCATTCATCTTCGATTAATCACATTTTCATTTTGGGCGACCACTAAACCACAGACACCACATAGAGAAGAAGGAAGAAAGATTCTCACTATCAACAATGGCGATTCGTTCTGTAGCGAGTAGAAAAACCCTAGCCGGCTTGAAGGAGACATCTTCGAGGTTATTTGGATTCCGAGGACTTCAGACTTTTACGCTTCCTGATCTTCCTTACGATTATGGCGCATTGGAGCCGGCGATTAGTGGAGAGATCATGCAGATTCACCACCAGAAACATCACCAGGCTTACATCACTAATTACAATAATGCTCTTGAGCAGCTGGATCAGGCTGTTAACAAGGGAGATGCTTCCACTGTTGTTAAGTTGCAGAGTGCCATCAAGTTCAACGGCGGAGGTTTGTCTGATTGCATCGAATTTCTATTTTTCGATCTCGGTTTTATTGCGTTTGATCGATCTCGATTTTATTGTTCGATGAAATTTAGGTTAATTTGCTAGCTACGGCCGTGTGGTCAATCGAATTTAGCGAGAGAGATTTAGCAATTGAAGTAGTATTTGATTTAGTATAGAAACATACTTCTTTCAGATTTAATATGAATCTGATTCCTATGATTACTTCAAAGTTTTAATCAGTAACGCAAGCTGGGTTAGAGGTAATTAGGTTGCTGCCTTGCTGGTAATGAGCTCAATACCAGTTTCGATTGATTGATGAAATTCAGGAAAAAATTGAATGAAAGTTTTGGTTTTTATCTTTCTTCTTAATGTTATCACAGTAAAATACGGGAAATGGATGGAGGTTAATTTGCTAGAGGATGAAACTCATTTGGGTTTGTTTCTATTGTGCAGGTCATGTGAATCACTCAATTTTCTGGAAGAACCTTGCTCCTATCAATGTGAGTTTGTGTTTTGAGTTTCTATTTAATTCGTCTATTTGGTTGTTCTGTGGTTAATGGTGTGTTTTTACATATAACAGGAAGGTGGTGGAGAGCCACCAAAAGGATCTCTTGGCAGCGCCATTGACACTCACTTTGGCTCCCTCGAAGGTTTGGTGAAAAAGATGAGTGCTGAAGGTGCTGCTGTGCAAGGCTCGGGATGGGTGGTCAGTAGTCTAGTTTCACTTTTAATAATCTTCATATCTTATTGTTGACTTTGGTGTTTCACAGATAACCATGGTCATTGATTAGCTTTGTTTCCATTAATTGATTCAGTGGCTCGGTTTAGATAAAGAACTGAATAAGCTTGTGGTTGACACAACTGCCAATCAGGTAACTTATCCATATCGTTTATTTCAAAAAGATATTCGTAAATGTATGTGAGTTTTGATGGATTTAAAGGAAAAATAAAGAGTGTGTTCGGGTGCAGGATCCATTAGTGACAAAAGGAGGAAGCTTGGTTCCTCTGGTGGGTATAGATGTTTGGGAGCACGCTTACTACTTACAGGTAACAACACTTTTGATCCCTTGAGATTCATGAGTTAGCTTATGAGATTTAAAGCTTAAATCACTCGTTTCTATCTTGCAGTACAAAAATGTAAGGCCGGAGTATCTGAAGAATGTATGGAAAGTGATCAACTGGAAATATGCGAGCGAAGTTTATGAGAAGGAATGCAAGTGAATAGTTACAGGATGACACATAAAGAGAAGAACCGATTATAGCTCGGCTTTGTTTTAAGGTTGTCTGAAACAAACTTACAATGTCTTTTTACACTTTGAGTTAGCTCACTGAGCTGTGTGGCTGCAATGGTACGTTGTATGACAATAAAACTTCCAAGAATAAAGTTTTGCTATTGTTCTCAAGCGTTTTGTTCGTTTTTGACAATCTCTAATGGTTGGCTCTATTTTTTTTTCTAAAAATAAAAATCTTAAAAAATAGTTTGTATGCTCCAATAGTTGGCTCTATTTTTTTTTAATATAATAGTTGAAATATATAATATTTTTATTTTATTAACTAATTTTAAAATTCTTTACTTTTAAATTTTACAAATTTGACCCATTTATTTTATTCTATAACAATAGTTCAATAAAATTCTGATTTTATTAAACTTAAATAGTTTATTATAAAAAGAACATTGCATTACATTACATAAAATTAAAAAGATAACTATTATATTTTAAGCATCTCCATTGGTATAATTTTCCCACAAATGATCAATTAACGCATTGCGTAATGAAAAATGAGCTTCTTTGTTTTTGATTTGTCTATAACGAGCAAGAAATTCTTGGAATCGGGTAGTCTCATTATCCGCTATCTCGATCTCCGGAGGTGGAGCTTCTCTTCCAACTTTAATTTGCGCTTCGAGATCACGCTCATCCTCGATTATCATGTTATGTAAAATTATACATGTAATCATTATGTCGTGTATCACGTCATTTTTCCAAAAAAGAGCTAGTCCTTTCACAATTGCGAAGTGCGATTGGAGAAATCCGAAAGTACGCTCTACATCTTTTCTACATGCTTCTTGTTGTGTAGCAAAATATTTCTTTTTGGGCCCTTTGGCTCGTGATCGCACTATGGTGGACCATTTTGGATATATACCATCAGCCAAATAATAACCCATGTTATACTCTTTGCTTTGAATGACATAATGAGCAGGAGGAGCAATACCTTGCGCAAGATTAGAGAAAAGGTGAGAAGACTCTAGCACATTGGTGTTATTGTTGGTGTCTGGCATTCCAAAATACGCATGCCATCTCCAAAGATCATAATCTGCTACAGCTTCAATAGTTGGTGATCCACTATGACTTACATATTATCCAGCCTAAGTGGTTGGACAATTTTTCCACTTCTAGTGCATGCAGTCCAAACTACTTAACATTCCTCGAAAACCTCTTTTTACCAATGTAAAGAAGCCTAGCAAGTCGTTAGTTGTTTGTGATCGTAAGTATTGCTCTGAAAATATGTTGTGTTAAGTATTTTTTCTTTCAATGGGAACTTTATTTTCAGTTTTTATCTTTAATTTCATGTATTAGTTTTGGTTTTATTTTATTTTATCATCTCTCATGTCATTTATATTTCTAATTAATATATGTTATTGTTGCATTTTTAATTTTCTTTTATTCTTTAACAAAAAAAAGATCATATTGTAAATATAAAAATATTGCTCTAAAACTAGAGAAATGAATAGTGTTTGGAGAAACACTATTCATTTCTCTATTTTAGAGCAAGATATAGAGTATCATTGTAACTCATTTTATTTTATTTTAAATAGAGATATCTCTAAAAATAGAGCACAATTGGAGATGCTCTTATGAAGACTCCAATATGTTGAGGTCTTTTAATAAATAGGTAATACAGTTAAACTTCTATAAATTAATACTCGATAAATTAATATCTCGATAAATTAATAATTTTCTTCGGTCCTAAATTAATATTTTGGTTCAAATATCACCCTTATAAATTAATAACCTCGATAAATTAATAAAATATTCTAAAATATATTAGTCTAATATTATTAATTTATAGAGGTTTTACGTATTATTGTGGGAAAATTGATCAAAAGTCAAAGGAAACGCGTTAAGTCAATTTATATAATTTGCTATAGCTTATGATTCTTGACGCCTTCGACCCATTTTCATTTTTAATTTTTATGCTCTTTCGTGGAACCACACCATACAGTTTCCTCGAAACACACATTCAAATGGTATGCTTAGCATTTTGAATAACTAATAAAATTAAACAAATAACCTTAGGAAATAGATAGAAACTAATTAACATTTATCAAAAAAAATTATTGATAAATCATTACAAGATGAGAATCTAACATTCTTGATCGTTTCAATAAAAAATACCAAATAAAATCTAGTGAATTCTAAACTTCTACTGTAATTTCTGTAACATATGTAACATTTACAAAAGTTTCTATTGGAAAATCAAATCAAAGAATCTCTATAGAAAAAAAAAGAATTAGGACAGAAAATGTCAACAAGATGAGACAAAGAAGAGTTCTTCTATTAAGTCTTGATGTCGTTAGTTTTCTTGCTGGGCCCAGACCCCGGACGATTTCCTCTCGGAAGAGCATTCAACACCAAGGAACCGAATTTTCCGGTGACAACTTCAGGAACAAAAGAAGAATATTCCGTCTTCGTCTCCTGCTCGCCTCCGCAACTCACCACTGCCTTAGAACCAGGAGGGATTTCTCCAGAGAAGATGACGCCGTCGATGACCGGAAGAAACTCTCCGGGTAAGATCCTAGCCGTCGATAGAGAAACAGAGATAAAAAGGACAATCAAAAGTAAAGATCTGCTTTTCGCCATTTTTATAAATCTTTTTTGTGGACTGGATCTGTTTTTTTGGGTAAATTAGTATTGCTTGGTTTGTTAAATGAAAGTACGTGAAGATCAAAGAGAGTGCATACAGATATATATATACGGAGTAACGGAGTTTATGAGGGGAGAAAGGTCAACGGGAGTTGGAAAACTTACGCGGCAAGTTTCGGACTCAAAAAGAGTTGAAAAAATCATTTCTTTCGAGTTTACGGTCCAAATAAAATATTATTATCTTGTTTTATGACGAGTTAATTTCATTTTTCATTATAAAATTCTTAACGTAGGGTTCGCTGAAAAAATACATCTAGGTAGACATTTTTGTTAGTTTATTTTCTGTTTTACAATGTTATTTCGACGTTTATCCATTAAACCCAACTTTTTTGCCACTATATAGAATTTTCTTTTCTTATAAAAAGTAAGTTAACCTTTTGCTTGTTCAAAATATTATTTCAATTTTAGCAAATATTTGGATGAAATGCAAGCTTTATTGTCACCAAATATGTGCTAGCATACAAATGGGGCCACTGATGTTTTTTCAAATAAAAAAGAGTTAGAAAAACAAAGAGTGGAATAGACCCTTGAGAAGTAGAAAATAAACGTTTTAGAGATGAGTCTGGCAAATATGATATCAAATAATTGTGCACATATCTAATCAGAAATTTTAAAAGAAGAAGATAAGATTTACAGTTTAACTCATTAATGGATTTTCCAACTGCTACCAATAAAAGGGAGAAATCAAAGCCGGAGCACCGTCACTTTTGACCGTGTCCTTCTTGATCCCCAAGTCTCTCCCATACGCTCACACTCTCACCGTCACACGCACCAAATTACACACACACATGCATTTACACTCTATTAACGTGTATGTGAACATATATCACTTTTGTCTCCTTTATTAGATGAGCCAATTTTTCAACATTAGTTGTAGATAGCACTGTTATCATTTATTGGATATTGCGGTGCAACTTTATAGACTTCATAAATTTTCAAAAAAAAAAAAAAAAAAAACTTTATAGACTTTATGGTTAAGTTGAAAATATTATCTTTGAGCGTAGAAAGCAAACATATTTTCTTGTTGTCATGTTAAAAGTATAGAAAAGGCAGAGTCTATCGTATTTATAGATTCTCTAACTAATTTCTTTTCTGATCGTTTGGCCAACAACACATAGACCATAGGCCAAGAATACTGAAACCACTATAAGATAATTGTTCAAGTCATTTACCTAATGAGCCAACTCTCAGTTATGAAAAATCTCTCAAGATCCTATCACCATACATTACTGTTGAGTTGTGTCATCACTTTATCGAATGTCAAGACTGTAAGCTACTTCATCTAAGTGTATGTACATAGACTTCATCTTTGTAAATCTTCGAGAAGAAAAACTACAGGGTTCATGATGATAACAAGGCGGATTAACTCCCACAAGAGGTTTTGTAAAAATCTAGTAGCTTTAGAATATACAAAAGTCCAGAGTCTTTATTCAATACAATACATATGCTACTCTACTGATTTTCAGGTTCCACGGATGCCCCGAACACGTTCTTGAATCAATTTCCTTTCCCAATCTGCAATGTCCTCAAACGCGTTCTCAGGGAGACTCTCAAAGGGCTCTTTCCATGGATCATTCTTGGCTAGATCATATGTTGCGCCGCGGATGGCTCCTTTGTTAGGTCCACATTGACGCTTTGATACCAATTTTTCATAAGCCGTGTTCAGCTGTATAAAACGCAGAATCAGATAACAAAAAGTTTGAAACTTTCGAAAGTTGAGTGAAACTTTTTTACTTACATTCATGTCACAGAACCAATACATATAAGCAATCGAAACCGCTGGAGCTCTTCCTAATCCGGCTGTACAATGCACGTAGACTCTTCCTTTACCTTCTGAAACCGCCCATTCTAAAGATGAAACAGCTTTTGGAAGTTGGCTTCTCAATGAATCTGGATCAAAGTCTTTTGCCTAATATAATTGTAAACAAGAAAAGCCATTTAATAAAAAAATCTTGGATTCAAATGCTTTCACAGGTTGAGATGAAGACAAGAAATGTTCCTTACAGGCCTTCTCATGTGACGAATTCCAAGCTCTTTACATCTTTTAACAATGGACTCTAGATCGATTCCCCAATATTCAATGTCCTTGTCTTGCTGCAAGTTAAGTATGTAAGCAACGTTCTCTTCCTTCTTTAAGTGATCTATATCCTCAGGTTTCTGTGGCTGTGACCCAACGATCAGTTCATCTCTTATCAATGTATAGTTCATGCCTGAAATAAAACAGGACAAAGACCAAAAAAATGTTAGAAACATCATCACATAGAACCTTGGGATCCACATGAAACACAACATATTGATCAATGGAGTTAAGATTTGTCATTATCACATTCTTGACAGTAGATGAGTGGAATCACCTATCTACATCCACAGCTCTATCAGAAATTAAACTGCGATAGCAAAAATTTACTATTTCAATCCAATAAAGGTTCACTTTATGTTTAACCTTTAGAAATTAGAATCGAGTGAATAAAACGCTAAAACCTTTTAACACAGCTTATCAATTTCATAATTTTGCCTCTGTAACCTCCAAAATTCTAAGGAACTCAAAACAACTACACTCAGCTTCCTTGACAAAACTCTCTCAGTTCAGATCTAATTAGAAAACTTTTAGATATGAACACTTTATAGTCTTGAGAAACAAAAAATCATTAAATCGTACGCAATTGTTGAAAAAATTGGATGAAAAAATGTGTAATACCGAGATCATGATGATACTCATATGGGCTCCTCATCAATCTCTTCATAGCTGTATTGTAATCTTCCATCTTGTTCTTGGATTTGAGAAAAACACCATTTGTTCCTGGATTCTCTCCAACTCCACTCCCTGAGATTTTGCAGGAAACTGAGATCTCTTTACTCAAGTTTCTGGGAAATCTTGGATCAAACGATGATTTATTATTAATCGAATTGAACCAATTAGATTTCTCAATTTCTCGAGAGTAACAACTAGTCACGGAGAAGATACAGTTCTTGCTTCCGATGACACTCATTGTCTCTCTCTAATCTCTATCTCTTGTTCTTGTCTCTGTTTCTTCACCTGACAACAACATTGGAATAATGAAATCTACAGAATCATTACGTTTTACAATAATGATCACACAAACCTTTTCGCACGAGCGAAAACGACATTGGGTTACTATTAGGCCTTTTTGTTTATTGGGCTTTTGTTAGCCCATTAGATAAAACCCTAATTTTACTTGCCTGTACGGCTGTACTGTATGTACAATAAAAATCAAACCTCAAAGTCTTTCTTCTTCGCCGGAGCTGCCAAATCGTCTGCTTTCCTTCCTTAGCCGGCGAAAATGGTGAGTTGATCTTATATGTCGTATACTCGAATTGAATCTCTTCGTTTTGAAACTGTTTTTAATATTCTAGATCATAAGATAGAGATTTTTTTTTTAAAGTTAAACCTTGATTGGTAGATTTGATAGACATTGCTCCATTAGCTGTTTGCTTCCTCATAATCTGGTTTGATTTCTATTGTTTGAGCTTGTTTCGTGTTTAGATCGTATCCAACTTAAACTTATCTGTCTTTGTAACTTTCAGACAAAGAGAACGAAGAAGGCTGGAATTGTCTGCAAATATGGTGAGTACACAGAAACTCTATTTAAAATCCTTGGCTATATAGCATTTACTTTACAATCCTCATGATTCATAGGGTTGAAATCCTAAACCTGGTTTACTTGGTTAGAAGAATTAGTTTCAGATCATGAACAGAGCAGTGAAATGTCTCTGATATAATATAATGATAGAATCCTCAATACTCATTTGTGTGTTTGGAAAAGGTACACGATATGGTGCAAGTCTGAGGAAGCAGATCAAGAAGATGGAAGTAAGTCAACACAGCAAGTACTTCTGCGAGTTCTGCGGAAAGTACGCGGTCAAGAGGAAAGCTGTTGGCATTTGGGGTTGCAAAGATTGCGGGAAAGTCAAAGCAGGCGGTGCTTACACTATGAACACTGCCAGTGCTGTCACTGTTAGGAGTACCATTAGGCGTTTGAGAGACCAAACCGAGAGCTAAACCATAGAATCACATACAATTCATTTTTATATTGAGTTCGTAGGCTTTTGTTTTGTTACTTTCTTGGTGATTAATCAATCCTCTATTCATTTCCCTTCATCATTCAGATTCACAACAAAAAAATTTACTATTTTCTTCTTCCACTTTTTTTACACTGTTTTTTCAAAAAAGTCTACAGAGAAATAAATCAATAATCCTAGGAAAGAAACCTAAAAATCAATAGTACCAAAAATATAAAATCAAAATTTTAAAAAAAAATAATAGAGAAGAAGAAAAAGCTCTAAACGGTATCAGTCTCACTAACTTTGACGACTCCATTATTATTACTATCCTCTTCTTCAACTTTCCTTTTCAAAAACCCTAATTTCACCATACCTTCTTCTCCCCAATCCCATAAATGTAGCACGACGTAGGTCCCTATCCCTCCGATCAATCCATACGCTACGGAGTAAGTCAACGGCATCAGAATCATTGTCACGAATGCCGGAATCGCCTCCCTCATATCATCCCAATCGATCTCCATCACCGATTTCATCATCATCACTCCTACTAATATCAACGGCGGACCAACCGCCCACGCCGGAATCGAAGCTAGTAACGGTGTGAAAAACATCGCTAGGAAGAAATAAACCGCTACTGTTAACGCCGTGATCCCTGTCCTCCCTCCTTCACGTATCCCCGTCGATGATTCGATGAATACCGTCACCGGAGATGTTCCTAGCAACGATCCGATCACAATCGCAGATGCGTCTGACATAAACGCGAAATACTGACCGGCGAAATCTCCGTTCTCGTCAACGAATCCGGCGAATCTAGCCATGGAGTAAAGCGTTCCCGTCGTGTCTAGAATATCGACGTAGAGAAAAGTCACCAGAGCTTCCCAGAAATGCCCTTTGTTTATCCCGGAGAAGCTTAAAGCACCGGCGGTTTCTTTGATGACGTGTACATCAACGATCTTTTTGAAATAATCGTGAGCTGCATCACCGGCCAAGGTATTCGGAAACGCCGTTACCTCGGTGTTACGGAACCACGAAACGGCCGTTACAAAAACGATCCCGTAGATCATAGCTCCTTTCACGTTCTTCACCAAACAATAAGCTATGATCACGAATCCGACTATACCTAACCAAAACGTAGGGCTCTCCATTCTTCCGTGAAGGCACATAATATCGCCGGAAACTGCTCCACCGGCGAGTAAACTAACGGTTCCGTTACCTGACGTTATAACGGGAGCTAACGAAACTCGTGATGAGGTTGGACATGCGGCGAGAGTGACGAGAGTTGAAGGACTGTAACCGACTAAACCGATTCCTTGATTGTTCTGTAAACCGATGAAAGCGAGGAAAAGTCCGATTCCGGCGGAGGAACTGATTCTGACTGGTTTAGGAACGAGTTTAGCGAGTTTTGCTCTGAAACCTATGGCGGAGATGAAGAGAAATATCAATCCTTCGATGAACACGGCGGCGAGTGCAGTCTGGTATGAGATTGAACCGGATCCGTGAAATCCAACGACGGTGTAAGCGAAATAAGCGTTTGTTCCCATTCCCGGAGCTAAAGCTAACGGGAGATTCGCCATCAATCCCATAATTACACAGCCGATTAGAGATGCAGCTACGGTGGCGACGATTAGATCTTTTCGAATTCCTTCAACGCATGCGGCGTAACCGGGATTAACCGGATCAAATTTACAAGACACGTCGGGTTGGATTAATCTGAGACCCGGTCCGGTACACTGGGAAGATGAGATCGTTGAGTTTGAACAGAGCGGAACACAATCGGAAACAGAGCAAGTTCCACCGGAATCAGAGAGGATCGAAGCGTTGACAGCGAGGATATAAGCCATGGTGAGGAAAGTCGCCGTACCAGCACGAAGCTCCGTCGTGAAAGTTGAATTACGTTCGGCGAGTTTAAACCGCTTACCAACCCGGCTTGAATCAACATACGTGTTGAGCCGGTTTAGTAGCTTTGGCTTGGGTCTAGTGGTAGAAGGTAGTTGTTGTTCTTGCTCCATTAGAGATCGATCACAGGAGAAAGAAAAAAATACAACTTTTTCGGTTTTCCTGGTTTTGTAATTTAGTGAAGAGAACAGAGTGCTTATATATATATAGAGAGATGGTAGGGAGCTATGATATGATTATAGAAAGTGAAAAAGATTCCGATTAGAGGAAGGGGATCTTTAGGATTGAAGTATCTCACATGTAACCATGTGTCCATGATTCTTCCTCTCTTTAATTCTTTTATTTTTCTTAACCTTGTTTTGGTTACACTATTTAATTTGTTCAGATTTGAAAGTTTATTTTATAATTAAGGCAAGAGTATCTTCGACGTTTTGGTAATTTAGATACGAACTAAACGAGTAACTTTAGTGGTCAGTGACTCACTGGTCTTTGTTTTTGGGTTGAAATATTTATAAAAAATGGTTCGATAAACAATTCATATGTTAATGAACTGATTCTATATAGTTTTTAGTTTTTTTTTATTATTATGATTATGGTGTGTGTGAATACGTGGTAACTACAGGCAATTGCGGCCGTAGGTAACGTCACAAATTTGGCTAAAAAAATACAAATGCAACTCTTAGCTAACTCATCTTTATATATTTGACCAATTGACTTTGCATCTCATTATTCTGATTTTTTTTCTTTCAAATTTTCAATCAAGATCAAATTTAGCAAAATTAAACGTAATGATATTACAAGTCACAACACAAACAAAAATTTTCGCGTAATGATACGATAATTGATCATTTATTTTCCGAGTGGACCATCGTTTTAGTCATTTTAAACTCAATTGTTTATTGGGATTTGGGAAGTCAAAGATATCGGTTTGACTACAACGATCTGTGTAGGTTGTAGGAGTATTGTTTAATCATACGTTATTAAAGAAATCTCATAAAACTACACCAATTTTTTTTGCTAAATCACAGAAAATAAACTAAACAAGATAAAATTCGTTTCACCGATGCTGATAATTCGATACAAAACACTAGTACAAAATACTAGTAGCTTACATATAATTATCTCAAATTTTAAACCATTGACAAGTTAAAACCTTATCTTCAAATAGTTGCATTGTATGAATAGTTTCATTAGTGCTCTACTACTCTTTACTAACTAAGAATCGAACAAGTACTTAACATAATCTAAACAGATGTCACATTCATAATATTTTTTTAAAAATTGGAAGTACTTGTTTATTTTCTTGATCAGCACGTGGATGCAATCATGTAAATAAGAAGAAAACTACTCTCTCTTTTTTTTTCGGTGAACAGAATATCGTAGTATTGTCAATAAATGACATTTTCCCCGATCTATGTTAGTTTTATCAATAATTAAATTAAATGGTACGCCAGGGAAAAATAACTACACATAGTAGGAGAATTGATCATATATTTGATGTATAATTTATTTTTCTCCGATTTAGTATGTAGAGTAAGAGTTCATGAATCAATGGTAAGATGATAAATTTGAACGAGAGAAATAAATGTAAATTAGTTGGAGGTATATCTTTCCGGGCCCATTCATTCATAAGTGTCAAGTGTGTGTGTCTTTGGTACGAGTGCCAAGCTATTTATTGTTAGTGTCGGACTATTATTAAATTACCAATTGCAAATTTACAACTATATGCTACAAAATTACAATTTACAAATTTGTATATTGCCAATTTACAATTTACAAATTTTTGTTCCTCGTAAACTAGTATAACAAAAGATTATAGCCTTATAGGGAACACATACATGTTTATCGTGTTTATTGATTTACCTAAAAATATTAAAAAGATGAAGGCATTCATAATCTTAGGTACGTAATTTTTTCTATATAACAGAGGTTTTTATAAGCCGAGATTGTGACTAATCTCAAAATCTATAAAAACTTGAGTTTTTTTTACCATTTGAAGTATTTACGGATGACCAAACATAGCCTGTGTATTTAGTGGAATATGAATCTGGAAAAGATGACAGTTATGTCCTACCTCGACCACAACCACTTGGTAAGTATTAAAATAACTGAATTCCAAAATGATATGTACGTGATTCTATTGCATATATACCTATTAGTATACATGTATACATACTAATTATTCCAGTTATAATTTTACATTTAATGTACTATTATATATCATGGTCCAGAACTCCAGATGCCCTGACCTAGTAAAGTAGTAATCTCCTCGCACGTAGGAATTGTTTATCAGACTACTACACAAAATCTGCATAAACCCTAGAGTACTTATTATAGAATGTTTTAAATACTTCGTTCTACCATCTCCGTCCAAATATTTTGAAGATTCATGCTAATATATAATATAGTTCTTCATTCAAATATTACAAAAGAAAGAGCCAAAATCTTTTGATAAAGATATAAAATAAAATAAAGTAATACTATGTGGTTTGTGAAATCATATCAATTATTGGAAAATAAATTGGTGGTGGCCAACTTCACGTGAGGAGATGCCCTCATTGGACAGTCATTTTGCTATTGGAGAAACAAATTTGCAATTAATAAATGCAATTCAACCACTTGACAACAGTTTCATTAAACAAAAATTTCGTAAAAGTTCAAAACATATTTATGTTTAACGATCATAATTCAACGGCTCCACCTTGGCTGATTTTATCTCGTCCACATAACTAAAGCTTGGTTTCGAGTCTTCTAGATGATACAAGTTATTTATAAAAAAAACAGAGAAATATATTGTATTAGTTAGAACGATAATTCTCAATATTTTTTGTACGAGTTATGGCTTTTTAAATAGCAAGCATATGTCTGTACATTATTAAAAAGATAGAAGAATATCGCAATCCAGAACCAATAGACCATCAAGGTCTAGCATATAGCGAGCAGAAGGTGTGATCATTCATTCCTTATGGATATCATTCTTTACAGACACACATTTTCACATTGATGTACTAACGAATCTCCAACCCAAATTTGGTATTTTGGTGTTTTTCATCTCCAACCTACAACACCAAATCTCACACCAAAAAGAATATTATTTAATATTATATTATTAAATATAAGATTTTTTTAACTATTTTTAATTTAATTAAATATTATGATTAATAATTAAGAAACTAATTTTTTATTATTTAATTTGGAATACGATTACAAAAGATAATTAAAAAAAATTACAATTAATAATAATAAAAGATTGCAAAAGAAAAAAA
Source organism: Cardamine occulta (assembly GCA_028015245.1). NCBI lineage: Eukaryota > Viridiplantae > Streptophyta > Magnoliopsida > Brassicales > Brassicaceae > Cardamine > Cardamine occulta. Next base: position 2,658,895 of record CM051370.1, on the reverse strand, counting down.
ACCGATTACAAAAGAGAAAAAAAAAGATTACAATCTCGGTTTACTCTCATTTACGGTTAATCGGTTTAATCTCTGTTTAATTTCAAATCAATCATAACTCGATTTAACCACATTTAATCTCGGTTTAATCTCAAACTACTCTCTTAACCGGTTTTAACCATTACACATTAATCCCTAATTAATTACACTAATCCAAACCGGTTTAATCTTTCCCACATCGGTTTAATCCCAAGATCGGTTATATCATTTCAACCATTTCCGATCAAACATTAATCTCCGATGAGACAATCCAACCTCCGGCCATCAATATCGCCGATCAAACCTCCCATCCTCTTCTTCTCTTCTTCTTCTTCTTCTCTTCCTCTTCTTCTCTCCGATTAAACCTCTGTTTCTCTTCCTCTTCTTCTTTCCGATCCAACCCGAGATTTCTTTCTTCTTCTCTCCGATGTCATTAAACCGGTTTCAATCTCACTCCCTAAGCCTCCGACGAAGCTCTCGGTTTTCCGATCAGCTTCTCCGATGATCAAATTCCATTTTTCAATCAAGCCCAAACAAATCACTAAACCGATCAATCTCCCCCGCGTTTCCTCTTCCGACATGAGCTCCGTTGAGCCTCCGCGTGATTTCATCTCAATCGTTGCCATCGATTTCACCGGCAAAATCTCATGACTCCGATCAGATCTCGTGACTCTGGTACCGTTCAAACGTTCGGATTTTTTGAAAAAATTGATTTGCCATTTGCCGTGAACCAAATATGCCGTCGGTTGGAGTTGATAAAAACGGTATATTTTCCGTTTCCCGTGATGAACAACAGGGCAACGCCAAATTTGATGTTTTACTGTTCAATTAGCACCAAATTTTGCCAATGTCGTGGGATTTGCAGTTCGATTGGAGCTAATCACGATATAAATGGCATTTTACCGTCTCGATTGGAGCTGCCCTAAGACACTAAAAGATAAGAGAGATATACATACATAATATGTAAAGTGATAGTCAATGTTAATATTATTCTAAAAGTCGATTCCTCATAGTCCAATTTATAGCCATGTATATCAATCTAATATCATTTGACACGAAAAAAAAAAGGAGAAAGACAGTACCCATCAAGTATCGGTCTACCATTTTGTCTCTAAATGGTTATCATTTTCTGAGGTGTAATTGGCTTACCTCTTAATTAAAAAATAATAATAATAAAACTTTTTAATAAACATTTTCTGTCTTAAATGATATTATACTTACCACTAATTAAGATCAACTATACAAATAAATAGTATCAAAATTATTACAATTTTTGAATGCTAACAAATTAAAATTCCGTCGCAAACAATTAACAAACCGACCATCCCGACTTAATATAGTTTTTAGGTCGGTAAAAGGAACACAATTCGACATGTTTCCACTTTGTATCCAACTTACAAGTATACATTTATTTTTCTTTCGGTTCCTTTTCTATTGGATAAGTAACAAATAGATTTTCAACTTGTGGGTCCTTTCCCTCAAATTAAAAATCATGAAGCGTTGTGTTATTTTCTTAGAAGCATTATCGTTTTGTTAGACGCATTATATAAACTATAAAGTCATATTTTCTATTTGAAAAAGGAAAGAAATGAAATGAATGGAAGTTTCATGGGAAAGTATCGTTCGACCACTCTTTTTGAGCTGTCAGTTTTTTTTGTTCGCTTCCACATGATCTCGACAACCAACAAGCCAGTAAGGAGATTCATCTATGTTTTATATATTTTCCTCCTTTATATGTTTTGGTTATTAAATTTCCACATATACAATTATATTTTATCAAATCAAGTCATTTTTTCTTATAAAAAATCAAGGTATTACAAGATAAGAATATTTTTTTAAATAATGGACAAAATGGAATCTGAAAATGGAAGCTGATGAGTAATAGAGAGGAACAAAACAAAGGGAGCATCATGGAGTTGAGCTCAATCAATCACTTTAGGATACTTTTCAACAAAAGTAACTCCCTTGCCCTTAAAGTCTTCCTACGAACATTTTATTTGTTGGTCGTATCCACTTCTCAAACAAAAATTTAAACCCGAAAACTACTTAAACAAATAATTATAACGTTCAGGCATTAAGGGATCTAACAACATCTTAGATATGTATGATCAGTGTTTAGTGAAAATAATTATAAAATATGTATGATTAGATGCAGTGGATTAGAGGGAGGTTAAGAAAGCTTAATCAGTGGAGGGGTTTGAACCTTTTAATGATGGAGTTGGCCAAACCAAAGTGATTAGTGGCGAAGTATTGGCCTCTACTTTTTTGCCTCTTGTGTTTGATCTTTCTTCTTTTCTAAAATCCACTAAAAATTCATTAAATACATTAAAATTTATTGATCACTTGTTAATCATTAATTAATATTTCAGTGAATATTTTAGATAAGGAATGATACAAACAACTAAATTTTCAAGAGCATAGGTTTCACGATTCGCACCATATTTTATTCGAAGTTGGTTCTATGTAGTTTATTGGCTAAAACAAGATTAGGTTTTAAAAAATGGATCGATTGTAAGAAAATATTATTTACTTTTTCAAGATTTCGAAAATAACCGGTTGTATATTCGTGTCCCAAATTTTCTTAAGTGTGTAGGCAACACAAGCAACATCTTGTCCTCTTGTGTGTTAGTTGGATTATTTGACTTAATTAACCGAAGATCTCTTTCTTTGAAAAATATATGTGAGGATCATGTGTTTCCTTAAAAAAATATCGCCATAGGTTTTACTGTTTTAGTTTGTTTTTTGTTGGAAATTAAAATCTTGAATGACAATGGTTTTTAAAGTGGTTTTTGGTTTTAGATTTTTCAAAAATCTAATTTATTGTCATTCATGGTTTTAGAAAAATTGGATTTCCTAAAAAATAAGAAATCTGGATTTTGATGGTTTTTCCACATTTGTGAAGAGAATCCATAATCTACTTATAGGAGTTTTTAGCAGATTTTGAAAAACTAAAATCTACAGAAAATCAAAAATAAAAAAAAATCAAAAACCAAAAACTAAAAACCAAAAAACCAAAAACCAAAAACCAAAAACCACTAAAAAACTATCAACCATGGCCTAAGATATTACAATAATACTTCATCATTTGTAAATGTATCAGAACTCAAAAGTCATTATTGAACAATTTACCTCACATATTTGGCGATATAGGCTATCTTCTCTTTGCACAAAAAAAAAGGCTATCTTCTCATTAAAAAAAAAACTTAGTTTATTTATCATAAAGTATGGCAAAGAAAGGGGAAAAAGCTAACTAGTTGTTAAAAGAAATAATGTGGATGATCAGCATTAATTTTAATTATACTATTGTTTTGTTTTATTTATTTCTATATTATCCTCTCTCTATGTGTCAAATCAACATTTTGCTGGCTGGGGAGAAGTGGACCCAATATTTTTTTTGTTCAAATTTGTCCAAAAGTAGCATTACAAGTACACACACACCGAGAATAAATTAAGATAAATTAAAAGCTCCAATCCAACTGGGTGAGTACAAATTACAAATTCCTACCTTTCTTATTTGCATCTCCTTTATTTTATTGTGATTGTTTTTTTCAATAAAGAAACGTGTGATTTAACCTGTAAAAAAAATAGAGGAAACTCAAAATAAACTTTAATTTGTGTAAAACATCTTCGACATGTTTTTTTTTTGGCAAGAAAACTAAAGTAGGATTCAATGCATTAAAAAACAAAATATTAGCGAATGACATTTTGGACACGGGAAATCTAATCATTACATGTTTAAGTTATGCACAATGGAACAAAGAATAAGTCTTACAAAGAACATTCTGATTATGATTAGTACAAACTTAAAAGAGACCCACTTTTCTTTTTCTTTTTTAAAAACCCTCCCAATAAGATGTCGAAATGATTTAAATACATTCATTATCATAAAAATAAAAATACATGAGAAACTTTATAAAAGTTTTACTATTTATGCGATTCTGTGGAGTAGAAGAATCAATAGAGCAAATGTCAATCAAATTCGCAAATTGAATCGAAGGCCTTGTTGGATTTACTTGGAACAGTCAAATTGCTCCACTTATCCATTTCCCAAAAGTATAACCTCTTTATTTTATTCTCTTTTAAATTCGACCTAATATGTAAGCTGTTTCTATATAAGTCTAACTTCTACTATGATTAATGAAATGACACTGAAAACACAAATATTTGGGTATTTTTCAGTTTCACCATTTCACCTGAACAGTCACTGTTCCAGTTTTTGTCCTTTAGGTTATACTTTAAAAGTATCTGATTCGTTTAAACAGCCCACCATTGATGCCATTTTCCAAAGCTCCAAGAATGTTTTATTGGGTCCACTTTCACATCGCTTTCTCAGGATAACTCCAACAAAACCAAAAATGTACTCTGCAACATTGCTCTTGCAACAGCCAAAAACCCAAAGAAAACAATCTCATAATTCCACTCGATAAATCTGGTTTACATCTTAGTATCAAACATATTTATAGACCATAAAAGACAAGAACTTAGAGGTTATGAACCTAAACTAACTACAATATCCCACTATCCAATGCTTAGAATATGGTATCAATTGTTAGCTTTCTTTTGGGCGGCGATTTTTCTATAATTTGCTTCTCATGATCCATAAATGTAGAGCCTTTGTTCGCAAATAACCTTCTGAGGTTTATCACGGATAGCTCGTAAAAATTTCCAACTGCAAGATCAGCCTGAACCAGATCATACCTGCAGATTTGTTTTTGATAAAGTTAGATGCAAGAAATGATTTTGGTTCCTAAAAAGGTATAATTTTTATACTTACGCTCGATGAGCACCAATTAATCCAACTGCCATCATTGTACAGTTGTGAGCCGCGGTTATACCCCTAGGATCATCCTCAAATACTACACATTTCGACGGTTTTCTATCCAACTGCACAAAAGTTTAAAACTTTTCAACTACATTTCTCAGAAGTTGGCTTGGATTCACATTTGAATCATAAACTTACCTTCACAGCTGCGGAAAGAAATCTGTGAGCTATTGATTCCATACCATCTTCCTCGGAAACCACTGCCTGAAACAGAGAATGAATACAAAGTGTTAGCAATATGACCTTTTATCAACAAAAAGTAAGATGATTCTCTAAAGCTATTACTCGCCTGGAAATAATTTTGAAGTCCCGTACGTTCAAGAGCATTAATCATGGTTTTTCGATCAAGATTTGACACAACAGCACAGGGAATACGAGCAGTTGAGACAGCGTCGAGCCAATCTCTAAGTCCTTCTTTTGGTTCTGTGAGCTGAAATGTTGATAGCGAAACAACTCAAGGAACCAAAAAAATGCATTTTAGTTATATAAAGATTGATAAAGAAAAGTCTTACTCTGAGAAGATTATCGTAATATATTTCCGATAGCCTGAGCTTCAATCTGTCGACTTTGCTTTGCGTTTTCTCCCAAAACAACACCTGAAATATTTTGAAATCAACCATCAATTGAATCCCTTTCCTTATGATATGAATCGCAGACACATAGAGCTCATTATGGCTATCTTGTAAGTATAAAAGAATAACATGAGACAAGGCTTTGAATTCACAAGATAAATAAACGTCATTGCTTGCTTAAAATCTCATACAAAGAAATATGGAAACTGAGAAAAGAAATCTCAAACCTTAGTCAGCACATGGTCAGCGCCGGCATAAAGCATCTGTCTTTGGATGTCATGTTCCTCCACAATTTCTTTCCCTGCCAAACAATTTAATGTACATCTCTAATTAGAGGGTTGATAAGTATAAGTAGGAATAATTCAATGCCTCCAAAGGTTAATACATACAATGCAAAAGAGCCAGTACACCATATTATCTCAGTAGAGCAGTTCGCATATCAGACCTCTACATTAACAAGACCTCTACATTATCATATATTGCAATCAGTATTCAGAGCAATTTGTATACCAATTAAGGATTTGACTGTTTCAATCACATATTTTTGCATTTGGGTTTACATGCATTTTAAAAGGAGTTTCTTCTTATTTTGTGTTTTCGATTTACAAAAAAGTCTACAAAGATTGTGAGTTTGACTGAACGAAAACACATTATCATAAAACAAACAACTCTAAATGAAGGTAATCTAACGTTTGAGTACATTGATATCTCTGGACACTCTCTCAACATTCCTTAAATGGGTGCATGGGAAGGACTAAATATATATGAGCAGGTATTGCACGATATCTCTTTCCACTCACACATAGCGCAAAAGTAGTTAAATCATATTGGGTTAAACTTTTAAAGCAGGAGAGCAATAAAAGCTTACCTTCTTCTGCAGCAAGCTGCTTCCAAGCTTCCAACTTAAGACTTCGAGTATCAGCCTACAAAGTTTGAACCATAAATGGAAAAATGAGAAATTTTGACTTCTGACTTCAAAAGTAGTAAGCATGGACCATACAATTCTACCATAGATCTCCTTGAGACTTACCAGTAAACATGAAAGCATCATCTAAAGAAGTAATTCTATTCTACAACTTTTACCAAATCCTTACGCCATACAAGAAGAAAAGGAACGTGTACCTAAACTAGGCCCTAAACTAGTATGCATGGACCACGCAATTCTATTCTACAACTTAAGCTACAAGAACCTCAACTAACCAACTTGCAAACATAAAGATGGTGTCAAAGAATTACCACAACATTGTCCCATGAGAAAATAAGTCCATAGGCTTCATCAGGTTTCATTGCGTAACGTATTCTTTGAAGAAACCCATCTTGCAGTTTCTCATTCCAGAAATCCTACTTACAAGCAAAAAAATGAAATCACATTTTACCAACAAAACAAGCTTATAGCTAATCAAAGATTCATAAACATCAGTAGAGCTTTTACCACATCAACTTTAAGAGGACCATCCTGTCTAAAAGTCTCAAATCCTTCTCCATACTCAGCTCCAATCGCCTAAAAACTCAACAAGCCATCAATAAATTCATCAACTTTCCTCGTCTCAATCTATGATATTAACTAATTAACGAGAAAAATTACCTCTTGCATAAAGATTTTGTTTGGCTTGAGAGGGAATCCATTAACGTCGCCGTTTTGATCAGACCCAGAAGAGCTCCTCAGTACCAGAGGCTGCTTCACCAACTTCGTATCTTTCTGTAACTGAAACAAACAAACAAAAAAGCCCAGAAATTTAAAGTCATCCCTCATCGATTTCGAATCAAAGCTAAAGCATGATATTGAGGATACTTATACAAACCCATAAGCTAAGATTCGAGGCGAAATTGGAACGGGGAAAGCGAAAAGACGGTTCGGAAGAGATGAGCAGAGATGAAGGGTGAGTACTGCATGAGCAGTCCATGATAATTAATTAGGGTTTCTTCGGAATCAGAACCTGGAGGAAGATGAAAAAAGCATTCGTTTTTGGGGTAAAGAGAGGTTTATTGAATAATTCTAGGGTTCGGACACGGAACTGGTGAAAGAGAAAGCCTTTGTTCTGTAAGCCTTTGTTCTGCTTCATACGTTTGGAGCCAGACAGACAACGTCGAGAGAGATGGTGAAAGAGAAAACGCGACTATCAAGTGGATCACACCATGGATGCCGTTTTACTTTCTTGGTGTGAGACGTTTTGTTGTTTTGAGGGACGTAAAACACCACAAAGTCTGCATCTGACAAATGCTAACGCTTAAAACTTTTCTGATCAAGCGATGACTACTATTCTATGATGGACTATAGTTTGGTATTAGCGTTAATGGCCGGGGAATAAAAATAAACTATGTATTTATGGTCATATCTATTATTATTTAATGGTTTAAGAGATTTTGTTTTTACTTTTTTCATCAATGTTTTTTCTTTCATATATATTATATAAAATTTTTTGAATATTTGAAATTAAAATACTTTTTTTACATTAAACTAATTTACATGCTGTTTCTAAAGTTAGATTTCATCAACATAGAAACAAAAAAAATTACTATTGTTAAAGATTTTAAGATACAAATATGTAAACAAAATATAAAAAAAATCCAAATAAGATTTCATCAATAATTTATTTTAAGATTTCCAATTATTAAATGTGTATTTCCTGTAAAGAAACCATACATAGAATAGTATCACAAAACACAATTATTCTTACATGCATATATATAATTTGCAAGGGGTTATAATTTATCAAACTCAAAACTGGTTTTACTCTTGAAATATCTCTCTTTGTAATAGGATTCCCAAAGGTAATACCATATCCAATGTATTCGTCTATTTTCTACTTTAAAATTGAGTATAGTTTCTTTTCAATAGAGTTACTCTAGAGTAATTATAGAGAAAAACATAAAGTTATTATATATATAGAGTAATATTATCATTTATTCTATTTTAAAGTAAAATATAAAAATAGATTGGAACAAATGTTACTCTATAATAGAGTTTAAAAGAAAAAATAGAATATGATTAGAGATGCTCTAATGAAGCAAATCTATAACATTCTCACTTTCTTTTTCCTCTTAACTCTTATATCCCGTAAATATTTTCTTACATCTCTGAGACGACTTCTACCGATTTTGTTCATTTGTATAATCTAAAATTCAATCAATAACGTTGTAGACATAACATTCTCAAGTGTTAGCGTGGTGGAAGGTAGAAGTATGTTGCAGCATGAAGCCATCTCGCATGTGATTAACCAAAATACTTAACCACATGTTATGCATCCGCTGATTAACCAAAAGACTTAACCACATGTTATGCATGCGCAAAAGTACACACAACATATTCTATTCATATCATACCACCACAATAACAAGTTTATTTACAAAAAAAATCCCATAATATATAGCTATACTCCAACACCATAAATATTTACAACAACAATTTGCAAGGAAAAATGCATTCTCCAAAGGTCGAATCCAAAACCTGAGAATCTCGGTGTAATCGAGATCGTTTATAAACTAATGATATTTATTTCCATGTGCCCCTATTCTTGGAAGGTGGGAAAATTTTTTTAACCAAACATTTTGGTATACAGCTAGCTAACTGTCTCTTTATAAATGATCAAAAACACAAACTACAATGTGGAAAACCCTAAAAAGATCTTATTAGAAAGAAGAGTTGCATATTATTTATTCGGAACAATTTGTAGAGTAAATCTGGTAATATATGCGAAACGTCAGTGGATATAATGTGTATTTATTTCGTCCTTTATTGATTATCTGTGTATACAATATAGTCAATGACTCAATGGGACCTGGCGGCCTGATCAATGCCAAGTTAAGTGCCACCAAGAGAAAAAAAAAAAAAAAAAGAATCTCAGACTTGTCTTCCTCAACGACCAATCGAATCAATCTCATACCACAAGCCTTTACCTTTTTGATTACGCGCTTATTTGCTTCTTCTCCTTCTTCTTCAAAGTTTCCCTTTTGAAAATTCATCGTCCGTGTACTCTCTCTCTCTTTTTATGGGGTTTTCTCTGTAATTGTAGCTGATTCGAATTTTAAATTCGATTCAACGAGTTTCCAACTTAGGGTTTGATTCCATGTCTTCTCATATATATATTTTAAGTCAAATTCGAAGACTTGGTTGGTTTTAATGTGCCGATAAGCTTCGTTGGCAAAGTAGAATCTTTTCCCCTTTGAATCAAATTCTTCTTTCTGGGTTTTATATTCTTTGCCAACAATGTTTAAGCTTGCAAAGCATATTTGCCTTTGAGCAGCTCTTTCCCCACGAGATTTGGTATTCAATAGAGAGAGAGAGAGAGAGAAAGAGAGATATGGCATCGAGTTGTGATGGGAATTCGAAAGCAGAGATTGAAGAATCTAATGGTTGTGGAAAAACTAGGGTTCCTCCTTGTCCTCTTGATCTTTCAACATCTAGAAGAAACCTGATTGGTGATGGTAAACCTAAGAGATGGTCGATTAGTACTTTGCCTGATGCTTCTAGTAGAGTCAAGCTTCTGAAATTTGGTTCTCCTTCTGCTAAATTCAAGAAAATGGCTGAGGATAGAGATGAGGTTTCACGGTCAGTCACGAGCTCAAGCAATGGGAGTAGCCATAATTTCAGGGAAAGAATTAGTGGTGTGCTTCACCGGAAAATAGATTGGAGTTCTCTGATGAAAATGGGGAAAGAATGGATTAGGAATCCAATAAACATGGCTCTCTTTGTTTGGATACTTGTTGTTGCAGTCTCTGGTGCTATTCTCTTCATGGTTATGACTGGTATGTTGAATCATGCTTTGCCTAAGAAATCACAGAGAGATGCTTGGTTTGAAGTTAACAATCAAATCCTTAATGGCTTGTTTACTTTGATGTGTCTTTATCAACATCCCAAACGGTTCTATCACTTAGTGCTGCTTGTTAGATGGAAGCGTGGAGATATTGAAAAGCTTAGGAAAGCTTACTGCAAGAATGGGACTTATAAGCCCAACGAATGGATGCATATGTTGGTTGTTGTCATTTTGCTTCACTTGAATTGTTTTGCTCAGTATGCGCTTTGTGGTCTTAATGTTGGATTCAGGAGATCAGAGAGACCTCCTATTGGAGTTGCTATATGTATCTCTGCTGCGATTGGAGCTCCTGCGGTTGCTGGTTTGTACACTATACTTAGTCCACTGGGGAAAGATTATAATGAATCAAATGAAGACGAGGAGAATCAGCTGCAGCATGAAGAAGGGTCTGTGAATCGCCGGGTTACTCTAGAGAGGAGGTATTCGTTTGCTTCTGCTTCCACAGGGGTCGGGGATGAAATGGTTCCAGTGAGTGATCCTCAATGGAGTGGTGGAATTTTGGATATTTGGGATGATATTTCATTGGCTTATCTTTCTCTTTTCTGCACTTTCTGTGTCTTTGGATGGAACATGGAAAGAGTTGGGTTTGGGAACATGTATGTTCACATAGCGACGTTTATTCTCTTCTGTTTGGCACCTTTCTTTATATTCAACTTAGCTGCGGTTAATATCGATAATGAGACAGTTAGGGAGGCGCTAGGGATCTCTGGAATCCTTCTTTGTTTGTTTGGTTTGCTATATGGTGGATTCTGGAGAATACAGATGAGGAAAAGATTCAAATTACCGAGTTATAAGTTCTGCTTCGGAAGACCTGCGATTGCTGATTGTACACTTTGGTTATTCTGTTGCTGGTGCTCTTTAGCTCAAGAAGTTCGGACTGCAAACTCTTATGAGATAGTGGAAGACAAATTCTGCCAAAGGGCTCAAGAGAAGAGTTTGGTATCTCCTTTGCCTCGTGAAGACGGTGTGTTTGATCCTCGGTTTGGTCTAGGGAACTCCCCGAAGATTATAAGCGGAGCTAGTTCTCCTAGCCCAACCAGGTTTTGGAAAGAGATACATAGTCCAAATGTACAGACACCTAGAGAAAAAGATGAAGGTAAAAGCGAGGTTGCTCTGACTCCACCTTCTCCTCTGTTTATAAGCCGAGAAGCTTGATTTGAACGACCGTGGAATCCTCAAATCCATTGGTAATTATCCTTCCTTTCTCTTCAGGTGTTGTATGAATTTGATCTGGGGAAAACTTTTGAATACAAGTGTCTTTGAATGCTTTACAAAATTTGATGAAGATGGTTTCTTCATGTGAGTTATATATACCATTTCAGTTTCTGGTTTAGGATTTCCCCGGTTCTTCTGTAATGTAAATTCGTCTGTCATGCTTCAGTGAGACTTTTGCAGGATCTATGTGCATTTGCAGACTTTGCTTTTAACTTCTAATTCATGATTAGAACCTGGAGGCTTTGAGAAGTTGTTGGCTTTTGTGGTAAAGTAGTAAAAATCAGAGATTGATTCGCAGATGAACCAAACCTAACCGAAGTCTTCAAACTGAATCAAATCAAACCGAAATAACTCTGGGGTTCGTTAAAATACTATACATACTTCAAAACAATAAAAACTTAGGTACCAAATCCGTCAGAAAACATGAACGTTCACGGTTCACCACCCCCTAGTTACGGTAATGAAAATCGAATATTCTAACTAAAGTTGTCCAGTTGAAAAACGTAGGCTCAGTGGATTACATAAGAGATTTCACGTATCTTTTTTTTTGTCAACAAACTCCATATATTAGATTGTCGGTTTAGCGACTCTCTTCTAAGGAGAGCTATGTGGGAACCGATGTACCTACATGGGAAAAACAGAAACCGCGTGCTCTTACACATTTTGCAAGATGATCTGCACGGATATTCTCCCTACGTAGAATATGTCTAATCTTAAACGATGTGAATACCTCCCTAACAACTAAGAAATCTCTAAGTTCCGAAGCAAAACATGGCCAATCCTCCGGCCTTGCGATCATGACGATAAGATCTGAGCAGTCCGTAACAAATAGAACCTCCTTCAAAGGAATAGCTACCAAGCACTGCATGGCCCAAACCAGAGCTTCCAGCTTTGTATGTAGGGGGGATAAACATCTTCGCGACCCCTTGAGCCCCACATGTAATACCACGTCTCCCCTAATGACCAGCCATCCTTGTCCACTCCTTGTTTCCGCCCCGTGCCACGATCCATCGGTGTAGCACCCAAGTGAGTCTCTGTATAGCTTCTCGTCTTCTTCCTGGTCGTGCACTTCTTATAGGAGATCTGTTCTCGCGTTTGCTCTTCTCCATGCTTCCTCTTCTTTGATAGCAATATCTAAGGTATCTCGAGGGCTCTCACTGACGTTATCAAAGAGTTTACGATTTCTATCCTTCCAAATGTACCACATAACCCATGGAAAAATCCGTAAAATCTCCTCTCCTGCTTCATACTCCTTCCCCCTCCAGAATAAATAGTCCATATTATAGAACAATGATTGCACCGGAAAGATGTTTGGAGCTAAGGGAATGTTTGATAATGCCCATACTTGTCTTGCCGAAGGACATTCAAACAGTAAATGGTTGATAGTTTCTTCCTCCGCTCCACATCGTGGGCATCCCTTCTCTTTCCCAATGTGTCGCACGTATAGGCGTTGGCTTGAGGCCAGACACCCTGAGATGCATTGCCACACGAAATGCTTATTCTTTCGCGTAGTTTTTAGTTTCCATGCTTGCACCTGGAGTATCGTGACACTTGGTCCCTGAATAGGAGGTCGCATGCAGGACGAGAGAGACCTCTCGCGGCTCGATACCCAGTCTTGACAGAGTAATTACCTGACTTTGTCAAAGTCCAGCAATATCCATCATTTGACACGGTACGACTAGGTTGCAGCCCTAATATCAGAGTAATTTCTTCCAGGGGAAAAAGAGCCCGGAGATGTTTCATCTTCCACTCCTTCGTCTCGAAGTCGATCAGGGTATTAAAAAATATTAAAGGATCCCTATCCTCGGTAAGACCCTTTGGAGGTCTGGCCGGTCTGTTAGGTATCCACGGTTCTGCCCAAATGCTCGTCCCAAATCCAGAGCCTATCGTCTTCCTGATTCCTATCTTCAGAAGAGCTTTTGCTGCTAGCATACTCCTCCAACCATAGGACGGACGGTTAGATACATGGATCTCCAGTGGACTGCTATATTTGAAATATCTCTCTTTCATTACTCTAGCGAGTAAGGAGTCGGGGAATCAGAGTAGTCTTCATGGATCCATAGTTGCTTAGCTAGCAGGGCTAGATTAAAGTCTTCCAAGTTTCTAAAACCCAATCTTCCGTCTGCCAACGGTGTACACAAATTATCCCATGCTATCCAATGGATACCTCTACTCTCTGCTTTCTGGCTCCACCAAAAGTTTGCAATTGCACTACTCAACTTAGAGCAGATAACCTTGGGTAAGAGATAACACGACATAATATAGGTCGGAAGAGCTTGCGCTTGTGACTTGATCAACACCTCTTTTCCTCCTTTTGAGAGAAATTTGGATTTCCATGAGTTAATCCTGCTTTGTAGCCGGTCTCTCACAAATGCGAATATTTGGGCTTTGAAACCATGAATCTTCTCAGGTAATCCCAGGTAAGTCCCCATACCTCCTTCTTTATCTATCTCCACAATCCTCTTTATCTCAAGTCTTGTTTCTGGGGAACCTCCGTCCCAAACATGATAGAAGATTTAGAAAAGTTGATTACTTGACCCGATGCCTTGTCATACGAGCGGATTATATCTATCACTTTCTTACTTTGTTGTGCATCTGCTTTGCAGACTATCATCTGCAAATAGAAGGTGGGAGACTCTTGGGCTTGCGCATGAAATACGCATCCCTTGGATCGTCTCCTCCGCATCAGTTTTCCGTAGCTGAGAAATAAGGGCTTCTGTGCAGAGAATGAATAAGTATGGTGATATAGGGTCTCCTTGCAGAATCCCTCTTGATGGGTGGATTCTCCCTTTGGGATAGCCATTAATAAGCACATGGTATGAGACGGAGGTGATGCATTGCATGACCCAATCCACCCATCGGTCATCAAAACCCATCTTCTCCATCATCGCTCTCAGGAATGCCCATTCCACTCGATCGTATGCTTTACTCATATCTGTCTTCAGCGCCATAAACTTTTTTCGATTCACCGCATTCGATCTGAGGGCATGGAAATTCTCCTGAGCTATCAATATATTATCCGTAATTAGCCTTCCAGCCATAAAGGCCAATTGCGTCTCAGATATTAACACCGGAACGGCTGAGAATCTTTGAGATCACTTTATAGCTTACGTTACATAAGTTAATAGGTCTGAAACCTATCATCTCTCGAGGTCGATCCCCTTTTGGGATAAGACATATATTAGTCTCGTTTATCTTCCGGTCAAAAAACCCTGTCCTGAAAAAAGCTTTCACCATACTGGTAAGGTCTCCCTTAATGGTCATACAGAACCGCTGGTAAAACAAAGCTGACATCCCATCAGGGCCTGGAGTTTTCCCAGGATGTAGCGAGAAGAGGGCTTTTTTTACTTCTTCCTCTGTGACTTCCCTGGTCAGAGCTTCATTCATCCCATCCGTCACCATCCTAGGAACATCATGGAGAACCAGGGAAGGATCACTCGATAACGAGGACATAAATAACTCTTGAAATACTCTATCGCCACTTTTTCCACTCCTTCCTCACTGTCAATCCATGCCCCCGTATGGTCCAGTAGTCCAAGTATTATGTTCCTTGCTCTTCTCTGCTTAATGGAAGCGTGGAAGAATGCAGTGTTTTTATCACCCTCCTCCAACCATTGCCCTCTACTCTTCAACCTCCAGTAAATTTCTTCCTCCCTATAGGCTTCACATTGCTTGCTTTTGAGCCCCAACAACTCCTCATCTGTGGTATTCTCGTCCTCATGTGCTTCGTTTATCAAATCTTGGAGTTCTTTTATTAGCACCTCTGAATTAGTCTTGACAGCTTTTTTCCAAGTGGATATAGCTCTTCGGCAATTTTGAAATTTTCTGGAGAAGAGGTAATTCTCATGTGTGGTAGAAAAACCCCACCCATCCACCACCGCTTTTTGGAATCCCGGCTTCCCTATCCATCTTTTATCAAACATAAATCTTTTATGTACATTTAGCGGTTTCGATAAAATCGAAGCAATGAGGAGTCTATGATCCGATCCCCACATCTTCAAATACTCCACATTTGTGTAGGAAAAGATATTATGTCATTCCTATATCTATAAGCCCACGAATTACTTTAACATCGATAATGATATTATACACTTGCTTTGGGCGAGATTCCACAATGTTAACAAATAATACTAAATAATTGTTGTCATTTCAGCGAAAGATCAGTATCAGGATGCAATATTTGTATTAACCGTCGCTGTCTTAAGAGTTATTTTCGTGGAGAACCGCATCACTAATCCACTTATGTATAATTTATTTGTTTATGCAATCAACTTGTTGTATTTTCTTGTGTATTCAATCAACTTTTGATGTACTGTAATCAAAGCTTTATATTTTAAAAGTGTGCCTTTCTTTTCCTTTTAAAACTCTGTATAAAAATATCAAAAGAGATTTACGAATTACGACAAAACAAAGTTGTTGTTTTCTTTTGTCATAAAAACAAGTTGTAGTGTTTTTTTATCCAATCAAATTATTTACTTTCTAGTTATTTAAATTTTTTTTTTAAATAAACATGTACCATTATCGACCACAAATTCTATCCTTATTTCTAGTTCTGCTCGACAAAAGAAAATAATATCATATGTAAAAGAAAATAGTATCTTTAACCAATTTAAAAATTTATACCATTCCAAATATTATTCAAAATTTCTTTTAAAATCTCTACTGCTATTTGATTCTTCTTCATCTTCTCTGTCAATGCTTTGCTCGAGCATCGAGCTCGACACGAGTAAAAAACTTAGAGTGCCTTCGCAGACCAAACGAGCTACAAGAGGGTTGGCCTCTACTGGCTATTATATAGTCTCATTTTGTTTTTGTTATAAGCATAATATTCATATAAATGTGTTATAAGACATGGAAACGTGTCATGGGTACACTAAAGTCACAGACTAGATGGCACCATAGGTGGCCATTCTCCTATACGTGGGACTCTCTACATGACACGTGTCAAGGTGACCATGCATTATGCTCCCTTTGAAACTTCTGTGATATGGTTGGCCCGACCAGCACACTCGTTGAATACGTTTCTCTGCATATTTCTTAATTTACTCTACCAATCATTTATTCAAATATTATTAACCATTTTCCCCAATAATATGAACATAGAGAATCATTAAGAATATCAATTGATTGTTTTTCTTCTAAATTAGAGACTTCACTAGTTATTAGATTTTAATATTTTAAGAAAATAATAAGTAAACGGATCATGAACTTGAGTTAATTTTTATCAAAAAAATATATGTTGTTTTTATAATTCCAAATCTTACTTAAGAAGTATATAAATTCATAAAACAATAATGCCCTTAATTTAGCCGACATCAAATTCTGCTATCTAAGTTTGAGGTAAATAGATTTCAAACAGCACCCAATGAAAAAAAAAAAAAAGTATTTCGCATTCCTCACAAATCAATAAAAGTCAATAGATATTTATCCACCATTAGCAAATTCAATTAACCTATTACTAAATAGTATTTACCTAATAGGACGGTCTGGCTCGATGTTTAAGGAACTTTATCTCCGGGTCCCATAAGTCAGTTTAACCCATTAACAAAACGACACGTGTTAATCTAGACCATAAAATCCGAAACCCTGAAAAATAGAATGGTTCGCAGAGAATAAAATCCCAACCCCAAGCCTTCGCTATATAAATCCCACATTACACTTAACGTTTTTAAAAATAGACCAAGAATCATTTTCTTCTTCTCCACAAAATCGAATCCTATCCGTATAATTTTCAGATTCCAGAAATTTGCCAAGAACTGGATACTCTGGCGGATTTAGAGATTAAGAACCGAGACGTGGTTCTGAAACTGTATGAAGCCCTGAGATCTCGAGACGTTAAATCTGTGCACCAGATCCTTACCCCTGATCTGGAGTGGTGGTTTCACGGCCCTCCGCCGCACCAGTTTTTGATGCGCATCCTTACCGGAGGTGTATCTCCGTCTCCGTTCGAATTCGTTCCTCTCTCCGTCGTTTCCTTCGGTTCAACCGTCATCGCTGAAGGCTGCGACGCCGCTACGTCGATTTCTTGGATCCACGCTTGGACCGTAGCGAATGGGATAATCACACAAGTGAGAGAGTACTCAAACACTTCTCTCACCGTCACAAGGATTGGTAACGTCGTTGCTGGACGACGCTCACCTGAGATTGCGCCGTCGCATTGCCCTTCCGTCTGGGAAAGCCAATTCTCTGGTCGGGCCGGAAAATCCGTACCGGGTTTGGTTCTCGCGATTTGAGTAACAGCCACGTCAGCGAATAAATAACTAAATAAAGGCTGCTTACGTGTCAGTGTGTGGTTGGTTTGTTGTTTTATGGGCTGAAGGATTTGTGCTGTTTAAAACGCGGTGTGGGCTTGTGAGAGGCTAAAGTCGCGTTTTGCTGATCGCTGGTTCTTCTTTGTTTGATATTTTGTTTATTTTTGAAATCGTGCTTTTGTGTGTTTTAGTGGCAGCAATAATGGGAATACCCATATTGACTTGTCCCGTTGCTTCTGATGTAACGTTTGGTTATATTATTATTATTGAAATAAAAAAGTGCTTTTCCGAATTCTGCGTTTTCTTTTTCTGGATTATATCTTACTTGAAGTAGTCGTCATTTTGATTATGTTTTAGCTTTACTTTAATCAGTTTAGTTTATCAACACAATTTGAATTTCCGTTCGATTTGATAAGTTAGAGTTCGGTTTCTTAGCTACTCCTATCTAAGATTGCTCTCTCCATTAGGGAGTTGGATGTGTCCTAGTACTTATCTGCTTTGTTTTTTTTTTTTTTTTTTTGGTAGTTGATAAGATTACATCTTGTCTTTATTTAAAATAGAAAATCAAATTACTTAAATGTACTTATATTTTTCAATGGCATTCGTCAAATGTAATCGTGAACGTAAAAAAGAAAAATTAAATCGTGAAAAAGAAAGATTCGGAGTGGGGAAGCAACGAGGAAGGTCACTCGTGCGTCTTTACGTGGACGTGGACACGCATTTAATTGGCGTGATATATCTTTTGGCGTCGTATGGTCAAAATGGTGTGACGATATAAATATAATAACAAAACAGAACTAATAAAAAAAAATTTATTGGTTTGAAGATAAAAACTAATAAAAGTCTAATATTCCTTAAAAAAACAAAAAAAACTTAATCGTGATGCAGTGACGCAAATATTGACATTCATTGAACTAGTTGTGTTTTCGATAATGTCCCATGCCCAAAATAATCACTAAATTCTAAAATGATATATTGTATAATATATGTAGGGATGTTATCCAAAAGCTAAGACTGCTAAGTTTCCACGAAATCTTATAACTTCACATATCTTCGTATTGAAATACAAGTGATTATCATCGGTTGTTTTACAGGTGAAAAGATTTTTAACAAGTGTACTTAAAATCTAACCTCAAGTACACACACACACACACAAAAAGAACAAAAAAAATACATATTTCTTATCAAAAAATATACAATATTTGATATTGATGTGTATATTGCCCAACCATTTATCTAAATCAATTTTCCAACAAAACGTATATTGAAAGAAACCTTTTGAGATAAGTAGAAATGTTCCCTAACGTAGATTGGAAGTATCATCTGCGATTACAAGTAACGCAATGACAAATGCAGAATCAACATATGGATTAACTCTCACTTTGAAGCTGTATTTACCAAATATAAGTCCTCCCCATGAGAAATCATGAACCACCTGCATTTAAGCTCTCATTTATCACATTCTTCAAAATCAAAATAACCATAGTGTAGTTTCTTCGATAATGGGTGCAAGTGGTTGTTAGCTAGAGGAATAAGTCGAATAGAAACTAAAACATGACAAAATCTACCGAATACTATTTTAATTATCGAACAAAGCCCTTTAGTTTGATCTATCAATTACTTTTTCAGCAATAAGTAAAGAAGGTAGGAATATAGTGACGTACCTCAGCAAGAAGAGTATTATGAATTGGTTCAAAGAGTTTGAAAGAAGAACCAATGTATCGACCAAATGTTTGAAAATCTGGCTCGACACTACTGAAGTTTGTCAAAGGTTGTTGTGGCCGTAAAGAGACATCAAGTGATGTTTTGAAGGATAATAGATTTGGTTCCCTTACTGAGAATAAAAGATCCTCAGTTTCTGTGCTTTCTCCTTTGTATACTTCCCATTTGTATCTCATTCTGACAAGTCCCTGAAATATTTTACACTTGTTCCTTTCAGAAAATTAAGTCCTTAAAAAAATTAATTAGATGATATTGCCCAATGATTAATTGGTTGCGTTTCGTTCAATATATTATCAGTTAAGTGTTTTTTTTTTTTTTTTCAGTTAAGTGTTTGATAAGGTGTAATGTGTGTATATATATAATACATAGTCACATAGACACTAAACCTGTTGAAAAGAATTAAAAGACAAAAGTTGGCAAGAAAATTTGGTTTTAGGCCATTTTACCACTAAGCCGGTCTATTGACATCCACCAATATCCTAAAAAAATGAAATTAGGCCTTACTATCTTATTTAGATATGTGTAAGCTTGGTATATACATGACAATTAGATTATTTACCCAAATTTTCCTTAAAAAGATTCATATACACTTCGAAATGACGAATTAATGTTTTAAGAAATTGAAGTATTTTGACCAAAAAAGAAATTGAAAGTATGTATACACCTCTAAACCACGTTGTTTAAAGGGCAATAATTTTAATCAGTCGTCCCATCAAAACCGAAACTAAACTTTCATATATCAAACAATTAACATGTGATGATCCTCCTCAACAGTACAATTAAATGATTTTGTAGAATTATAGAGGTAATTAATTAATGAGGTGTGTGACCTTGGTACGCATAGAGAGAAGGGGAATTCCGGTGGCGTCACGAAGGACACATTTACGACGGATGTTCCAAATGCTACCGTCGACGGTGAAGATGAGGTTGTCGGAGAGATCAAAAACGTCAAAACGATCCCTTTTCAGGCTCTCTCGCCGCCGTCTCACCACCAACTCGGTCGTATATGGATTACAAAACATCTCTCCCACAACACTCACCATTTTTTTTTCAACAATCTTTTTTTTTTGTTTGAACAAGTCTGTCTGATACAAGAAATCTAATCAAAAGATGATTCTATAAATCAACGGACCGCACTGTCTTCTGATTTTTCCTCATTTTTTAAAAATATGTTAAATAAATAAAGAAAAGACAAGTAGAGTTAATTATTATATAAAGTCGATTAACGCGGTTCTTACATTGCTTGAGGGAGAAGGGAAGGATTATTTCATTAACTCTTATTAAAGTGTTTTTTTTGTTCTCGGGGTTTTGTGAATGTGACACGAAGAGGAATAAGGTGTTCTAACTATATTTTATTAAAGCTTCTTGATCATGTCCAAATCCAACTGTTTCCCTAGTCATTTTTCTTCATTGACTAAGATAAAAGAGATGACATATTTTATTACTTAACACTTGTTCTTAATTAAAGTCTGCCGATCAATAGTCTTCGGAAGATTAACTTCATTAGTTGTTATTGATGAACGTATATGTTTGCTAAGTTGTTCTTTTTTTTCTTTCTCCTCTTCTAGTATTTTCTCCCTTTATTCGTGAAAGGATTAACAAACACAACAAAGTGTTCCGAAGTTCTTGCGAAATCTCTAAACAATAACTAACTTATACTCCCACATAAATTGAAAAACAATTTATTATATATTGTGAAATGGAGAACAAACCACATAAGGTAAAAGCAAAAAAAAGAAAAGAAAGAACAACCACATAATAAGAGATAGGAAATAAACTAAGATCCCATGATCCATGACTAGAACTTAATTAACAGCCTTAACGTTCTCTACATGGTTTAAAAACATGTAACATTGTTTACCTTCAAACGCTTCCATTCCTTGGATTTCAAGTCTTGTGATGGTGTTTTTCTCGATATTGTAGTAGAAAACGAAGGAATGCTCATAAACATATGGATACTGCGACGACAACACAATTTCATGTGTACCAATCATTCCAACAAAGCGTAGCTTGGTCTCTCCATCTCCAACTACATTCTTCCACATAGGAGGCAACACGTATACATGCTTCGACCACTCAAGTGTTCCAGCGTTTTCGAGAATCCACAGCTCAAAACTTGTACTTCTTCCGCTAATAATAAGTTCAGAGTCTTCGGTCATCAACATACCTAATTTGCCATTGTAGTTTACGAGAGTTGTTGTCTTAGGCAGTGCTCTATTGACTTTCATAAAGATGAAAGTCTCAGATCTAACATCAAAACAAACAACCGTAGTAACCTGATCTGAAGACTCCTCTTTGACGGAAGCCCGATAATACAACACACCGTTGATGCATATCTCATTACTATTAGGAAAATGGCGTTTGCTACATTCTATAATTCTCCATGAGAGTTTTTCAGTTCCTAGTGTAAGAACTTGATACTCCTTACAGTAATAATACTCATCATTCTCTTCATCATCATCATCATCATCATCATACAAGTTCCCATATGAAAAGGTCATGGACAATACCTTAAACTTATTCTCAATCGGATCATACCCCAAACTTGTCACTATCAATTGCATGAAAATTATGTTTGTAATGCATAACTGCTTTTATAAACTTTCAAAAATATGGCGCTTTACCTAATGCTTGTAATTTCTAAACTCTGATCTGAAATTGGAAGCAGCTAGATATCCGACAAACTTTGATGAATTAGCATGGAAGCTGACTTAAAACTATCTAACAAAACTGCAATTAATCATGGGAGGAGCAAGAACTATCAGCATCACCATCATCATTCATGCGATGACCCTTATAAACAATTCCTCAGCATTCTCCTTACCACATAGTATTTCTCTAAAAAAGCTTTCTCAGTCATCTCCACAATCTCAAACGTCTTCTTCTTCTTCTTCTTCTTCTTCTTCTTCTTCTTCTCCTCCAACAAGAAGCCTTTTCCCCTCAAACTAATTTAGATGTTTCTAATAAATCAAAGGATCGGAGTGTCTTTTATTTTACTACAAACAATGCTCAAAGCGAACCAAATATTTAGACAAAAACTAAAACATAAAATGAAATTTATTAATTGTGAAATGGAGAACAACCACATAAAAAAAGATAAGGACTAAATTAAGATCTCATGATCCTTATGCTCGAATGAGCTTCACGCTCTCTACATCGTTTAGAAAGATGAATCTACTCTTAAAATATCCAAATG
This sequence comes from Cardamine occulta, assembly GCA_028015245.1. Lineage (NCBI taxonomy): Eukaryota > Viridiplantae > Streptophyta > Magnoliopsida > Brassicales > Brassicaceae > Cardamine > Cardamine occulta. The sequence continues at coordinate 2,636,285 of CM051370.1, read as the reverse complement.
TTCCTTTGGATATTTTAACTTTTATGATTGTGTTTCTCTCTATATTGTAATAAAAAGCCTTGAAAGGCCAGTGTGAGATTGAGAACAAGACAATTTCATTTGTGCCAATCATTCCAGCAAAGTGTAACATCGTCTCCCTAACTACATTCTTCCACGTAGGAGGCAATACAGACCATTCATGTTTTCCAACGTCTTCGAGAATCCACAGCTCAAAACTTTCGTTTTTTTCCACTAACATCATCGTCGTATTCATCCGTCATTAGCAAACCTAATTTGCCACTATAGTTTATTAAAGTCGTCGTTCTAGGCAAATCTCTATCGAAAGTTTCCATGACTTTCACAAAGGTGAACTTCTCAGATCTAACATCAAAACAAACTACCATAGTAACCCCATCAAACATATTCATCCCAGCTAGATAATACAAAACACCACTGATGCATATTTTGCTACGTTGATGACGTGGAATATGTGGTATGCTACATTCAATCCTTCTCCATGACAGTTTTACATTTCCTCCTAGTGTCACAACTTGATACTCTACACATGCACAGTTACCATCTGGCTTCCTCATAGACAATACCTTGAAATGTTTCTCAACGGGATCATACCCCAAAAAGCTACTCATTTGAAAAAATCTCTTCCCCGTCTTCATTTTAGGTAAAGTTAATTAAGGATTCTCCGATGGTGGGGTTACATATAAATATAACCGACTGCAACGCTGGCTTTTTCGATCTTGCTGACATTTTCCTTCCTTCTAAGATCCGATGACCTCTAAGACAAACCAAGCCGTTGACAGGACGATCGACATAACATGCTCTAGGGACAGATGTAAGATGGCTAGCTGCTATAGGAGACGAGTTCTCATCAACGTTTTGAGGCTGATTCGAGGAGAAGAATGTGAATTCATATTTGTCTGAGTACGCGAACAAGATCCGCGGATGAGCATAAGATTTAGTCACGAATAAATCAGTAAAATCTGAACCGCCAAGTATAGAGTCCCATAACTTGGATACACAACGACATCTCCCTATAGATTTCACCGGCAACCTCGAGAATATCTCCATAACGAGATCCATTGGGATCGGCAGTGAGTTTTGGCTGTTGTCATTGAGTGACACTACAAGAAAGCTACCCGGAAACGGACAAAATTTCCGACGGAGAACTGACGGAACTTCGATGAAAACTGAGTCTGTCGGAAATCCGTCATAAATTTGTCAGAAATTCATCGGAAAATAAATACGTTAATATAGCCGTTATGTAGCCGTTGATATTTTAATATTTCTGACGGGTTTGTGACGGATTTCCGACAATAATGCACTACTTGTCGGAAATCCATCAGAAAATGTATATGTTAATATAGCCGTTTGATATTTTGAGTTTTTTGACGGGTTATTGATGGATTTCCGACGGCGACGGGTTTATAAATATGTTTTCAAACTCCCACATTCATTCACAACACAATTACAATTCTAAAACTCAAAAAAAAGAGATGTTCTCTTCTAAATATTTTCGGTCATGGGTGGACGAACCGATGATGGATCCGGAGTCTAACTTATTGACGGAGGAATATGCACGAGGTATATGAGAGTTCATGGAATTGACAGGAAATCAAGCGGCGGCGAAAGAAAGTCATAAGTTAAAATGTCCATGTTCTAATTATCGCAATTCACATAATATTAAGATTGAGATAATATGAAATCACTTGTATCACAATGGATTTATGCCGGGTTATAAGATTTGGTTTCTACATGAAGAAACAAATTATGAGATCTACATAATTTGGTTCCACTTCGCAGTTTTCAGAAGAAGCCCATCTTAAAGAGTTACTTGCAGAGAGTACTACAAAGGTCGCAGATTTGGAGTATGAGATCGAAACCATCAAAGGAGTCAATGTGGAGAATTATCGACGGTATCAAGAATTGACCGCCTCAAACGAAACTACAAAGACTCAGCTAGAGGCGCAGAAGAAACAAATGGAAGATTTTATGGCCGAGTTCAGAGCTTCCCGCTGTTGATTTTTTTGTTTTATGTTTTAAATAATTAAATTTGAAATTTGAATATTTTAATTTTTTTATTCATTTAAAATTTTTAATTATATATTCATAATAAAACAAATAATTTATAATTATTAAAACAATTAATAATTATAAAAATAATTAATTATAAATTTCGTCGGAAATCCGTCGGAAAAGCAACCGTCGTAAATCCATCGGAAAAACACATGTCTGATACCTATCGGAATTCCATCAGAACTATTTACCAACGGATTTCTGACAGGTGCTTTTCCAAAGGATTTTTGACAGGTATCCCGACACCGAAACCTGTTGGAAACCTGTAGGAAATCCGTAATTTCTAGCGTGTTTTCTTGTAGTGTGAGCTCTTCGATTGCTTATGGTGGAGAGAAATGGTTGCACCATCCTCCGAGACGTTATGTAGCCGCCTTGATTTCCTGGTAGTACCCTAGCTAGGTTTCTCCCCTGAGTTACAAGGGGCAATAAATAATAAAGTAATTAAAAACACTGATATGTTATCAGTTATGGATTTGCCGTCGTTAGGAAGCAACTATTCTAGGGTTTCTCGTTCGCTTTATACTGATTGAAGACGACGATGATTCATTTAATTACTAGTTATTGGGCTTGGGCTTATATTTCATTTGGTTCAATTTGATTTCTCGTTGTGGGGTTGGTGGTTTGGATTTAATAGGGCCCTTTTACTAAAGATGGCTCTTGTAATATGAGCACTTTTGCCACTAATGCACGAAAAGTTTCAAAAAAAAAAGAAAAAAAAAAAAACACTGATATGTAAATTGTAAAGTTTATCTCCCGTTCTTACCAAAAAAATTAGGGCCCATATATCGGAGGTTCTTTAAATTTGATATTTTATATTATATTGTAGTGATTTGTAAAATATCGTTCTCAATGTCAACATCTATTTACTAAACCGGCGGTTAAGTGTTTTGTACAGATGATATGTTACAAAAATTAAAAAAATACAATATAGAAAAACTAAAAACCAATTCTGTTATTTATGAGGTCCATTACCCGTTGATAATTCAAATAAAAATATGTCATTGTTTCGATTTGTTTTTGATAACCTTTGTTCCAGATTTAGGATTTTAATAAACCATTTTTAAATGCAGAATATAAATGAAAATAATGGTAGCCTCAGAGTATTATTTTTAAAAATATTTTTGTCAGGATCTAAAACAAATCTTTTACAAACTCTACTTTATTAGCCTCAGAGCATTGACGTGATGGCCGTGCAACTGCAACGTCTCTCTGCATTCTCCGATAAATGATATTACGAAAACACCCCTACTTTTTTCCATTTTTAGTATCAAAGTCTAAAACTCCAAAAGGGTATAATCGTCTCAGAAATAATTCTTTTTCGCGCTTCTTCATCCATTTTCTTTGTATCGGAGAAATAGCAGCGTTTCTGCTGCAGCGCTTCAGTCTACCTTCTTTTAACTCTCTCTATCATCTTTACCCATTTCCAGGTAATTTCAACCGATTCAACCCTAAGATTTCAGATTTTAGATTCAGATTCTATTTCTCTGTAGAAATTTACTTCATCTCAAACATTTTTCGAGTGGAATTTGCAGGAATCTGAGTCTTTGAAGATTCCGACGCTTCGTCTTCGTTTTCCGATCGCTTAGGTAAGGAATTTTTCTCACTTCAGCATGATGTTCCTGTGAATTTTTCTCGAGAAACGTGCTCTGATGTTGCTCATTTGCTTATTTCTAAGCTAAGAAACCTTGTTTCTCTTCTGTGTGTGAGATCGTCTCCTCAAGTAGCTGTTCGCGTAAGGAATTTGAGGTATCATGTCTCACCTTCACAGATTTAATTTCGTTTCGTCTCTTTTAAAGCTTTCGATTTTTCTTTGACACAGCGTTTTGGGGAAGAACAAAATGTGCGTATGAGATCTCTTTCTTTGGTTTCTGAGATTAGGAATTGATATTATCGTTCAGTATCTGGAGATCCTTTAGAAATCTTTCTTGCTTAGGGTTTCTGAACTTAGTTGACAGAACAAATTTCATGGTGGTTTCTTTTCTTAATCATGAATTTGTTAGGGTTAGTGCTTTGGGTTTCTGGAAGTGAATATCTTTAGAGAATAACTGCAAATTGCTTGATGATTTTGCAGACATTTTTGTGTTGGACGATTCAGTTTACTCAGTATCGCTTTCTTTTGATTTTCTTAAGATTTATTCTGACATATACTATCTTGATTCTTTCTGGTGAGAAGAAAGCAATGGGTGCTGGGAGGAAGACAGAGACGTATACATTGGCTCCAGATGGCCAATGTGCATCAGCATATGGAATGTGTACGAGGAATCTTCAAAAAGGAGATCTTTGTGGGGTTATATTTGGATGCAAGTTCAGTACTATCAAAGAGTGCTATGCTAAGAAATTGTTTGGTAAGTTGGCTATGCAATTTATACAATCTTTGAGGCTAAAGGCTAAAACTATAGTCACTATCAGGTTTTGACAATGATTCTTGTTCATGACCAGGTTTACCAGCTCCTCACATGGCGTATATCAAGAACATTGATCCCGGTCTGACGCTGTTCTTGTTCAACTACAGTGATAGAACACTTCACGGCATCTTTGAGGCTGCAAGTGAAGGACAACTGAACATTGATCCCACAGCTTGGTCTTCAAATGGGACAGATCCAAGTCCTTATCCTGCTCAGGTATCTCTACTTATTATTAGTACATAGCATTTCCTTTAGTTGATTCACCTGAATATTCTCCAAACTAAAATGTATCTCGTTCTGCAAAAAATATTTCACAGGTAAAGGTACGAGTCCGAGTGCAGTGTGAGCCCTTGCTTGAGGAAAAGTTCAGCACAGTAATTTCCGAGAATTACAAGGATGAGAAGATGTTTTGGTTTGAGTTAGACAGAGGTCAGACAAACAAGCTGCTCCGTTTGTTTTCACCATCACCATCACCATCTGTAAGGGCACCATCGACATCCAGAGATGTTGCACCACCATCCAGAAAGCCTATTCCAGCGTCTTCTCTTGCACAGATAGGTGACTTAGGAGCAACCCGTGTTGATAAGTGGAGCAGTCTTTTCAAGTCTTCAGATGAGTCAAACAAAAACAAAGAAAAAGACTCAAACGGAGCAGGTTCAAGGTTAGTCAATCTTGGAAAAACTGTTAAAACTTCGGAGGAGAGAAAAGCTCAACCATCAGTGTCACAACATGGGGCATCTTTCTCATCAGTTGTGAGAAGCATGGACGATTCTTCAACTCTGGAAAAGAAAACTTCTTCGACAAATGAAGTTCGAGCTCAAGCAACTAAAGGAGTTGAAAATCCTAGGTCATCTGCTTCTCGAGTTGTATCTTCACGCCAAGACAGTAGGGGACCTAGCAAGGAAGTTCCTGCTAAGGATAAAGATTGTTTCAAGAGATTTGAAGGTAACATGGGACAAGCTTCTTCATCAATGGTGCCTAATAGTTGGGAGGATGAGAAGATTTCCTGGGACTTTGATGAAAGGAATATAGCTAAATCGCCTTGTGGATCCTCCTATGTATCTGCTGCTACAGGAGAAATGGGATCCCCCAATTTCGTGGACATATTGACTGAGGTAAGTTTAAGTCATCCATTGTTCTCTGAACTTATAATAAAACAGTTCTTGCTTATGACTCACTAATGGAAATACTATGAATACGTTTTTCACTGCTAGATATTGGCGGAAGTCAAGGAGTTGAAGCATACTCAGATGAGACAAGCTGAGAGGATGATTTCTTTGGAGATGGATCTGGTAAAAACACTTTGCAAAACTCTTAAATTGATATATAAATATCTATATATATATATTTTTTAATGAGATTCAAATGCAAATTCTCTTATCTTTTGCTTGGGTTGCAGATTGATTCAAGAAGGGAGATACTTCGGCTAAAGGGGAGCAACGGAAGTTAAGCATGAATCAAGAACGAAACTCTTGGAGTTTGCAATGCTTCTCTAGCTACTTCATTTCTTTTGAGTCCAAGTTCGAAACTGTCTCTAAGGAATACTCTTTCCCCTTTCGTTGTGAATCCGTGACTTGGTTTGCTTTAGTTTCGGTATATATTGCAAAAAATTGCTTATTTGGGACCAGAATGTTTGCGTCAGTGTTTAAATGGCCAAGAAAGTTGTTAACTAGACAATTGAGAAAGAAAAATCTTTGTCCCCTCCAATTTTGGTCAAGCAAATGATGATTTCATCCTTCTTTGAATAATGGAGAAGTAATGAGATCATTTGGATACATCAAACCATGAATGATCTTGGTAAGAGCTTAATTTTCTCATGCCTCATTATTGGTTGTTATCTTGTACACCTCAAAGCACCGACGGAAATAATTGATGATTACTGTAGAGTTTTTGGATGCAATTCATAAATTAAATAAATATATTGATCAATTAACAATATATATATATATATATATATTCTATGTTATAGATTATATAAATCCACTTTTTGCAATATTTTTTTTTTTGGGCGTCATTTTTGCAATAAATTATGTATAACAGATTGTTGAAAAGTCAAAAGGTTTTTTCAACTTTATTTTTATTTTTATTATACATAGGCTACAGTCTTTATATTGGGACTTTCTTAAAAATTAAGTTTTCATTAAAAATTCAAATATCTTTGTTGAGAAAATAATATTTAAATATATATTTCTCAATATATTTGTTTTATTTTTAAAATTAAAAGTTGATTTAAATCCAACTTAATTAATAGTCTTGAATAGACCTGTGAGAGGATATCCGGATCCGGATAATAAATTTTTGGATCCGTCGGATATGGATACGAATAATTAGAAAATTTTAGTCCGGATATCCGGATCCGTCAAAAAAAAAAAAAAATTTAAGATTTTTATTCATATTTGGCCCAAAAAAAAAAAGTTTTTTAGGTCCGGATATTCGGCTCCGAATATCCGGATCCGGTAAAAAAAAATCAAAATAATATATTTAATTATTAAAAAAAAAAAACGGATCCGGATATCCGGATCCGGATAATGAAATCATGGATCCGCCGGATATGGATACGGATCCAGATATCCTAAAAACACACAGATATTCGGATCGGTAACAGGCTTAGTCTTGAGTCTTAACATGTAAGACACTGCTATTTTGTAAATATAATTTAAATATTTAATTATGTATTGAATTACATATTTTTATCTGGTCAAGATTTCTATTTTCTTGAATTAAATATCTTTGTTTTTTATGTGTGTGTTTATCAACTATGGTAAGGTTTCAATTGCTTACCCGTATTAAGAGCGTGGTAACAATTAGAACATGTGTCAATCACCTGGGACGTTACTGACTAGAAAACGAATTAATGAGTGCGACGTCACTACTTATCCCTTAAAATCTCAGAAATGTCTAGAGAAACTTATAAATATCTCCCCAAACCCCTACTACATCTCAGACATTTGATTTCTTTAAAAATTAATCTGAAGAAGAAAAAAATAAAAAATAAAAAACGCTAGAAAGAACGCGAAAACTTGAGAAGAAGATTTGAGTAGATCGTTAAACAAGAACAACAAGAACAGCTGCGTGAGAAAGGCGACCATTAAAGAAGAGATTCGACTCTAAATCTGGAGTTATCATTCCCGATAGGTATGTTCATCTCCCATTTCTTTTGCAACTTTTTTTTCCTGGGCTTGAGCTAATTCATTTTTTTTACCCTGAATTAGTCTCGACGAGAGTTTATTGTGAAAATGAGAAAAATTTCCTATTTTCTGGGTTTCGCTGTTTTTGAGAGAAATTTCGGGGATTTTTATTTTAATTTAGTATTTCTCTCACACGCTTTCTTTAATTAAGAGTGGCTTTTACAACCGTACACTAGCTTTCTCCCCACGATTCGGCTGAAAAATTTGGGAATTCATATCCGAATTCTCCTTTTCTAAATAAAAGAAAAACTTGGTCAGCAAGCAAAACAATCTTGGTCCCCAAGGAGTTTATAACTATATATTTTTCGTGACTTGATAATTTTCTAGTTTCTAGAATCATTTACTTCATTGTTCCTTTATCTTTGAGACTTGAGAGACGAATTTGTACTGATTCAACATTTTTGGGTCTCTTGTAGATTCTGTGATTACGACTAATAAGAAGATGGCAGTTTATGATAAAACCGAAGTCGACACATCAAAGAAAAGGAAATCTAGGGCTAGAGCAGATGGTTCAACTGTAGCTGATAAGCTAAAGAAGTGGAAAGAATACAACGACAATGTTGAAGCTTCTGCTATAACACAAGGACAGAAACCGAAACGCAAGGTTCCTGCGAAAGGGTCTAAGAAAGGTTGTATGAAAGGTAAAGGAGGACCAGAGAATTCTGATTGTAGTTATAGAGGAGTTAGACAAAGGATTTGGGGTAAATGGGTTGCTGAGATTCGAGAACCGAATAGAGGAAGTAGGCTTTGGCTTGGCACTTTTGCTACTGCGGAAGAAGCTGCGTCTGCTTATGATCAAGCGGCTAGGGTTATGTATGGTCCATTGGCTCGTCTTAATTTCCCTCATTGTGTTGGGTCTGAGTTTACTAGTTCATCGAGTCAGTCTGAGGTTAGTACTGTTGAGGATAAGGCGGTTCTTCTTCGTGGCGATTCTTGTGGGAAGCAAGAGGATACTGATTGTGAATCTAAACCATTTAGTCAGATGTTAGATGTTAAGGAAGAGTTTTGTGAAACCAGGCTGGACAATTGTGCGGTTGGACATCACGCTGCGAATAATTTGCTGGATTACGATTTGATGAAAGAGTTTGATCAGTATTATTGGAGTGAAGATGTGAAGGAGAAAGAGAAACCAAAGCAGGAAGAAGAAGAGATACAGCAACAGCAACAACATCAGCCGGATTTGCTAACTGTTGCGGATTATGGCTGGCCTAATGATATGGAAAATGAGCAGAGCTTTTGGGATTCTAATGATTTCATTGATATTGATGAACTCCTTGGAGATTTGGATGAAGGCATTTTACCTGGTTCAGATCCAAGCCAGGACCAAATAAATTCTGGTAGTTATGATTTGCATCCGCTTCAGCTCGAGCCACATGACGGTCACGAGTTCGATGATTTAGGTACTCTGGATTTTTGAGAGTTCGAGGCAATGAATGGTCTACAATAGAATCTTTGGATTAATCATAGTAGAAACAAGAAATATATAACTTTGTATAATTTTGTGGTATTTTGCTCTTTCCTTGGGTTATTGAGTATTGAATCTCATTTATTGAGTTTAATATAGAGAATAGCAGAGGAACTCTTTTCCTTCTCTTCGTATAACAATAGTGTACATAATTGATTAACAAGAAAATTAACCATAATTTACAGCTACAATACAGCAGTAAAAAGAATCTTGAATTTAGAGAAAATAATCATGGATAAAATAACTTAGCAAAAAAAAGCTCGTTCCAAGTATCTTGAAGACCAGGCAAGCACCAATGTATACAGTCTGAGTAGCTAACAGGATTTGCTAGCTGCTCTTTCGTCAATGGACTCCACTGCTTCTTGTATATCGACGTGTGAGCGTCTTTCCGATAGCCTGACAGTTGTGTAATATTCAATACGGTCACGGGAAAATCCGCTCTCTTGTCTAATTCCTCTCTGATCACTTTCATTAACGTTTTGCTGCAGTCCGATGGCCAATGGTCCATGTCCTGGATCGGTGTCGTTTGATTGTAACACTTCTTTCCTTGCTCCTCTCCCCAATCCTCGCTCCTGATCATGGAGGTAACAAAGATGAAACCTTTGTATTCTAGATGAACCGGATCCATCACTCATTTTAATTCAAATACCAAATACCACCTTCTCTTTTCAGTTCCTAGTTTTGAATTTGAAGCAAGTGTTTCTAGATAACTTGAAATCACAGAAAGATCAAAAATTTTACTGACTTGTAATGAGTAGGAGACATAGTAGCAAAGAAAACCCTTGTCTTCAATGGATCCATATTCTTCTTCACCCATTTCACCATAGTCTTCAACGCCATTCGATATGCATCTTCGCTTTCCATCTCAACGATCCTCTTGTTCTCATCCTTGAATGAACCTTCCCTTCAAATAACAAATTAAACAAAACAATCAAATCACAAGTATTGGGGTATACGATAAAAGATTTGAGAACCTATTATTATAAACAATGATAAAGAGTTTTAAAATTTCATGATTGGTACATACAAGATCTTCATTTTGAAGCCAGTCCTCCACCACAAGTATGTGTTGAACACGACTATATCAGCACCTCGCCAATACCTACCATGTTTATTGATCGAGCCTTTCCTCACAATCCGATCTGTTACTCGATGCACTGTAGCGTTATCTGAATTTGATTCTAGAAGAAACGGTGCCCAATAAAACTCTATCGTTGCATTGTAATCCTACATTAATATACCAGAAGAATCCAAGAGCTTAATCTTTGTCATCTTCAAACTCAGATCTCTAATGGCTTGTACAAGACTTACTAAATCTGAGCCAAAAGCCTAGATTAACAGAGTATTTTAAATTGATTGATTTCAAGTACCTTGAGCGTAAAGACGGTGAGTGATCCAAAGGTATCCATGGATTTAGAATTTTCTGGGATTTGTGAATGAAGAAGACAGATTAGAGAAACATACATTCCTCTGTTCAATGAATCTCCGACGAACATCATCTTCTTCCCTCTTAAGCTCTCCAACATCACCGTCGCGTTAAACCTATATAACACATTATAAAACCACTGAGCAAACTGATCTGAAGATCAATCACCAAATTGGACCTAAATTGCATTCGAAATTGGAATCGAAATATAGAGAGACTAACGAAGGAAGCGAGCAGGATTCAGGCTGCCATCTCCATGACTGATAATCGCTATCGGGACGGCCATGTGTCCGGCAAGTGAGCTGCGGCTGAATGTACGGACACTCGGATTCTCGGTAAAGTGGCCGCGTTGACCAGTCTTTGATCCAACTCCCTTTGAACACATCGCATCCTTCCGGCGTTTTCCCCACCGCAAAAGCTGGTGGTGGAGGAGATGGCGGAGGAGGAGATGGTGGTGGAGGAGAAGGAGGTGGAGGAGATGGTGGTGGAGGAGATGGAGGTGGAGGCGGAGGAGGTTCGTCCACTACAACAACGATTGTAGATTGTTCTAGGATCGTTGGAGAGTGAAGAGATCGACGGGAGAAAGAGATGAAATCGTGGCCGTAGATGAGGGCGGCGAGTATGATAAAAGCGAGTACGGCGTAGAAGAAGTGAGTAAGACGTCGTTTTCTACGGTGAGACGGTGATAACAACGGCGACGTCATTTTTTTCCTTTATTTATAACGTCTACTTATTTTTATGCCTTTCTCTTTTATGTATTTGTAATGACAAAGTTCGATTTGATTAAAAATGAAATTTGGAATCTTGGACTATAGTAATTAGTTGAAATTAATAACTTATTTAATATTTTTTATCAAATTATAAATATGTCAACACTTGCACGATCCAACACTATACACATGTTGTTGCCCATAATTGGGCACGATTGTTTATAAATTTGTTCGATCTACAAAAGTTCTTAGAATTAAATTAAAATAGACAATACTGTTCTTAGTTAGTAGCAAAACGTATGAAATTTCATCATAATTAATTGCTTATTCTAATATATTTATATGAATAAAAGAAATTACACGATTAAGAGAAAGCAAGCCAAAAGAAAACCACTGAACCTGTCGGTAGATTACAAGATTATTTATCAAAATAATGATGAAAGAAAGACACTACCACTTTATGCTAATCACATGTTTGAAGGATCAACAAAATTCTTCAAAGGCCTATAAGCATTTTTATCCGACCTAATAAAGAAGAATCCAACTTTAATTTGCGTAGGCCCATATAGACATCTGGTCTCTGCTTTCGTGTAAGTTACTTTATAAAAATGAAATTTTCATGTTGTGGTTTTCACATGAAAAATAAATCGAAGCCATTGTCATCTTGTTCCTCCATTGATCTCTCTCAAAATGCGAGACCTTCTTCGCGCCTATTTCTCTCGAAGAACTCTCGTATCTCTTTACAATCTCTTCTTCACCCTCTGCCGTAAGCTCCTCACTTCATTCCCTCTCTCTCTCATCAAGCCCAAATCCAATGACGGAGACATCGCTGTCGCAGAATCCGAGTCCCTTCCGCTGCTCAATCTGTCTAAGCCGTCGTCACCTATATCTTTCCCGATCAAATCTCTTCAAGACCTGAAATCTCGTTCTTACTTCGATTCCTTTCACTTCCAGTTTAATCGCTCCACCGTCCCTCTCCGGCGAAACTCCGACGACTTACCGAATCGTCCAAGGGTTTTAGTCTGCCACGATATGAAAGGAGGGTACGTCGATGACAAGTGGATACAAGGGTGTGAAAACGACGCCGGATTTGCGATTTGGCATTGGTATTTGATGGACATTTTTGTCTACTTCTCTCATTCTCTGGTCACTCTTCCTCCTCCTTGCTGGATCAATACTGCTCATAGGCATGGTGTTAAGGTCAGTGATCTCACAAACGTTTGGATTCTTCAACTTTCAAATTTTGATTTTCATTGAGCTATCTCTGAATTTGTAGATTAGAATGAGGAATTACAGAATTAGTATGGTCAGAAGTGTTTACTTTATTGTGTTTATGGAAATATAAAGGTATTGGGGACTTTCATCACAGAATGGGATGAAGGAAAAGCTACCTGCAAAGACATGCTTGCCACAAAGGACTCTGCTCAGATGTATGCAGAGCGTTTGGCAGAACTTGCTACTTCTCTAGGCTTTGATGGTTGGCTGGTGAGGCTTTTTCTTTCTTGATTATGCTCTAATCATCTGCAATTTTCAATGTAACAGATCCGTATCTGAATTTCTCTTACATATAAACTGTTACCTGTAGATAAATATAGAGAATGAAATAGATGAAGAGCAGGTTTCGAATTTGAAGGAATTCGTTAGCCATTTAACAAAAGTCTTACATTTATCTACACCTGGAGCTTTGGTTATATGGTGAGTTGCTGAGAAGTTTTTCTTTTTTTCATTTTGTAATCCACTTTGATCTGATAACTTTCTGCAGGTATGACAGTGTCACTGTTAATGGTAATCTTCAATGGCAAGATCAGTTGACTGAGATGAACAAACCTTTCTTTGACTTATGTGATGGAATATTCATGAACTATACATGGCAGGTCTGCCTTTCGGTTCAATCAGTCTCTTTAGTCTCAATTTCTTCTATATGTCTTGTTTTTGATATTAGTGGGTGATGATATTGTAGGAGAGCTATCCGAAACTATCAGCTGAAGCTGCCGGGGATAGAAAATTCGATTTCTACATGGGAATTGATGTCTTTGGTCGAGGATCTTTTGGTGGTGGGAAATGGAATGTATGTCTCAGAAATTCTTTAATATTTGCTTCTCTATCGGTGATAAAGTGAAAACTAGTAATCTGTATCCTCGTCTTATTCTTAGGTTAATGATGCTCTTGATTTACTGAAGAGAAACAATGTGTCAGCTGCCTTGTTTGCTCCCGGATGGGTATATGAGACTGCACAACCACCCAATTTTCATACGGCTCAGAATAAGTAATTCTTTAAGTACTTTGTAATTTCCTTGCCGTCTTTAAATTTTGAACACCATTACTGTGTTTGAGCTTAAATTTTATTTTGCTATTGCTGTTAAGGAGATGCTGGATCTAATTATCATGCATGTGTTTTCTCTTCAGATGGTGGTCACGTGTTGAGAAGTCATGGGGAATAGTCCAAACTTATCCACAAGTCTTGCCTTTTTACTCGGATTTCAATCAGGTAAGGTGAGATTGATCAATTAGTTCTTATCTTGTAACACTAACACCACAGTAAAATATGTATTGATTTTCTTGGTTATGATTATGTTCAGTTATGTTCTGAAGCTCTCTTCTCTCTTTTATTCAGGGCTTTGGCTACCATATTTCACTAGAAGGTCGCCAATTGTCAGATGCTCCATGGTACAACATTTCTTGCCAAAGTCTTCAGGTTCAACCATCTCACTGTCTTTGAATTTACTGCACACATCTAATGTTTACACGAACCAAAAACTTTTCCCGTCACAACACTCCAATCGATCTTCTTAATCTGGGTTTGTCTATCCTCTCATATAATCTCCGTCTTTGTTGTGTTCTTCACGTCAGCCTCTCCTAGAATTCAATGAAGACAACAAAGATATCATCCAGGTCACTGTTGAGTGAGTTCTTGTGCTAATACTATACTCGTATTTTCTTCTGGCGAGGCCAAAAAATGAGATAAAGTTTTGAAATTTCTGAGCAGACATTTAAACATAAGTACGATGAATTTGATAGTGCTCGAGAGGCATCTTATAATGGAGGAGGGAACATCGCTTTTAGAGGAAGGCTTGAGGGAGATGCGTATTTCACAACAAGGCTCTTCAAACCCCATCTTCAGCTTTCTTCTTCCCCCATCACATTCTCCTACTCTGTAAGTCTTTGCTTCTAGATGCATCACATTGTGAGATCTTCTTGTTTTTACTCATGTAAGATTTACTGTGGTGCAGGTAAAATCAGATGGAGCCTCTAAACTTGGTATCCTGCTTTCTTTTTCATCTCCATCAAACGAGACTAAATCCATACTCTTGACGCCACAAGAAGCTATCCCCCGCGAGTTCAGCGACATGTTCTTGCAAAATCTCGCCACATCAGTGCAGGCTGTATTAGAGTGGACGGTACACGAGACAAGCCTTGTCATGGATGGCCACATATTGACTGAAATCTCTGCCTTTTGCTACAAACCAGAGAATTCGACAAAGAGAGCTGAATATGTTGCATTGCTCGGCCACATCTCAATTAAAGATCATGTTGAGTGCCAGCAGAAACCCGATTCTTTACCTCCAGCGTCACTGTGGGAAATCGAAGCTCATAACATAGAGCTTGTACCAGGTGATTCCGGTTCCAAGATCCTCAGGGTAAAGCTAGAATGGAGACATAAACACCCTGAAGATTCCTCCGTGTACACAAGGTACCATGTGTATGCAGAGAATGTGAAGTCGAGTGATCTAAGATTGAGGAAGGTACTAGAACAACCGAGAAGTGAGACAGTGTTCCTCGGAATCGCTCATGTACCCGCCTATTACGTAGCAGAATTGGTAGTAGACTCGGACGTGAAAGGAGTCCGCTTTGTGGTTCAAGCCTGTGCTGAAGATGGCTCGTCAGGAAAGCTGGATGATTCCCCTAACCTTCTAGTCGAACTGGAAGGTCTCTCGTCTACAATGTCGTAGGACGTAGCTTACTTCACGCCAAAATCTGAAACTGTGGAACGATATATATTGAAAAATATCGAAATAATGTAGAAACGGAAGAAACAAAAAAAAAAATCTGACCTGGAAATATATTGTAAAATCTACAAAAATACCAAAAAAAATGTTTGTGAATTTTTTTAATTTTCACTTATCTTACGTTAGATAATAAAAATGTACACGACGCCTTAATTTGCGCAGGGCTATTCTTGAGACACCACGCGTATGCCACAAGCCATTTATCGTCTTTCAACGTGTCTAGCGAACAGACACCCACGTCATCCCATCACTAACCCACCGCCGTTTCTTAAACCTCTATTTTTAACACACTCGCTACTCGCTTACTCCGACGTCTACAGAGAATCTCCTCTTCGTTGCTTTGCCTCTCTTGAGATCGTATTAACCAATGTTGCTCAAGGCTTCTCCCGCGCTCTCTCTCTTGAGCTCCGGCGCCGGCAGCGGAGGAAATCTGTTTCCTCCGTCGAAAAACTCGTCGAATCTTCTATTTTCTTCGAGCGCGTCTCGTGGATCTAAGTTTTCTGTTCAGGCGGCGAAAGGAACGAGCAGTAAGTCGTTAACCGGAGTTGTATTCGAACCTTTTGAGGAAGTGAAGAAAGAAATGGATCTCGTTCCCTCCACTCCTCTGGTTTCTCTCGCTCGCCACAAGTTCCCCGACGATTCTGAATCTGCCATCAACGATCAGATCAAGTAAGTTCTCTTGTTTACTTTGGTCTCTAATATTACGAATCTCTTCTCCAGTAATCATAATCCAAACCGAAAGAATCATAATCAGATGATTCTATTGATTGATTCATACTGTTCACATGATCATTTTCTCAAGCTCTATTTAACCATCATCCTTTGGTACAGCTTCGATTCACTGATCATGGTGAATGTCATTTCTTACAAGAATCAGAGTTATTAGCTTTGGTTGGGTATATTGATTAATACATGACGATGTGTCTGAATCTTAACATCTCTTATTTGCTTCTGTGAATCATAGCGTGGAGTACAATGTCTCCTACATTTACCATGCCCTGTATGCTTACTTTGACAGAGACAATGTCGGCTTGAAAGGTTTCGCCAAGTGAGTTTCTTTAGCCGTATTTTCTGTCTCTTTAGCGGGTGGATCATCTTTATGTTATTGTTGTTGGTTTCATTGATAGGTTCTTTAACGATTCGAGTCTTGAAGAACGAGGTCATGCTGAGAAGTTTATGGAATATCAGGTAATCTTCAAAAACCTATCAGGTTATGGATCTTTGATAGTGTTTTCTTATGTTTGATTGATCGGTCTTCAGAACAAGCGTGGTGGGAGAGTGAAGTTGCAGTCTATTTTGATGCCAGTCTCTGAGTTTGATCACGAGGAGAAGGGTGATGCATTATATGGTATGTTATTTCAACTTTATTGTAGCAGCAGTTTGATAACCTCGATAGTGATTTACTACGATTTAAACTCTTTCGTTAATCAGCTATGGAGCTTGCACTATCTTTGGAGAAACTTACTAATGAAAAGCTTCTCAAGTTACAAAGTGTAAGGGATTTATCTTTTCATCATTACAAGTACTAATGCTAAGCCTTAAACCCATGATTTCAGTATCACAGGGCACACTGTGGCAGTAAAAAGATGATTAGATTAATCTCTCTCATGTGTTTGATCCCTACAGGTTGCTGTGAAGAACAATGATGTTCAGCTAGTTGATTTTGTAGAATCCGAGTTTCTAGGCGAGCAGGTAAAAAAAAAAAAGTTCACAATTCACATCATCATTACTTTAAAATACGCAACGATCCTCATGTAATCGATAAAAATAGGTCGAAGCCATCAAAACAATCTCAGAGTACGTTGCACAGCTAAGAAGAATCGGAAAGGGTCACGGTACGTACTTAAAACCCTTCAAAGATCAACCTCAGAACTCCAATTGCACTTGCTTTTGGATGTTTCATTAAATTACCTTCGGGTGTGAAAACCGCAGGAGTGTGGCATTTTGATCAAATGCTTCTCAATGAGGCTTAAGGAAGAAGAGCTGCACCTTTTGATGATGATAATACTGATTTGGTGACAATCTTCCTTGTGCTATACGGCACCGTTTTCCTTTATTTTCTTTGTGTTAGTTTAACCGAATGCTTGTGTGTGTTAATACTTTAATAATGTAACTCGTAGTTTGAGAATAAATTGAAGTCCACTGCTTTAATGCAACTATCGCCATAAGTGGTGTTTATCGACTGAAACTTCGGATTTGGATATTACTAAAGTTTTTAAAATCTTAAATATCCGAATTTTTTAAACTTGGTTTGATTTGGTTTAAATGCCAAGAGGTATGCCATATAAATCCCTCGTCTGTCATAGTCAACTACGTGTCGTTTATGACATATAGAAACGGTATGGTGTTGGAACAAAGACTGTCTTTTAAAAACCCACCAAAACAGAGCAATTGGAGAATATTAAACGACTTCAAAGCTCCAAGCGTTATAAATAAATAAAAAAAAAAAAAAAAAAAACTAGTCGTCAATGGAAAACGTTTCAGCTTCCTCACCGACTAATCCACATTTTTTCCAGCCTCTTCTTCCTGGATTCCACAGCCACCTCGTAATCTCTCCCTCTTTCCATCTCTTTCTCTGGATATGCATGAATCTGTTTTTTTTTCAATCTCTCTCTGAGATTCTTTTGTTGCAGAGCATTCCCTCGGCTTTCTTCTCAAGGCACATAGAGGGAACAACAAACAAGGGAAATGCGGTGGCGAAGCTGAAATTGAACGCCTCTGATATAACTTGGGAAGTGAAGATGGACGGTCGGAAATTCACGCAAGGCTGGCAAAAGTTCGCAACCAGTCATGATCTCCGAGTAGGCGACATAGTCGTTTTCAGACATGATGGGAACTTGTTGTTTCATGTCACATCTCTTGGACGCAGCTGCTGTGAGATTCAATACGATGACAATGATGTCATTCAAATATCCTCTGGTACGACTTACCTCTCTGTATTACTGTTTAGCTATTGGAGTAAACTTGCGCTCAAATTATCAATACTCCAAGATTCAGATTAAACTCTCATTCAAAGTTGAAACAGATTCAGATTCAGATTCGGAGAATATTCATTACACAACAGAAGGAAGCACTTCATCAGATCACTCTTGTTTTGTAACTTGTGTCACCAAGTCAAATCTAAGCAAAGATATACTGGTAAATGATTGCTTCTGCATTTCTAGAAAGCTAGTGCTTGTACAAGAGTTTTAAAATCTAAATCATATATACTCTCTGTAAATTTTGCAGTTTCTTCCTATCGATTTCTCAAGGTCTAATGGTCTGACGAACCGTCACTGTGAGATCATTCTGTTGAATGAAGACGAGAAACCATGGAGATTACTCATGCGTCACCACAAAACAAAAGGTGGGGTTTACATCAGAAGCGGTTGGAGAAGTTTCTGCTGCGCAAATCGACTAAGAGACAACGATATCTTGACCTTTAAACTTGTGAAAACCAGTATAACACCTGTTCTCCAGTTGTTGCGTTCTCCGTCTATGAAGAACCAATACAGATTCTTGACACTAACTCTCAAACCACATAATCTCAAGAGCTATGTACTGGTAAGTAAGTATTTGATCAATCAATTCGACGTTGTTGTCAGAGTTTGTAATGTTTTCGAGTTCTTTGTGGCAGTTTTTACCGGGGACATTTGTGAGGGCGAATGGTATCAGGAAAGCGGAGAAGATAACTCTTGTGGATCGATACGGTATTAAAAGGACGACAAGTCTTAAACCTACCGACAAATATGGAAGAATGAGATTGGGAATAGAGTGGAGAGAGTTCTGTGATGTTAATGGAGTGAAGACTGGTGATTCCTTCAAGTTGGAACTCATCAAGGGAAAAGAAGACACTGCGACTCCTTTGCTTAAGTTCTGCTCCAAAGTCCAAAACCCTCTCTGAGTTTTTTTTTTTTATTGCTTCTGTACTATCTACTTGCAATGTGTTTTATTTTTTTTGGTTTTTTAGCTGGCTTGTAACAAGGCTCTAGCAGTTTGGGATGCACAAAGTAAAAAAATATACAGTATGTACTTTCATGTAATGGCATAATCAGTAGAGCTTGCAAGTTCAATCCTACTATAAATATTTAGTAAACGACATCGTTTGGCAAGGAAAAAGGATCCATTTCAACGCGGTAAAAACCCTCGGTACTATTTAGAGGGTTAACTAGACGCCTGTGGACTTTTCTAGTCATCAAATTGATTTCTCGATTCGCCGTGAACTCGAAATCGTTCTCTCAGTTGCTATCCCTTGAGTCTCATGGCGAATTCCACGGAGAACCTCGACGCGAATCCACTAATCCGCGAACCAGAAGAGAAAGAAGAAGTTGAAGAACTTAACGGCGACGAAGAAAGAGAAGAAGAAGAAGAAGAGGAGGATTACGAAGGAGAAGACGATGATACCGCGTCAAAATCTCAAACGCGCGAAGGCCAGGCGGAATCTCTATTCCGTCGGATGAGAGCTGCTCCTGTGCCAGTACGTGTTCACGACGTTATCCTCAGAGGAAACGAGAAGACAAAGGACCATATCATCGAGGCGGAAGTGGATGCTGTGAGAGAGGCGACCACGTTGCAAGAGCTTCTCGAAGCTTCTAGGGTTGCTAATTCGAATCTCCGAGCTCTCGATATCTTTGATTCCGTCAACATTACTCTCGATTCTGGTCCTCCAGAGCTTCCTGGCACCACCAATGTTGTAATCGAAGTTGTCGAGAGCAAAAGCCCTCTCACTGGCCAATTCGGCGCCTACACTAGAGCTGAGGTATTTCTCTAATCGCAACAAATTCATTGCTATGTTTCAATTGAGTATGAATCTGGTCTGATAATGTAGCGTTATACATAACTATGATGCTCTTTGTAGGCTAGATCATCAAGCGTTGAAGCATCTGTGAAGTATAAGAACATTTTTGGCTATGGAGATATTTGGGATGGGTCTATAGTTTGTGGCTATGACAACTCTGCTGAGGTTGGCTTAGGGATGTATTTGCCAAGGTTCAAAGGCCTTTCTACTCCTTTTACTTCCCGGCTTTTCCTTTCGACTGAAGACTGGCTTAAGTTTTCATCTTATAAAGAACGATCCCTCGGTCTTTCTCTCGGTCTTCTCTCGACCAAGTATCACGAGCTGGTTTACACAGTTGGATGGCGTAATCTGATAGACCCATCCCGAATGGCTTCAGTACCAATAAGGAGGCAACTGGGACACAGTCTGCTTTCTGCATTGAAGTATACTTTTAAATTTGACTGGAGAAACTCATACGTGAGGCCAACTAGTGGATATGCTTTCATCTCTACTTCTCAAATTGGTGGTCTTGCTCCTGATAGCCGAACATTACGCTTCTTGAAGCAGGTCCGTCCCCTCTTTTTTCTTGTTGCCAACATTTACATGAACTTAATTTTCAGTTAGGAAAGTTGCATTTTTTTACAGCAAATACTGTGGTGCTAGTCCCTTGTTTTCGTACATATGCTCCCTAGTGTCTGAAACTTATGCTTACTGTGAGTGTATAACAAGAATCGTAGACCTCTGATACTTCAAGCATTCATTGTCAGGAAATCGATCTCCGGTATGCTGTTCCGTTGGGTTTTTACAATGCTGCTCTAAATTTTGGTGTGTCTGGGGGTGTCTCCTTTCCATGGGGAAGCGGATACCAGAGCCGCCTTTCCTCTGTGCCAGAGAGATTCTTCTTGGGTGGAAATTCATCGCCTGTATGCTCTTTGGGTGGGCCATCTGCGCTATGGGGATTCAGTCCCAGAGGACTTGGTCCCAACGAGCCGAAAAGGAAAGGTGATGATGAACGAGATTTTGTTGGAGGAGATGCTGCAGTCACTGCATTTGCAGATCTCTCATTTGATTTGCCAGTGAGATGGTTAAGAGAGAGAGGTGTCCACGGCCATGTGTTCACTTGTGCAGGGAATATGGCAAAGCTATCTGGGAATGAGTTTAGAAACTTCAATGCTACAAAGTTCTTGGATACATTCAGAACTTCCGTTGGTGCTGGAATCGTCTTACCAACTAGTCTCTTCCGTATGGAGGTTTGGTTCTCATCACTACTATCCTTTCTGCATTTTTATCGAATGAAAGTGCAATGATTAACATCAAAAATTATCCATCTTTTTTGCTTTTGTTATGAGACAGGTTAACTACTGCCACATACTGAAGAAACAAGAACATGATCGAGCAAAATCAGGTTTTTTCGTGACATTCTCGCCCCCATCCTGAGAAACTGTAGTTGAAGAAGGTACTCAATATGAATAGACCTTTCATTTTTTTGTTCCTCACGCCGTGCCTCAATGTCTGGCCGTATCTTTGATTTTATTGTTGAACCTAATAATTTTTGACAAAGAGTTGATTCTTTTTGCCATGTTTGCATGGATTACTCATTTGTGGATTCACGAGGAAGAGTAATAAAAAAAAAAAAAAAAACCTACCCAACCACCATTAATTGGTTAAATTCTATTACAGCTTTTATTGTCTAGAGTGTTGTGGGATCATTACTATAGGACTAGTACATCAGTTACCAAGTCATTTCTTTTGTAATTCCTGACTTGATTTTCTTCTTCACTAAGACGTTCGTACTTGTTTATTTGTGTATATCATTTAATTTCGTTGGACAAACAAGTTTTTGAAACGTCCAACCAAACAAGTCAACTCTCCTTGAATTAATTCCTCAGTTATCTCTAAGTCTAACTGTCTATTTATTGTGACAACTCTCCTTGAATTACAAGTCAACTCTCGTTTTCTTTTGTAATATTATAAATATGATATATCTCCTAAAAAAAATGATACCTCCTCACCTGATTTTTCCTTCTTCACTATGACACTCGTAATTATTACTCTTTCTTCACTTTATTTGTAGTTTTAGGGTTTTTTTTTTATTACAAAATAAATGTTGTTTTGGATTTCTAATGCAAATTTTAAATAAAATTTATTTTATTACCCCTATTATTTTAATATGATAACCAATGAAAAAACTTGTTTAGGTATTAACGAAGGGTAAAAAAGAAAATTTGAATATTATCTTAATTTGTGTTGGTAAATCCTAAAATAACAAATAAAATCAAACAGAGGGAGTAGTGTATAGCATTTATTTTGGTTGGACAAACAACATATTAAAATTATCTGTTCGTAATTAAAGCTAGACAAAAATGTGTCGAAATTGACTTTTCAACACAAAAACTTTAACTCCTTTTTTGGTTATTTATTGAATACTAGTTAGAGTTATAGTGAGTAGCTGAGTAGATTTATCATTGTGGAGTAGTCTACTAGTATTATGTATATAAAGAGATGGGCATGAAACCATTTTACTTACCATATAAAGTTTTCTTTTTCACTATTGGTGTTCAAGAAAGTTAAATTAGCGTAGAGAATGTGATGAAAGGCTCTTGGAACTCAATGAGTATCATTCCTATTACTCTTTCTTTTGTCTTCTTATTCATTTCTCATTTCGAGGACGTGCTTGCGGCTCCAACTAGGCACTTATGTCGTCCCGACCAAAGGGACGCACTTCTCGAGTTCAAGAACGAGTTTGAGATTGGGAAGCTTTCTCCATATTGTATTGATGGTCGTCCGAAGACAGAGTTATGGGGGAATAACAGCGACTGTTGTAAGTGGGAGGGTATCACGTGCAATTCCAAGTCCGGTCATGTGATCGAGCTATACCTTAGTTGCAGTGGCTTCCATGGCCGGTTTCATTCCAATACTAGTCTTCAAAACCTTCCCTTTCTAACCACTTTAGACCTTTCAATTAATGATCTTACTGGTCAAATCCCATCTTTGATTGGAAAATTTTCTCATCTCACCTCTCTTAGTCTTTCTTTTAATCATTTTTCGGGTAGGATTCCATCTTCCATAGGAAACCTTTCTCATCTCACCTCTCTTGACCTTTCTCGTAACAATTTTGTTGGTGAAATCCCATCTTCTTTTGGCAATCTAAACCAGTTGGCTAGCTTAGATGTTTCTACCAATAAGTTCAGTGGAAACTTTCCCATTGTACTATTGAATTTAACAGAGTTATCAGATATATCACTCTCCCACAATCAGTTCACAGGAATGCTTCCTCCTAACATCACTTCATTAACCAAGTTGGCGTTTCTTAATGCAAATGACAACGCTTTCACTGGAACCATTCCTTCTTCTCTTTTCACCATTCCTTCTTTGACTCAAATTCTTTTGAGTGTTAACCAACTCAACGGCACCCCTGAGTTTGGGAACATATCTTCACCATCAAACTTATATTTTTTAGGGATTGGCAGCAACAACTTCATAGGGCCAATCCCAAGATCCATTTCCCAACTAGCCAACCTTGCTCTACTTGACCTTTCCTATTTCAACGCTCAAGGCCCAGTTGACTTTAGTATCTTCTCCCATCTCAAGTCGCTCCAACTTCTTAGCTTATCTCATTTGAACACCACCACAACGATTGACTTATATGATATCTTATCATATATCAAGAGACTCTCTCAGTTAGATCTCTCAGGCAATCATGTTTCAGTCCCCAACAAGAGTTCAGTTTCAGATCCTCCTTCGCAGTTGATAGATTCTTTGTACATGTCAGGATGTGGTATCACTGACGTTCCAGAGCTTCTAAAAAACCAACCACTCCTGAGAAATCTAGACATTTCCAACAACGAAATCAAAGGTCAAGTTCCTGGCTGGTTATGGACGCTACCAAACTTGAACTACGTGAATCTTTCCAACAACACTTTCACCGGCTTCGAAAGATCAACGAAACATGAGCTATCTTCTATCACAAACCCATCTATGAGGCATTTTCTTGGCTCCAACAACAACTTCACAGGCAAGATTCCTTCTTTCATATGCATGGTGCGTTCTCTAAGCACTCTTGATTTATCTGAAAACAACTTTCATGGTTCAATCCCTCGTTGTTTGAGAAATCTCAAGACCACTCTTTCAGATATAAACCTTCGTAAGAATCGTCTTAGTGGAAGTCTTCCAGAGAATATATTTAAAAGTCTTAGGTCGTTTGACGTCGGTCGTAACCAACTTGTGGGGAAGCTTCCAAGATCTTTGATACATTCTTCAACTCTTGAAGTTCTCAACGTGGAAAACAACAGAATCAACGACACGTTTCCCTTCTGGCTGAGTTCTCTGAAAACGCTTCAAGTTCTTGTCCTTCGCTCCAACACATTCCATGGACCGATTCATCAAGCTTCGTTCCCTAAGCTGCAAATCATCGACATATCGCATAATCAGTTCAGTGGAACTTTACCATCAGATTACTTTGTGAAGTGGCGTGCTATGTCATCACTTGAGAAAAACGAAGAACGGTCAAATGTAAATTACATGGGAGATGAATTTGGCTATTACCATGATTCTATTGTTTTGAGAAACAAAGGTGTAGAGATGGAGCTGGTACGTATCTTAAAAATCTACACAGCAATCGACTTTTCAGGAAACAATCTTGAAGGAGAGATTCCAAAGTCCATTGGTCTATTGAAAGAGCTTCATGTACTAAACTTATCAAACAATGCTTTCACTGGCCACATTCCTTCATCTATGGGTAACCTCAAAGCTCTCGAGTCACTTGACGTTTCCCAAAACAAGCTTTCAGGAGAAATACCACAAGAGTTAGGGAACCTCTCGTACCTTGCGTACATGAACTTCTCTGATAACCATCTTACAGGTCTAGTACCAGGGAGCACTCAGTTTCGAAGGCAACATTGCTCTTCTTTTGAGAATAACTTGGGACTTTCTGGTCCTTCTCTTGACGAAGTTTGTGTTGATAACCACAAGCCAGCACCACAACAGTACGAACCGGTGGATATAAAGGAAGAAGAAGAAGAAGAGGTGTTTAGTTGGATAGCAGCTGCAATAGGATTTGGACCTGGTATTGTCTTTGGAATGACGATTGGATACATATTGGTTTCATACAAACCAGAGTGGTTCATGAACCCTTTTGGCCGAAACAATAGTAGAAACAGAGGCACCCCAACGTAATGTTCTTAGCTTTTTTCAAGTATTTTTTTTTGTTCTTCTTTGGAAAGGTATTTTAGAATAATAATTAGCTAAATGG
Organism: Cardamine occulta; assembly: GCA_028015245.1. Lineage (NCBI taxonomy): Eukaryota > Viridiplantae > Streptophyta > Magnoliopsida > Brassicales > Brassicaceae > Cardamine > Cardamine occulta. Next base: position 2,611,007 of record CM051370.1, on the reverse strand, counting down.
AATGATAACTTACTTTGCTTATGCTTTCCTCATATTTTGATCAGGAAAATTTTCCCTGGAAACGCGAGGTGATCAAGATCAACGATATTGACAAAGAACCAGTAACGGTGGTGTTAAACAGAGACATCGACCTGCAAATCTTGTTTACGATTGTTAAAACATGTAAAGTTGCTTCTTCTTCTTTTTGCTTTGTTAAAACTTGTTATCTTTTTGTTTCCCAGTAGGTAGACTCGTTTGTGTATATATGTATATGTCTGTGTGACGAATGTTTATATCAATGAGACAGAGTAATACAGAGCAATTCTGGACTTTGGATAAATTCTTATAGAAAAATCCATTTATTATATTTTTATAAACTAAATCTCATACATGAATGTGTGGAAAAAGAATGGATGAAACCATTATTTGTTATCAGCAATTTGCTAAACTTAAATATTAATTGTTTGTCTATTTGTACTCATCCACAAAGGTTCAATGATTTCATAATTCTTTGGATTTGTTAGGTTGTTATTATCATTTTGTGTACTCATTTATAAAGGTTATATAGATATAGATATAGATTTCAAGATTCTTAGAATTAATATTAGATCTAACAAAAGAAAAATGAAGTTTTGAATTGATTTTTCTTGTTATTGGTATCTATTCTCAACCGTAATGAATGATGAGTAGAGGAGGAATAGAAATAAAGATGTGAAAATGGATAGTGAAGGGGACGGTGGAGGTGTGGTGGGCTTCTCATTCTCTCACTTTTCTTGTCAAATGTCTTGTCTTCTCCATTTCCACACTCAAATATTTTATGCAACCCTCTGGTTTATTTAATTATTAGTATTTGACTTTCTTTTGCTTAAGTATGTATAATCTAAAATAACAAGCCAAAAAATGATATATGTGCCCAATTCTATTTGGTTTTATGCTTGCAAGAAATTTCCTCTTGGATTTGGTGCAGTGTGAAGTCTATTTCATATCTTCCGTGATTGACTTGTTTCAATCTAATCCGAAGTATTGCCCTCTCTTTGTGTTAGTGTCCACAATCTCAAAAAGAGAACAAATAAATAGCTAATTGGTTACTTTTACTCTCTCTATCTCTTTACTACGTTATCCTTTGATTTTTCAACATTACACTCAACGCTTAATACCAAAAATCCCAAAGATAAACCAGTATATGATTATGATTTATGACATACGAGCTTGGATTCGAACTCACGACCAATCATGTAATTAGCAAGGAAAAGCTCGAGCCAACACAAATGATGAATAGGCCCATGCCTTGTCCCATTTGTTCCCTTCTCTTATCATCTACTAAAACACTCTTCTTCACAAAAAGTTAAAAGAGTCTTAATAATATATAAAGGAAGCACCAGATAGAACTTAGAATAAACGAGAGCCTAACATTTACCACCCAAAATCAAAAATATCAAGAAAAAAAAAAAGAGTTTGAGATGAGAGGGCATGAGCCACGATCAAGTTCATCTTGTGCAGCCTGCAAGCTCTTGAAGAGACGATGCACACCTACTTGCATTTTTGCTCCTTATTTCCGTTCAAGCGACCTAATAACTTTTGCCAAAGTCCATAAAGTCTTTGGAGCCAGCAACGTAAGTAAGCTTCTCAGTGAGGTTCCAGAAGAACAGAGGCAAGAAACTGTTAACTCTTTGGCTTATGAGGCTGAGGTTCGTCTCAAGGACCCTGTTTATGGTTGCATTGGAGCCATAGCTTCTCTGCAGAAGAAGATGCTTGAGCTTCAACATGATCTAGCCGTTGCTCGTACTCGACTACTTGCCCATTCCGGGTTCAACAACCACGTGTCCCCTTTGGATGATTCTCCTGAGCTCACCGCTTTTCTTGATCTTGTACCTTATAGTGACTTGATGTTGCTTGATGGGTCTAGTCTTGATCCTTACTTGTATGATCTTGGACAGCCTCCTTTTGTATAGGCCTTCTGTCTCTATCATATATCTCATTATCAGCTGTATTTGTACTTTGCTTACAAGTCATCTTCGAGAATTTAAACTGTGTCCCTAATGTATGAACTATTCATCATTTGAATGAAAAATCGGGTTTAACTTCAAAAGTAGCCATCATAGTCGATGAGAAAACTCAGGTACATGATGAGCCTTGGAAGGTCAGAGTCCTTACCAGTTTTGGACCAAGTGGTAGGCCAAGACTAGTAAAGTGAGGTTATTTTAGATGCAGAGCTTCTTTGTAAGTCAGGTCTGAATAGGAGAGCACATGCTTATGTCAGCCCCAAATTCTACCAAACATCAAACACTGATAGATATGCTTCTGTGATGTTCCTTTTCGAGACTCCAATAATACAGCCTCATGTGTCACCTCGTCTTCCCTCAGGTCCCAAGAGTCTTGTCCTGGAGATTCCAGAGTGCTGCAAAGTCACATAAGCAAGCAAACAGCCAAATCAATAGCTGGGTGGGTTTTGATCAATTCCAAACTGAATTATGGAAGAATACGAATGACTCTGATAAATGTCATGGTTAAGTCTATAGGCATTCCTGAAACCTGATTACGTAAAAGACTAATTGCAGATCACAAAAAAGAGAGAAGAACGTTCTTTAGAACTGCAAGGGACTGATACACAAACCATCATACATTGATACTTCACAAAAGTACATTTTGATACGTCAGATACTAAGAGAGTTCTTTCGGTAATCTGCATTGCTACCACCAATGTACCCTCTACAAGCTAGAGAAGAGAATGAGAAAGAAGAAAAAAAAAGCATTGCTCTAACATGAACCTAAAGATTAATAATAATAACAGCTTCTTCAACTCATATGAGCTTTAGATCCAACCATAGCTCCTTGCTTCACCGTAGTAAGCTCCTCCACAATCTATACTTCTACAACTTCTTACCTGTACATCAACAAAGCCCAATTGAATTATCAGTAAACTCATCAATCATAGCCTAATTGAAATCACAAAAGCACAGAAAAATGGAAACTTTTTTACATATCCACAATTGCTTACCAGAACCAGCTCTTCGTTTTCCATGTTTAGATTTCTCAAGCTCCAGTTGCATCTCCATCAACATATTCATTCGTTTTAACTCTAGCTCTTTGGCAACTTCCATTCTCTGTTTCTCCAAATCAATCATCATCTGCTGCTTCGTACCTTCAATTCTCTCATAAGCTTCACCTAACTTGAGAATAGCCCTCGCTAGTTCCCTAAAGGCTGATCCTTCACTCGGATCTAAATCTTCCACTCGACGATGCTTCCTCACCACAAATCCCCAATCACCAGCGTCATCATCTTCATCATCATCATCATCGTCATCATCGTCAAGAGAGCTTCCAGTCGATTTAGATCCAGTGGGATTCAAATTAGGGTTCATCAACGCCGATTTAGCAGCACCGGCTCCGGCAGCTGACGATTTCTTCATAACCGGACCGATTAAGAAATCGAGTCTATCAAAGAAGCACCAAGTCGATAAAGGTTTGGCCTTTTCCGTTTTGTACTTCTTCTTCAACGTGTCGATCCGGTTTTTACACTGCACATCGGTCTTTGGCCGGCCATTACCGTGGCTAGAATTGACGGCGTCGGCGACTTCTTTCCAATCGTTTTGCCGGAGATTTCCACGGTTGAGATTGACGTAACGATCTCCCCAGGCTTCGATCAATGTCGCCGTAGCGTCCTCGCTCCACCAGTCTTCTCTTCCCGCCGGTAGACGATGAGACCCGCTTTGGTGGGGCTTCGACTGAGTCTCCGGCGTCGTCTCCATATCGGAGGGGAGGAGGCTAACGTACGCGGTTGAGAATGAGGCTTCGGATAAGAATATTGATGGAAGAGGTCAGAGAAATCGGATTTTTTTGGTTAAAGTAAAGAGGAACTACGGTTAAGGGGATTTGATTACCGGCGGTGACGTCAGCAACGGCGATTATCTTCTTCTTGTTCCTTCTCTTTTTCTCCACTAACCGAACCAATCACTCATACATAAGTCATAACCAGAACCGGTTATCGAATACGGTTTGGTTTTTAACTGGGTCCTACTGATACGATCACTGTCAAGCTTTGTTTAATGCGTTTCTACGGCTAATGATGAATTACATTAATGATTAAACTCATAGACTGATGATCGATAATTACACTGTTAGGCTTCGAATTGTTTTCCTCTTAACGTTTTGACTGTTTTTACTTTTTACGGTTATCAATTCAATCAGTCCATATCATTCTAAAATACCTGGTAGTATTTTTAATAGAGGTTATAATTGGAAAGACATGGTGTATGATATGTTTTGTGTATTCATGTAAATCATATACGTTACGCTGTACCAAAATGGAGTAGGAGAGTGAAAAATGGTGGGATGTATAAATGTAATTAAGGAAAAAGATGAGTAGGATAATTGTTAGGTAAGAGACCGATAGTGCTGGAATGCGGGTTGCCCCGCTCCGCATAGCCCGCAAACCCGCGGGTATAGCATAAATATTTAATATCCGAATCCACCTCGTCTAAGAAGCGGACTTTTATTTTAGATCCGCGATCGTCCCGTCAAAACCCTGCGGACTCCGCGGGTAACCCGCATACCAGAAAGTGAGTTGCCCGCAAAAAACCGCAGTCCGCTAACCTGCTAACCCGTAAAAAACCCCGCATTCCATATACACTATACACAACAGAAAATTAAACACATCCAATCAAAGTCCAAATACATAAAATTCTTACATAAACCATCAAATCTTACAAAGATACATAATATTCTAGGAAGTCCAAATTCATCAATCACCATTCACCAACAATCAAAAAACGAAAACTTATAATGTTGATGAATCCACCATGGAATCTATCACACGATCATCAACTCCTTCAAGTTCTGTCTCTAAAGCTAAAAAAAAATCAAAATAAAAAATTAGAAACCAGAAATAAAGAAACTGAAACAGAAATCATAAATCAAAATATGAAGAACTTACCACTGTCATATGATGTGAACATGGAATCTATCACACAATCATCAGCTCCTTCAAGTTCTGTCTTTAAAGCTAAAAAAAGAATTAAAAAAAAATTAGAAACCAGAAATAAAGAAACTGAAATAGACAAAAATCAAAATATAAAGAACTTACCACTGTCATATGATGTGAACCCCCGCAGCCAATTTCGAGTACAAATCAAAGCTTGAACATTTTTGGAAGTAGACAACTTCTGTATTTGCTTAGAACCTGAGAACCAATACTAAATGAAGACTCAGAAGCTACCGTAGTGATAAGTATACTCAAAAGATCACATGCCATGAGTGATAACTCTCTAAAGCGTAGTGCATTGTCTTTCCAATAGTCCAATACATTTAAGCTTTTAAATATTTTCATGTCTATTGCTGGTTCATCCAAGTACATGTCCAAAACTGATTTTCCACTAGCACACACATTTTTTTTCCGGAAATTGTGGAAGTCCTACATGATTAAAACTCTCATTAGTCATAAAATGAAACATATCAAAGAGAGATGAAATACAAGAGAGATGTGACTATGCAGAAGCCATAGTCGCCGGTGATGTCTGATTCAATCCCGGTCTTCAGCCAGTCACCGCACAGCCGCCTTGGTCAATGCTTCATCGCTTCAGTCAATGAGACACTAGGGTTTTCGTTAATGGGCCTTGCCTTTCGAATCCTTAGTGGATGACCTTTGGCCCATTTTGAATTATGTCGGCCCATCTCGCTATAGCCCAAAGTCCAGACCAGATCATAAGCTTCAGCAAACCCCATTTTCTCTGATGTTTCGTTTCTCCGATATGAACGGCCGAGCACACCGGGTATTTTGGAGCTCGACATCGGGGCATGGGATATGCGGCAAACCCTTACCAATTCTGATGCACGTCACTGTCGGTCCGCCTCCTCCAGCTGCTCTCACCCACTGGAATTAGTTGATGGCAAGAACCCCAAGTAGGGATCTTGGACCGTCAGTTGCGCCTTCTCCGGTGAGGTTGTCGATGGCGCACGACGCTTTGCTGTGTGGGAGGAAGGTTTTCGGGTTCTACTCACCTTGGCTCAGGTTCATCTTAATCTCTAATTTGAATATTTCTCGTGTTTGACTGATACGATACAAGGCTTGGAATAGTCGAAGATTCTGTTTTAGAATTGTGTCGACATCAGCTACGAGATGTTTCGATTGCCATCCATCTTACCTGAAGCTATTTGCTGAATGGTTCTGGCAAGTCTATGAACCGCCTCGATCTCAAATCCTACATAACCTTGAGGGTCCTTGGTCTGCAAATATCCCTGTTGTGGAGATTCTTTTGATGCAACCTTCCTCCTTTATGGAGAGAACAATCGGCCTTGCTCCAGAACACTACTTGCTCGTCTTGCTAAATCACTCTTTGAAGAGAAGAATCTAAAGGCTCTCTATGCGAGGCCAAATTTGCTCGGGCGCTGTACCGAGAGTTCATCCCAACATTCTCACCATCTTGTTATCTTTCGTAGCTTGTACGGGTCTAGAAGATGCAACTGGTTTCATATCAACCGATGGTAATTGCTGTTTTTTAACGTCAAAACATATAAATTATGTTACGACTAGGTTTCTACATTTGGGTTTCACTGCGACGTCCCCTTCGACGCATTAAAGATTTGCTTCAAATCTGCTGTCAATCTCTTTAAGTGAGAATTTATCTTTATCAGCTTCCTTTGATTTAATGGATTATTGTTGTAATCAAAGAAGATGTTTAATTCCCTCTTTCCGCTGTACGTTTGAAGTTTAATCTAATGAAATAGATGTTTGCACCCAAAAAAAAAAAAAAGTACTCAAATTTACATGTACAATATGATTTTTCTAGTATCAATGAGTTGTGCTAGATTTTTCTTAAAATTGATCTTTGAAGACATTAAATCACGTCACATTTATGTCAATCACATTCTACTGTGCGTAATCAAACTAATACAATTTTCTAACCAAGCAATCGAACTAATTAAAAAACCTTCCAAGTGTATTCAATTTTCTACCCAAGTATTGGTGGAGATTGGCTGACAAATCAGAAAGTTTTGTTATTTAGCTCGACTATTTATTTTCTACCGTTATGTTGCTACTTGCTTGCTACCATTTACTTGTATCTTCATTTTTCAAGAATTGCATGTTGCCTTATATAGTTCCGAAATTAATTAAGAAACAACTAATTACAACACAAGTTAAAAACCCACTTAACTCTAGTTATATCCTCCATGATTATTTTTATTAAAAATATGAATATATGCAATCACGTGACGTGACTGACATTAACAACAGTATATATACATCATACTGTGTTCACAATCAACGGCCAGAGAATCAAGAACTATCGATCGCCAACCGGGAAATGACGTCATCTTCACCATCTCCACAAGCCTCGATGCTTTTGTACTGGCACGAGAACCAATACGACGACCGGAACTTCCAAATCCATGGCCGGACCCTCTTCTTCGCCGTGGCTCTATTCTCCTTTATCCTCGTCTTCGCACTACTCACTCTCTACATCCAACGGAGCTGTCTCCCCCGCGGTTCCATTAATATCCACGCCGAGCCTCCTCCACTCACGCCTTGCGTTAGCAGAGGGCTTGACCCGGCGGCGATACGGAGCTTACCTGTGGTGCTTTGCCGGATTGAAGCGGAGGAGGATTTAGAGAGGGAGTGTTGTATATGTCTAGGTGGTTTTGAAGAAGAAGAGAAGATGAAAGTTCTTCCACCATGCCGTCATTGTTACCACTGCGAATGTGTGGATCGGTGGCTTAGGACCGAGTCGAGTTGTCCGCTCTGCCGAGTCTCCATTCGAGTTGACTCGTCCGTGTAACGCATTGAGACTGAAAACGATGGCCGTCTTGAGTGATAGTGATAAAAGATATTAGTTTGTTTTTGTTATTGGTTGTATAAAGATATTTATACGCACAGGAATGGTTAAGGTTTATTTGGAAAAACATAGTGTAAATTTGTTTATTCATGTCTTTATCAATGATTGTGAAGTTTTATCACTTCTTGTAATCTTGTTATCATATTTATTTTTTAATCATTTCTGTAGATATTTTATTATTTTAAACAGATGATTACGATTAAGTTGTACCTTGATGACAGAAATTCTTGTGTTGATGATGTTTAAGACTGAATTTAATATTTACTTTTGACAAAAAGAAAAAAGGGATTCGAGTTTATAATCAATCAAAATCCAAAAATTAACATTACAAGGAGAAGGCTTGGGCTGCTTGGCCGAATAAAGAAAATATCTTATTACAATTTACAAAGGCATTATTACTATTAACTATGGGCTTTCTTGGGCATAAATAAGCATCGACCGGCCCAATATTTGCCAAAAAAAAAACGAGCTCTAGGGTTTTGGTGTCATATAAAGAAGCAAATGAGAGTTAACAACACAAATCTTTCTGATTTGTCAGCCGCACATTTCGGGATAGCTTCATAGAATCCGAGGAGTGAGTGGTTTATCCTCTGTGAATTCACCATGAGGGCTAAGGTGAGTAATGGTTTTTTTTATAGGTTCTCTAGTTTTGTATGAATTAGAATAATAGTTTGGGTAAGATCTTAATGGTGTATTTGGGTTGTTGTATCAGTGGAAGAAGAAGCGTATGAGGAGATTAAAGCGGAAGAGACGAAAGATGAGACAGCGATCTAAGTAGTTTCGAATAAACATATCTTTGTGTTTTCTTTCTTTGTCTTTAACCAACTCTGTTTTTGAGTTTCTTTCAGTTTGAATGTTTCGTTAAGTTAATGTTTTCTATTAAGAATTATGTTTGTTACTTTGAAAACAAATCTATATGGGTTCTCTATTTTATACTTTATGTTGTACAATCTGCTTAATATAAAGTTTTGAGATGCTCTTAAGTTAGATTCTGGATGCACTGCGTTGTATGAGTTTTGAGAAGTAAATCACAGATGAACCAAATGATTTATTGTTGTTAGCTAGAGATTTCATTTATTTAGCTCCGGTCAAATGAAACTGAACTCAACTTGGGAAGAACCGAGTATATCTCAACCGTTTATCCGGTTGAGTTCAGTTTTTTTTTTTTTTTAAATCGAAACTAATATGAATATGGTTGAGCTACTTAAACAAACCGATCCAACACTGATAGTTGGTTACATGAATGTTCAACAAACAACCCGGTTATAGTGAATCTCGGTTTAAATATACCGTAGAAAAATCCATAGCTTATAATTGATTGACTTGAAAGGATAGTTTTGTCTTAGCAGCCACCCATCAATGGCATTTATGAATGGTTCATACTTCATACCAAGATATATAGTGTATGTTTGGAATTTTGTCTTTTCAGAATATATATAAGACTGTTACGTTAAGAGCGAACGTTTGTTTAGATAATAGTCGAGAAGAAGGATCCCAACATTTTTTTTACTTAGATGATAGCAAATGTAGAAGAAATACACAACCTAGTGATCGGCAACCTTCTACGACACAGACAATGCTTTGCTTAGGCAGTTTTAAGTGCAAGCTTAGACCCTTCGATGCAGAAAGTAGAACATGGCTTGGCACATTTTTCAACTCCTGTCACAATTTCACTTGCATCTAGTCACACTAACAAAATTGGAAAAGATTATTATATTATTATTGTAAAAATATTAATAATGAGCAAGGATGGGGAGCTTTGGTATTACCAGATTTTTGGAGAGTTGTTAAGGAACTACACAGAGAATGCACATCCCAACTTGCAGTATTCACTGACAGCATCACCTTGAGTCAAAAAAAAAAAAAAAAAAAAAACACATCAAAAATGAAATCTAAAATTCATCAATTGTAACATATAAAAAATAAAATAAAAGAATCAATGTACCTGAGTTTTCGAGACTGTCGTTGGGATGATCCGGAGGGCATGAGTTACCATTGGTAACAATACATCCAGATTGTGCTTCACAACGATCCTGTTAATAAAAAACAATGCAAAGCTCATAGACGTCTCTCCCCTTTGGATATATGCAGCAGAGTCTACTTGAATTTGCGCCATGACTAAAAACTCATTATGAGCACACTTAGAATCACAGTTTTGCCTTTCATCTTTTGATTGATTACTTGTTTTGATCACAAAATGTATGTAAGTAGAGAAAAGACTTGTAATTATAAGCTTGTAGTGATGTTATGGTGAAGACACGAGGCTTGCTTAAATACTAGTTGTTTCTAGAATATCCTCTTTTGAACACATGGTGTATGTAAGTAATACAGCTATGTTGTCTTGTGATATTTATTGATGTTTAAATAAAAAATAAATTAGAGAGGAAGTTAAAAAGTTTGACCCTTTAATATTAGTAAAAACTACTCAGAAGGTTATTCTAAAAGAGTTAAGTTGAACTCACTGTTCGTTTTTGTAATAACCCATAGAATCTCAAACCAAAACTGATTAGAGCAGGCACAATCAGCGTTGCTCATACTTTGTCATTGACTCAACATTTATATATTTAGATTGTATAGTTTCAGCCTGGAGAGAACCAGCTGACTTTTGCGTCGGAGTTGCACGTTATATACAAGCTAATTTATTGTACAAACTAAGAGTTCAGTTCAGAGGAAAAGGTAACGTGATGATCAAAGTTATCTATTTCCTCCGGTGTCAATGAGTTTCTATTATTTGAACACATCATATCATGTTACATTCTCATCATATCCCTACTTCATACTAGATACACAAATAAATAAATAAACTTTTGTTTAACTGAATAACCCTTCTGAGTAGTTTTTACTAATATTAAAGGGTCAAATTTTTTAATATCCTCTCTAATTTCTTTTTCCTTTAAACCTAGGGATGTAATGTAATGTAATGTGATGTGTTGTCCGAGTTCAAGTAGCAAAACGTAGGAACGAGTATTGGCTACTTTATTTGATCTATATGAAAAGAGGATTTTTAAAAGTAGCGAAATACTCGACGAGTGCAAGATAAGGGAAATTGGAATATATAATAAATATTTCGTAATGGAATTGTTAATTTTATGTAATTTACCGAGTGATGGTGATTCATCTAACAAGGTATTTCATACTCACTTTTTGTCAAAGCCAAGAACGAGAGGCAGTGTCGTAAAAAATTAGGGTTTAAAAAGTTGAAATGTAAGTGAAAAAGATGAGCTGAAAGAAAAAAGAAAACTCATAAGAGAAGTTCAAAGTAAAATGATATAAGACTATAAGGAGTCTTCTCACCTCCAAAGAAAAATAGTAAAATGGGATTCAACCAAAAATGACTCACCTAAAAGTAAAACCCCCAAAGAATATTACAACAACAAAAAAAAAAAACAGGTTTATTATCCACACATACCCTATTAAACCCAAAGGAAACATCAAGAAGAGTTCCGGTCACAGTCCTCCAGTAGACGAATACCACCCTGAGAAATTGCTGACGCTATGGAGTTTCTGATTCTTGAATGGATGACTTTTTCTCCAATAGTCTTAGTAGCCCCCCATTGGTGGCATTCCAAATGGTGGCATTGGAGGCATTCCTGGCATCCCGCCCATTGGTGGTGGTGGACCATACCCACCACCTCCCATTCCTGGCATTGGTGGGGCCGGTAGAGCTAATGGCAATAATTGGGCGTACATGTTCTGTTTCGGAAAGAAAAAAACGAGATGTTAAGTGTGCATGTTGATTTGTTTTTAAGCATTTTACACGATGATGTCTGAGTGTAGTACCTGTTGGGCCATGACATCCTTCTCTTCTTTCTCTTTGGCCTTCACCTCTTTTTGTGCCTCTAGCTTGTCCTTGATTAGCTCATCCACTTTGCCTGAATATTCTCGGATGAACTGCAAAGAGAAAAGGACGCGATAAAAGAGAGTTGTTCATAGCGTTAGTCTGGTTCTTGTTTCATCCGGTACAGAGTATTTTAGGAATTTAGAGGATAAATCACCTGGAGGAGATACGGGAAGGCAAAGTCGATCATATTGTTGATCCAAGCAAGCTCTAGAGCAACATCTGGTCGGACTAAGTCATAACAGACAAAGAGACATGTAGCAAAGCATTCCTTCTTCCCCTGTAATCAGCAAACAAATAAAACAAAGGGATTATTCATTTCATCTTCAAGACCAATAGTCTTTCTGCTTTCACCTATACGGAAAAAAAACTTAATGGCTTTCGATGTAATTCTGCTTGAAACCAAATCCATACCTGTTCAATGAAGTATACAAGAAGTTGTTCTGCAAGATCATGGTCGCCAGATTGCGAAGCAGTTTCCATACAGTCCTTGTACATGTTATCTTTCTTTGACAAAGCAATCGATTGCTTCCATCTACCAGCTTTCTTGTAGATATAAGCAGCCACACGTCTCATTTCGACAAGCTCGTGTTTCTCAATCTATTTCACATCATTCACATGAAGATACATTAGTATATGAGGGAACATATAAAACACGTACTCGATTGATAGATTAAAACTCTTACCTTCTGGGCCAGGCCTATCTGGTCAAAACTGTCATGCAAATCGATGGACTCGCGCAACCTGTCATAGTCTTCTTCTTCTGCGTATATCTCATTCAGAGCTTCATTTACAGCAGAGACATTGTTGCTCTGAACTGCAACCATGTATGGCTTGATAAGGCGCAAGTGACCAGCCTGAGATCAGAAGAAAAACAAAATCATCAGAAATCAAATGGTTAAGCCACTGCTGATACGTAAAGGAAAATATAAAAATCAACGGTCAGTCTCTAACCTTGCGCATAATATCAACGACACGAGTGTGATCTAACCGCAGAGCGAGTACATTGAGAAGATCGTTGATTATATCAGGGTGCTCTTGCAAGTAAAAGTGGACAGCTTTATAGTAAAGCTCAACATTTGCAACCTTGGCAATAATATCTTTGAATTGCATGTGCTCCCATGCTTCAGGAGAATGATTCATGACAGTGGTTGCAGCATTATCAAACTCATCATATTGAATGTAAAGATAGGTAAGCTCCTGCCAATGCTGTTGTTCATCACAGGCCCGGATAAGCTTGGGAATATTGAGACGAGTCGAGAACAACTTGATGTGTTCCATAAGCTTCTCATAACGATATCTGGCGTACAATACACCCAACTCGGTGAATATCCCCATGTGAGCACGTTCCAGACCAAGTCCACTCTCCATAAGTGAGATCAATTCATTGAAGCATCCTCTGTTCTGGTAGTACTCACTGACTTCTTCCAGGTCATCCACCTATTAAACACACAAAAAGATTAAATAAAAGGCATACAAAATTGAAAATTGCAATCCAATTATAACAAAAAACTTTTGTCAGGAACTAGGATCAGGTATTTATCCACCTGTATGATAATGTTGAGTCCACAGATCTGAGCCAGTCGGAATTCCTCTGCATCAACACAAGCAAAGCAGACTTCCTTCCATGTCTTTGCACTGTTTGCTTTCCTTGCAGCATCAACAGCACCTTGGAACTGTTGCAACTTCACAAGTGTGACGGCTAACTTGGCCCAATTTGATATGAATGCATATATTATTTTTGCAGCCTCATACAGAGCCTCGTCATACAAGCGATCACCAACACTTTGAAGGTTAGCAACGTTGGGCATCAGAATAAATTCTTCAATCTCACCCAACCTTTCAATCTTTGCATAAGCATATATGAGCTCACTATCCACCTTGGGTTCCTTCACCTTCTGTCTAACCATCAGAAGGTATCTGACCAAGTCATCATAGACATTAGTATCTTCAGAGGCGCGGATGACCTCCAGGAACTGAGTGGCATCATCAGCTCGGATAAAGGACTCGATTGCATCACTGACTAGTCCTTCCCTGAGTTGAGCCTTAGCGACTTGACTCCAAACTGCATCTTCTTCGACCCGGAAAGCAAACTCAACAGCACGTTCAATGCTCCTAACGTGGTCCAACAATACGTTGACAGCCTGAACATTTAAGTTAAATTTCTTGAAAATCGCAAATGCTTCCTCATATAATTGAGCATCAACCGCCACTTCTCCAACAGCTGGACCATCAAAATTATCCAGCCTGTTAATGTAATCCATAACTCTAGGCGGATCTGCCTTAATAGCTGTCAGTATAAGCAGATTCTGCAGATTGAAATTTCCACTGAAGGCAGAATTTTGAAGGACAATTTTTTCAAGAAGCTCAATAAGCTCATGCGGAAGATCAGCAGTCATGAATGCTTTAACAGCTGCAGAAACTTGCTCTGGGCTCTTGCTTTCTGGTAAAGCAGTAGACACAACTTGGTCGATAAGTTGCCTCCTATATTCATTTTCTTCAGTAAGAACCTTCTCCCAGAGGTCACCATCCATTCTCTCCACTACATACCTGCAGTTGGAAAACCGTGTATAAGCAGTCTACAAAGTAACCACTGTGAAATAAGTAAGAAGTCTGGTAAGCAAGAATCAATACCTGGCTTGTAACTTGAACAAAGAGTTCTTGTTGGTGACATTGATGAGTTCTTCGTCACATTGTCCTCTTCTGTATGCCACAACAGCCAGGGTGGGATCACGTTTCTCGCAGTACTTGCCCACAACCTTAGAGTCGTAGTAAGGATTGTTGGTCAGGAAATGCTCCGGGTTATTGTTACTGTCTATGATAATTTTACCCAAGGCATTATGGACATGCACATCTTGGCTTCCCTCACTAACTAGATGCTCCAAGAACTGAGTGAGAAGACGGAGTCGATTTCTGAAAAGACATACATATTAGAGCGTCAGGGACAAAGGAGCATACATATGAATGAAAACCAAAATGACTAAAAGAATTCCCACCTCTTTTCACATTCATCAACAAGGGGTTCAACAGGAAGCAATGAACGAACAGAAAGAATGAGGCCTTTTATAAAATCTTCAGGGCATTCGTCATCAAGCAGCTGTCCCACAACTAAGGGAGCATTCCCAGGATTCACCTTTAAAAAGAATCGCATGTATAGTTATTTATTGAAAAACTTATCATATTCAGCAATCGTCTTAAGAAACCCCATACCTTCTGAACGTAACCTTCAATGTAACGCAGCATGTTGTTTGTGTAGAGGTAATGAGTAAGATCAGGCACGAAGCCAAAACGATCACAGACATTTATCAAAGGTCGGGCATCAGGAAGCTTAGCTTCCATCAAAAAGTTCTTCGTCTTTTCAGCATCATAAAAGTTAGACTCTCTAGTCACACGCTCAACCTCCTTTATTTGACCAGTCTTGGCAGCTGCTTCAATGTACTTGAAGTGAATCTCAGGGTCCTCACTATCACCGACAGGGAAGACATTGTAAATCATCAGAAACAGAAGGATTGTGCTTGTTTACAGAAATGACAGAAGGTTCTCAATAACTCACCTCATACTCAAATATGAACCTAGGAAAAAGTATAGCCCTTCGTATGACTTGAACTGCTCAAAGAGTTTAATGCATGCATCAACACCAAGTTGCTCGCAGTACTCCTTGCAAGCCTGTAATGACATGGACATGTCAGTGTCACATTAAACAATAAAATTCATGTCATACTACAAAATAACACATACCTGAACGATTATCTGAAGATTGCCTCTCAGGTTGACCAACAGAAGATCTTTCATGCACTCCATAGCCCACTCGCTAGAAAGAGTACCGAAAAACTCGACAAGAGCCTGCAAATTTGAGCAGAGGGATATTCAACAACTTGGACATCCAGAAGTGTAGCAATAACCATTTAGTTCAGAGGTATGTTACCTGTGGCTCGATAGCATGTGTGTTCACAATTACACGTTTAATATCAGGTAACTCTGAGTAATGCTGCACACAAAAGGAAAAGAAGTTACAGATGAAAAGATAATGCATATATAGGCCAAGAATTTAAAGTAGACATTGAGCAAAAACCTTTAAGGATTGGATATAAAGTCCAGCCTTTTCACAAAGCTGAGCAACACGAGGCCGGTCATAGTGGCTGAACATCCCATTTGCTAAGATTGCATCAGCCACATTAGGAAATGTTACCAAATTGATCTCCAAAACCTGTGTCAGTGGACTAAAATGTCTGAGAAAGAAAAATGAATAGCAAAAGCACAGAGAAGTTCAAGGTGGCAACTCTTGTCAACCTTAGTTTGCAGAAAAGCATGCTCGGGTAAATTTGGCTTCAGAACATCCAGAAGGAAAGCAGTCGCTTCACGGATCAGATTTCTCTGAATATTCACAAATAAGTAAATTAGTACAAGATAACGCTCATGTACAACATAGTTTCAGTATATAGAAGCAGATCA
Organism: Cardamine occulta; assembly: GCA_028015245.1. Lineage (NCBI taxonomy): Eukaryota > Viridiplantae > Streptophyta > Magnoliopsida > Brassicales > Brassicaceae > Cardamine > Cardamine occulta. The sequence continues at coordinate 2,594,909 of CM051370.1, read as the reverse complement.
AATTTCTCTGAACATTACTGTATACAGCATATCCTACGAGTTCACCTACCTGAAGGAAAAGATCAGTGATAGTGTTGTAGTCAACTGGACAGCCTCCTTCCATTTGGGACATCATTAGAGCAAAATTTACCGCTCCCTGCAATTAGCAGTTTAAAGACTATTGATCTTTTACAGTGCAAAATATTAGTTGCTTAATAAACAACATAAGGTCAAAATTAATCAATAAACAACATGACTCGTCTTGTGCTAACAGAGCAAGATTCATGTAGCCAGTCCTTCCATAGTTTAATATGTTGCAAGAATCAAAAGTGCACCACACTAACCTGAGGATCCGTACGGAGTATGGTTTGCAGAAGAAACATGTAATCCGGTGTGTACCCAACCTAAAGTCACAATATGAAACAATGGTACTTCTTGAGCACAATGACCTTTAGGGTAGCCATAACAGTAGCGCGGGCAAACTTTAAAACTCATTCTTTACCTGCTTTGAGTAAATCAATATTTTGTCAAACTCCCTTCGCTCTGCAAAAGCTGCAACGACTTTTGGAGTAGCTCTAGCTTTGATGTAAATTTTTAGAGCAAGGTCATTATCCACAGTCTGAAACAGAAGATTATCGTTAAAACATACTAAAGGAGAGACATATGAGAAATTTTAAATGACAATGGTAATTTTAAGATTACCTTGACAAGGTCTCCAAGTTCTTCACTGCATTCTAACTTATCCTCAGCCAACCAGTTTTCCAAGAGGTTCTTCTTGTTTTGATTCACAACAAGCCTAGATAGTTCCAAAGACTCATATGCATTGAGCTTCCCTCTGGTCAAAAGGGTCCCAAAATACTGTAACAATGGTGGAGTTTGCCCTGCTTGTACTGGAACACTCTGCAAAATTGTATAGTGCGATGTTGTAAGTATCAGATTGGTGTTACCTAAATAGAATAGTAGACAACATGTTCACAGAGGACTATATTGCTTGAATATGGAACAAATACCTGGAATTTGGCCACTGTATCAGGTGTCCGTAGAATGCCCTGAGGTGATTCAGCAGCAAGCTCAGCAGCCTCCTTGTACTTTGTTTGAGCAAATAACTCTTGGAACCGCTGGACAACCTGCAACATCCAAATTGATTATCAGAAACTTTGCATCTACGAATGTGATAGACGCAGTGGGTTCAGAGGTCTAAGGAGTTTATGACTGTTTACAAAGTGTTCTAAAATTACTAAGGTTTTACTGTGTTAACTTCCGAGAGAGCATGGTTTAAATAGGTTAGGATCTTTAGTCTCTATCTACATAAGATGTCTTGGGAGTTTGGAAGAGGTTAATCATCAAATTCCTCAGGTTTTCGTACTCCCACCATTATCATCTACTCCCACTTTTTAGACTAATTTTTTTGTTTCAAAATAAGTGTCCTAATCAAAATAAATGTAAATTTGATGTGAAATTATCTATTTTAACCCTATGTAATTTAACAATCTAGAATAGAATAGAAATCTAAGAGAAAATTTTTTTTTAGGGATATAGTGGAAAATTTAATTATTCCTCAATTTGCATGAAAATGTCAAAATGACACTTATATTTTTCCTGTCGGAATGACTCTTTTCGTTAAACTGGCATTAATCAACAATAATTACTTCACCAAGAGAACAGGTCCACACATCTGATCCAAGATAAATATTACATACCAGATTTTCGGCACCAGGGAGGTTTCCTCTTTTAGCAAGATTGACAGCAAGTTCCAAATTGTTCAACTGTCATACAAAAGCATGGAGTTCTTAGCATGTCATTATGAATACATAGATTATATAGAGAAAAACAGAATACAAGTTGAACATACTTGACCACTAATAAAAGGTATTATGGTGGCCTCATTTACAGTTGCCAAAAGAACTTGTCCTCGCCTATTAATGGCATAGAAACCCCCAACTGAGGAAGCTTCAGACGTTAAGAAAATTGGGTCTGGACTTATTCGATTTCTGTAGATAGCAGAAGCTGTCTCTAGATCGTACACAAACAACAGGCCAAGCTTGGTGATGACATATATCAAGTTAAATTTGTGAGAGACCTGTCAGGGAAAAAGAGAAGTTGGTGTCATGAAATTTTCACCAGAAACTTACTGAATTTAATTAGCATATAATGCAACTACAAACCTGCATGGCCACAGGAAAATCATCAGCAAAATCTGGGGGGAAAAAGAGATCTGCCTGCTTTTTTGTAAATGATGGTTTTCCTGCAAAAAAAGTTGTCCACCTTTAGTCATCAGATAAATGTAACGAAAGACGGTGAATAACCATGAAAACATAGAGCAGCTGAGGAAGCTAACCTGGTTGGGCACCAAGTTCAATAACATGCAACTTAGATGTTATCTGCCCAGCATTAAAGCTCTTGCTTGCAAAGGATATAAGAATAGAAGGATTCTCATTCCCAGGGACCTGTTATTAATAAAGTAGCTTGTCATACTACAGTTCAAGATCCGACCATGGAATGAACTCACACAAGAACCACATAGTTTACCTTAAACTGAGCAAATGACGCAGCATGTGCTTCAAGGGCCTGGCTCCTCTGTTGATCCACAGAGAAAAGCTGCATATTCCCTTTTACCAATTGTGGTCTCTACAGAAAATAATAATGACAAGATCCAGTCAAAAATATACAACATGACTGCAATTAGGATGTCTTTATTCAGCATAATCTGTGGCGCAGAAAACCTACCTCAGGAGAGCCAGGAGCAATTCCAATCAAGACCAACCACTTCTCATTAGGAGAGCACTTATAGTTAATAATTTGATTGTTTGCCAAATTGGCTGTTCTATCAAACATCTTGACTGGCTCAGAATCACCTGGATATATCGTAGCAAAAATGAGAAACAACTTATACATGATATGAAAAAAGATAACAGTAAGTTAAAGATATAAAACCTTCAATCGACCAATGATACACGGAAGTTTGTGTGACCAGCCCCAGCATCTTTGGTGTGATCCATTTCCAAAAAGCAACCTATAAAACATGGGTGTTAATATCCAAAAATAAAAATCATACCAGTAAAATCAGAGTCTGAATGAAGTGTACAACATGAAAGATAATTGGGTTACAAAATGTTTGATTCAATACTCACCTGCTCAGGCATCTGATGCGATTTCAACTTTGCTTTTGCTTCAATGTTAAATATCTGTAGATGATCCTGAGTAGTTCCTGGAACTTGAGCTATATACGAATTTGAAAAGAGAAATGAGAAACAAAGGAAGAAATAAGTAATAGCCAATATAAGGAAACATCCACTACAAACCAGAATTTTTATTTTTACAACACTAAGCTTGAGACACAACACTGCCACGATAACATGTTGGAAAACATAGAACTCTACACTGATGTTTTCTACATCATTAAAATGCTATTTTTCCTAAGTCCAGAACAAGAGTATAGGACTAAAACATAAGCTCAATGAGTGTAGTTACTTTTCCATACTTCTTTTGATAAAATAGGTTTTCTATCAAGTGACGCATCACAAAAGGCACAGAGTCATTTAAACTTCAAAAACAACATATCCGTTATAAATAGCATATTTATTTAACGAAATGAAGTAGGATTTATCAATGGTAGTTCTGGGTAAAACTTCAAAAGGAAACTCTTATGGGTGTCATAACTGATAATACGACACAAGGTTTGTTCGATAGAAGGAAACAGTAAAATACCTTTTAAAGCAAGGATCCTCGAGTTTGGGTTCATAAGAGCAGAATCTGCAGTAATAGGCCTCCTTAGAGGCTGCATCGGCATATTCATATCAATAATTACAACACTGTTCTGCGGTGCCGTTTCTCGTACACATATGTACTTGTCAGACTCCATAGTAACATTCGTAAAGGTAATGAATTGTTGATTGATCCCAATGCTCGGAAGCTGGAAAATTTTCAAAACAAAGGGTCAATTTGCATTAGTTCATTTATTTAGTTACGAGATCCGAGTAAATCATCACATTGCATTACACAATAAATTGAAATAATAGCTAGATAGATTCAGGTAACACAGATCTGAGCGTACGTAGAGAAAATCTGATCAGAGACATGAATTAATCAAACTACTCATCCGGAAAAACTGAGTGAAACGCAACGATCGAGCAGAATTCAGAACAGTATGAAACTGGAATCAATCATATAACAGTCTAAGCAGAACCAAATCGTTATTGAAACTGCATAAACATCTTAATCGTCCAAAATTTAGCTTGATTCCAGAAGATATACATATATCTCTGGAAAAAGAAAGGAGAGGGAAGACGGAGAACTCACCGTTAGGACCTCCTTCATGGTGATGGGGGCGTTAGCTGCCGCCATGTTTGATCTCAGATCGCGGCAAGAGAATCAGGGGCCAAAATCAGATCCACGGCCGGGACGGGACCGTCAACGGCCGGGAGAGAGGGATAAGCGATGCGAGAGAAACTGAAGAAGATTTAGCAATCGCTGCCAGATCTGGCAGATCTGAGGAAGTGAACACAAGAAAAGTGATGGAGAAGAGAGATTCTTTTTTTTTTTCCTTCTGAAAGTGAGAAATGAAGAAACAGCGATCCAATCGGAGTCACTCGTCGAATATAAGGGGAGAAAGATAGGAGACGACGTGCTACAAGTGCCTGAGCTGTACGATGTGCATTTACCAATTAACGGGTCGGATCGGGTCGACTTTGATCCGAGAAAATTAGTGGGTTATTTTTTTTTGTCACGGAACAGAGAACTTTATATTCCGTGAGCTGAATACGGATCTATGGTAAATACATTATTACATTTGACTGACTGAGAATAGTTGAATAGTTTTTTTCGTATATTTAGCACTATAAAAAAACAAATCTTACAAATATGGCAACGGATTTATAGAGTGTAGAAAGTGTGTGTTTAAAATAGTAATTGACCATCTAAAAAGTCTTGATTTTGATCCCGTTTCCTAACTGTAGAAAAAATGCTAGATTTGATTGATAAGTTAAGGAAAATGTTAGTTTGACAATTATCTCAAAAATATATTACGTGTTGGTTTTTTTTAGTTATCATTTTTTGAGATATACCAAGCTAAGGAATTTGTTTTGCTCGACAGAATAAATATCGAATTTGAGAATATCATTAAGAGTAGAGTGTACCTTCAATCCTCAGTTAGAAAAGTAAGCATTAAAATAGAACATACTCCGAACTGAATAGACCAAAAAAATTCAAAATATATCTCAACGCCAAAATGATAACATGATATTAATCTGCCAAAGTTACGACCTTACCATGGTCTTCGTTGTACATCTGTAGATTTTAGCATCCTGGAGGATTTGATGCAGCCATTGAAGCGTGTGAGAGAATGAATTGAGAGAGGTTCTATGGTACTGTTTATCTTTTAACCCAAAAAGATATTATGAAAAATAAAGTAACAACAACAAGACTAGGCTTTAATACCAATTCAATCCAAGAAACAAACAAATCAAACATGAGTTCTTAAATCTTTCTAAGATTTGATTCTGTATCTGTCAAGTGGATCATTGAAGAAGAGACGTTCATGGTACACTCTCCATGCATAATCCTCAAAAAAGAACGACCTAAATGCCCTTATGTCATCAGTTCTTGCTTCTCCATTTTCCTCCTCCTCCTCCTTTTCTCCATATGTTTCTTCTGTGTCCTCGTCACTGATATCTTTCAATGGAGAAACCATAGTGTCCATGGGAAGTGTAATCATCAAAGTCATTGTTACACACTTTCTTGGATCATCTATTTGTCCTGAGCACAGAACCGGTCTATATCTCACTCTTTTGACCTCTCCATTTCTCCAAACCTGCAAAGTTTAAATTGTTTAGTAGATGTTCAACGTTGAAACTAGCAAGACTGTACATTATAGAAAGCTTATATCATGCAATATCAATGTTTTGAAAGGATATACCAACCAATGCTAGTAGCTAGACAAGGAGATGTTTCCACAATTCATTTCATATGGTTCTTCTACATCCGTTTTTTACTAGTTTGTAACTTATTTTCTACAACTTTGTTTTGATTAAAAAGTACATCAAATTGGTGAGGTTAAAAATATTAGAAAGACAAATTATCCTTGGAAGTAATTTTTTAAAATTAGTAAATATTTGTAAACATCCCAACATACTATAAAAATTATTTTTTAAACTAGTTGTAATTTTTGAATTATGGTCGTAATCTAAGAAAAGAACCTAATACAGTAAAACCTTTATAAATTAATAATATTGGGACCAATGTATTTTTATGATATTTTATTAATTCATCGAGGTTATTAATTTATAAAGGTAATATTCGGGTCAAAATAAAAATTTGGGACAGGAAAAAACTATTGATTTATCGAGATATTAATGAATCGAATATTAATTTATAGAGATTTAACTATATGAGGTATTTTGATAAGGACAATTCTCAATTTTCTTCTATAGTACAAATTTCTTAACCTCATATTTTGAGGATTTAGGGTTTAGAAAACTCTAAACCATACCTCCTACTCCTAAAAACTATATCCTAAATTTTAAAATATTTAACCCAAACCAAAAAATTAAATTATTATCTTTTATAAAAATGTTATTTTTATCCTAAATAAAAACATGTGCTAAATAAAAACTTCTTTCGGTACTATTTTAGGGAATTTCTCTTTTGATAATTACCCTAAATAGTACATATATACATAAATATTATAATTAGATATGCCAAATATATTAATATTTAGATATATTATTAGTACATGATATGTATGGAATTTTACTTTTTGCGTTTATTATACATGGAATGTATATATTTAAATACTATCGTATTTTTTCAAATTCCTATTTTCTTTTCCAATGCCATAAAATATGTCTCAAATGAAAACACATTCCCATAAAAATATAAAAAAAATTCCCGCTCCTGCTCCACTAATTTTGTTTTTGTCAACGATAAATTGGAATAAATAATGTTCTTTATTTGATCAATGAATGGGGAAATCATTTATTTTGATATGGACATGTATTATAGTATACAAATAATGTTAAAAGTTAAAATAATTTAAAATAGCCATCGTGGAACAAAAGTCCCATTCCATCATAAAGATGATGATAATGTGATAATAAAATTGATTTAAAGAATTAGTTAAGAAGATAATAGCCAATTAATAATTAAAAAAAAAAAAGAACTGACCTGAGCAATGTCACCTAGCGTCACAAGAACCGAGTCAACTCGGGGCAAAACGGACACCCAGCCAGACTCGGTCAGCAAACAATACTTCTGCTCCCTTATCTGATACTGTAAACAGACAACAAAGGGATAAAATCCATTGGTTATCTCCGGTTTATCATCGGGAACACCTTGGTTAAGCCACATCAGAGTACTAAACCGAGTCGAGTCATATCCAAACCCGAGTGCGCTCGCCAACATCTCTACCATCTTCAGCCCAACTTTCTCTAGAGTCCGAGTGAACTCCCGCAGCGAACTCATCTCTAACTCGCTCGACTCAGTTGAACAGTCGACGTTCAGGCAAAACGAAGGTGTTTCGGCATCGGCTTCGTAGCCCAGCGGCCAGTTCTTCGGAAACGACGATTCTCTTATCTCTTCACTGAGCTCTAAGAGCGATAGCGAGTCAGACTCGGCCGCTTCGGCGAGACTAGAAGGGGTGATAATATCGGAGTCATCGTTGGTGAGTTGGAAGTAGCCGAAATCAGTAGCTGCGGAGATAAGATTGTCTCTGCTTCGTTGATCTCCGGCGGAAAGAGATACAGTCGGAAGAGAAGAGATGGAGGATGCGGCGGAAGCGGAGCGGCGGTTGGGGAGTGAAAGATTGGGAGGGAGACGGTGGAAGAGGCGTGAGAGAGCGTCGGCTGCTGTCTCTGATTTGCTGGTGGTGTTGGGATGAGTGCATGACGGAGTAGGCGGAGGCGCAGCCGTGGCTCCACAGTGCATGTTTGGAAGTTGGTGGTGGTCGAGGTGAGCTGAAGAGGAAGCCTTATGTGACTGGAAGAGGCAGCTCAGAGTAGAATTATGTGGACCTTGAGTGTACGCATGGAATATATAAGGCTTTACTCACACGTGTGGGGACTGTATAACCTAATTTCGCAGATTGATTAAGATCGTAACAAATAAAATAAATACGTTGATTAGACTTTTAGATAAACAAATCTACCAATTTATTTGCAAAAACTAACAAAGACAAAATCGTAATCGTAGAAATATTTATTTATTCATTAGTGTTAAAATCGTAATCCGAATTTCCCAGATTGATTAAGATCATATTTTCTTCGTTTTGGTGAATATCTATCTAAGTATTAGGTTATTTTTGCAATGTTATTAACCACAATCGAAGTACACGTCATATGTATGTGTATTCATCTGAATCATGTATACATACTTGGAATTTTATATGTATAAATAGTCAAATAGACGCTGACAAAGAAAAGGAAGACACAAGTGTCCATAAAACAAAAAAAACTACAAGTGTCCAGGCAAAAACAGTAACAAGAGAAATTGTATAATTAGTGATTGTCAATTTGGTAGTGTAGCATTCGATTTTCCATTAGATTTATATGGATGTAAATAAAAACTCAAATACCAAAATTGTACAACTCAACTGATTTATTTCGTTATTAAGAAAAAGAATAATATATAGTTATTTGCATGCGCATCTATATAAATAATACCTTATAAAGTTTTGGCTGGTTGTCCAAATAATATTCCCAACCATTTGCATATATTTATTCCCAACTGTCCCTTACTTTGTGGGAGTTTGTATGTTTGTCTATGGTGCTAATCCAGACTAGTTGGCATAATTAGCATTTCTCTAAAGATCTACTTAACTTTTCAATAAAATAAATTAACCAAACAGTCAGCAGTTAATTATTTGTGTTGCATTATTGAATTAGGTATCTTACAGTTGTTTCACAGATGATGTATGTTGCGTTTGTTTGAATTACATGAATATAAAAATGTTTGAAAATCTCGATTTTTCTTTGATTGGTTTTCTACATCAAGAAAATGATTAAACGATCTAGAGACAGTTCTGCTATACAGAAATTGGATAAGACGAGACCCAATTTTCTTGACTTGTGAATAATCGTGATACCATTGTGGCGAGACCTGATACTGATAGATCTCCATCCGCGAGTTAACTGCGCAATTGACGAATCTCAGATTCATGTCTTAAGAAAGGATAATCATAATCACATCTTGGATTTTACCTGCAGGATGGCGTATCTTAGATTGTTCGAACTTTTCGACGGCATGATCGGAAGTTAGGGTTCGCTCTCTTCAAAAGACCCGCCAAAAATATGGTTAAATGGGCCTGCATTTTTATTATTCGTATATACTGTTGGGCCTTAGCCCGAGTTATCGACATGTTGTTTATTTTATTTATTATCAATTTAAATATTTTAATTTACTAAACTGATAAATGTCAAACCGAAGCTCTCCATGGGTGTGTCATTGAGATATGATGTATACCATTTTTTTAATTTTTTTTATACAATTGTATGGAAAACTTACTATAGCGTTTATAATTTCTCCGATTCAAAATATAAGATATTCTAATTATAATCACGGAGATTAAAAAATTATTTTATTTTTAAAAAAGTATTATTTAATATATAAAATTTTAAAAACTTCTAAACGTAATATTAAATGATAATTTTAAATAAAAATTCTACATCAAATTAGTATCATTGAAGCGTAATAAGCTCTAATATATTCTTCACCAAATTCATCTTTTTGTCTAACGTTATTTGTGTCACTAAAATAATGTGTATACAATCTGCTGCCTTCAATTAAAAAGTTAGGGTCATGAAACTTATGTGTCATTATTTATTTATTTTTAATTATTATTTTGTTTCACTAAATGAGATCATATACTAAAGAAAGACTTATAAAACAAAAATAAAACGAGTTCAATCAAAAGCGTGTTGAATCTAGTTAACAAGGTCAAAAAAATTGGCCGTCACAAAATTTCCCCCATGAACAAAACTCTGTCACGTTTGTTAGCAATTTAACTTTCCTTCTCCTTGATAGTTGCAGATTTCCCACACAAATACATGTGATTGTCGACCTTATAAAAGGCAAATATTTAAGCGTGTGAGGCAGAGAGATAGAAATTGAGAGACGACAAGGCAAAGCAGAAGCACAAGTTTCTCTCTTTCTCTTTCCCAAGTCAAGTGGAGAGGATATAATTTCATACATTATCTCTTCCTTACTCTCTCTTTCTCTATTAACCTCTCATTTAATATCAAAAGACAAGTCTTTTCTCTTCTGGGGAGAGGAGAGCTCTAATGGCGAACTTGGTCTCATCAGAATGTGGCATAAGACCTCTCCCCAGAATCTACACCAAACCCAGATCCAATTTCGTCTCTAATAACAACTCCTTCAATTTCAGACCATCTTCTTCTTCAAAAACATCGTCTTCTCTCGCTTTTCGTCTGAATTCACGAGATGGGTTCGCGAGGAATTGGGCGTTGAATGTGAGCATACCGTTAACGACACCAGTACTTGATGAGTCTCCATTAGATAACGAATATACGGAAAATTTCGACCCAAGTGCGCCTCCTCCGTTCAATTTAGCTGATATTAGAGCAGCTATACCTAAGCATTGTTGGGTTAAGAATCCATGGAAGTCTATGAGTTATGTTGTCAGAGATGTCGCTATTGTCTTTGCATTGGCTGCTGGAGCTGCTTACTTCAATAGTTGGCTTGTTTGGCCTCTCTATTGGCTTGCTCAAGGGACCATGTTCTGGGCTCTCTTTGTTCTTGGCCATGACTGGTAACACACATAAAAACCCTAACTTTTCTCCTGTTTAGTCTCTAGTCTCTGATTTGGGGTCAACTTTGGATGGTTCTCACTTTAATTTTGAACCAATTGAACAAAATATTTGTTTATTATATCTTTATCCCTATCTCTTCAATAGCTATTGGACATAAATTATTTCTGATGTAACAAGCTGTCATTATCTGCTTGTAGACCAACCCAATTGGCAACTGGTTATTGGTTTTGCAACTCTGTAATCTCCTTTGAATTGTCAACAAGATTATAAAATTCTGTTGATCATATTGCAGTGGACATGGTAGCTTCTCAAATGATCCGAGGTTGAACAGTGTGGTGGGTCATCTTCTTCATTCTTCAATTCTGGTCCCTTACCATGGCTGGTGAGTTTTGCTTTCAAACTATTCTATCATAAAACCACTTGCAGAATCTCATCTTATTCATGTAAAGTTGATGACTTTGGTTGGTTTACAGGAGAATCAGCCACAGAACTCACCATCAGAACCATGGACACGTTGAGAATGACGAATCTTGGCATCCTGTAAGTCAAAACACGGCTCTTTGGTTATCTTGTTTCAGTCAGTCTCCTGGTGAAGTTTCTTAGATGAAGTTTTTTACTTTTTTTTCGTAATTGCAGATGTCTGAGAAAATCTACAAGAATATGGACAAACCGACTAGATTCTTTAGATTTACACTGCCTCTTGTGATGCTTGCATACCCTTTCTACTTGGTAAAACTCTGTCTATTTTTTATGGTTACTTAAGCTGACACATCAAGTAGAAAAGCTAATGTTTCTTCATCTGATTCAGTGGGCTCGGAGTCCAGGGAAAAAGGGTTCTCATTACCATCCTGACAGCGACTTGTTCCTCCCTAAAGAGAAAAAGGATGTTCTCACTTCTACTGCTTGTTGGACTGCAATGGCTGCTCTGCTTATCTGTCTCAACTTCGTGGTTGGTCCAGTTCAAATGCTCAAACTCTATGGAATTCCTTACTGGGTAATGCGCTGATGTTACTCTTTTGTTTCAGACTTAAGCAATTTTGTGTATTATTTCCTCTGCCTTACATGAAAATTTGTTTTTATGTCAAATACAGATAAATGTAATGTGGTTGGACTTTGTGACTTATCTCCATCACCATGGTCATGAAGATAAGCTCCCTTGGTACCGTGGGAAGGTAAATTGCATAGTCTCTGCTTTCACTTTTTTTTGGCTACAATGCTCACTTCTGGTGTGTAATTATCATGATTCTCTCAAAACAGGAATGGAGTTACTTGAGAGGAGGACTTACAACATTGGATCGTGACTACGGAGTGATCAACAACATCCATCACGACATTGGAACGCATGTGATTCATCATCTTTTCCCACAAATCCCACATTACCATCTAGTAGAAGCAGTAAGTAATTGAAACAAATGACTGTATGTGTTTTGGTGTTTCATGCTACAAAAGCTTAATACTTTTGAGTGTGTTTACTTGCTCCTCTGTTTTCCAGACAGAAGCAGCTAAACCAGTATTAGGGAAGTATTACAGGGAGCCTGATAAGTCTGGACCTTTGCCATTACATTTACTGGGAATTCTTGCAAAAAGTATTAAAGAAGATCATTTTGTGAGAGACGAAGGAGATGTTGTATACTATGAAGCAGATCCCAATCTTTATGGGGTGAAAGCAGATTGAAATGAAGCAGGCAGAGATAGAGACAGAAGTTGTAAAATTCTTCAATTTCTGACCAGCTGAATTTTTGCTTACTCTATCAATTTATTGTTACCTCACCAGAGAGTTAGTATCTCTGGATACATTCAGATGGAAATAACAAATTTGTTTTCGATACTGAAGCTATATAAAGATACAATTGCATTGTCTTAGATTCATCCTTCTGAAGAAGGTTTATAAAATATCTTGTAATTGGATGATTAAACCAAACATTTTCAGCTTTGATTTTTATATATATATTTTTTTAAAACGTTAGTTTCAATAATCATTCCTGGAGGATGTTTATTTTAATCTTGTTTATAAACTTAAGGGAGAATTTGTGAAATGGCAGAAAAAAGAAACAAAAAGTTGTGAAAATGACAGTTTGGCCCAACGAAAAAAAAAGTTGTGAAAGTGACAATACAATATGGAAAATTCAGCAAATAATCAATTGGAGTTGTGAATTAACAAAAGATGCACATGAAAAATGCGTATTACAAATGCACACCACTATTACACGTCTTTGATACTATAAAGTAATCATGCTTGATTTGAGTGACTTTCTCCCTCCCGATAAATGATTTTTTTTTCAGAAGAATAGGGAATACTAAATTTCATGGAATCATGTTTTTGTTAGTAGAAATTAATATAATTTTCAATGTAAATTTCGATGGGGGTAGTGTATTGTTTCCAAAAATGTATTGCATTCTATAAGAAAGATGTGTAAGGTTTTGAAAGTACTTAACATATAACATTGAAATTAAAGTCTATCTTGTGTAAATATAATCATGAATTATCTCGTAGCAATGTAACATGACAAGTTTTAAGGAGATATTTAGTCTTTTGTTTTAAAATATGCTGACTGTTGTATTTGGTTATTTTCAAAGGTTTTTTTTTTCAGTGAGTTTTGTTGGTGAAGCTTTAATTTACTAGGCTTTTTTGATTGACACATGTTTTTTTTAACGACAAAATATTCCATTAAAATATTGAAGTACAAAGAGTATTATACAGTCGAATACAAAATATCGAATTAAAAATTATTACATAAAATAGATATATGTGCCATACATTAAAGACAAAATATTAGAAAAACCGAAATTAAACGATGCTTCTTTTTTTTCGAGATAAATCTTATATGCTAAAAACCATTGTATGTTGTTATCTTCTTTCTTTTCTATTTGTCTCCCTAAATTTGTTCGGATAATAAATTCTAAAAATGGATTAGTATTTAATAATATATAGTTGGTTAGTATGTTTAACATGTGCCTTCCAAATTCAATGAACCATCTTGTTTCCATGATTAGGAAGTCAGCCTTCTAGTTATGGAACATGGTCGACGAACTATTTATTAATACAAGTCTTGCCCATGATAACATTAAAATCGACTCAAAAAAGAAAAAACATTAAAATCGACTCTCTTTCGTAAACATTACATTAAAAATTAAACTGTACTTGACTAATCTAACAATCAACTAAGTAAGTCATCTTGAACTTAAATTATTTTAAGCAATATGTTTACTAAACTAATAAACGAAACGAAGTTTTGATTGATATATTGAATAAACAAAACTAGCGTGCGGCTAAATTGAGCGTTTTACCTTTTTTTACTGGATATGCTTCGGGGACCTAATTTTTGCTACTGCATGACACGAAAATAGTCATTTACACTCTTGGTTTGTTGTAATTGTAAATTTAAAATTTCATAAATTCAATAATTAATTAATTATCATCGCATAGTGGCATAAATTAAATATATAGATAGAGATAGTCACCGTCTGTTGCTAAAACTGATTAAACGTCACCGTCCGTTTACACATGTAAGGAAATTATACATATTTAACAATTCATTTTACATATATGGAATCTGGAAAGTGCTATTTTAAAAAATTAATACTCTGTCTAGAAAAATGTCTACTTTTGTAATATTTACTTCAAAATAACATTACAGAAAATAGATAATTACAACTATAGTGACTTTTCTTAGTCACCAGAACTATACAGTTTATTTCACCATATATAGAACTATATTATTTCTTATTATTTGCCTTTAATTGTACAATTCCAAAGAGAATCCTCTTCCTTGCGTAGGATATCATTTTGAACTATTACGAACACTTTAAAATCCGAAGTAAGTAAAATCACTTTACACATATAGTAAAATATCAGTAAAATTTGTGCAATTCCGAGATAAGAAAGTTAAAGGTAAATATTCTTTTCAAAATGTTTCAAGTTATATTCTTTTTAGTATATATATCTCAAGTCATTGAATATTTCAAGGTTGAGTCCATCGTTAAGCTACCCAAACATTCTCAAACAGAAGAAAATTATACCTATCTTAATTTAAGCTATTAGGACATGTTAAAATAAATTATTGTAAAACTAATAAAGATTTGTTCGGTTTATCAACAACTTTTACCAAAAAAATGGTAGTCTAATAGTAGTACAAGGGGTTGGTTTCTTTGTGTTCTGGGTTCAAACCTTTTTTGGTATGATCCAGAACTCCCGCGGTTTATAAAAAAAAAAAAAAAAACATCTACCAACTTTCACACACAATAACCAAACAAAAAACTATCATATTCTAAAATTATTTGTAAGCAAGTTAAACATTATTTTGAAGAAAATGTTTTGTAGTTTTCGGAATGAATAATTATCAAATATGTCTTAAATGATTAATAATTCCACGTATTATTAGTTGAAAACTTGTAATCCTACCACATCGATCATTTTCAATATTTTTTACCAAGTATTAGAAAACGTTTAATAACAGTTTATACACGTTTCATAAATTAACAAACATATTGCTTCAGTCGTATGGCTACTACGAGCTCCGAATTGTCTCGTATCGGTTACAACTTCTTAAGTTAAATACTACGAAGAAAGATACCAATAAATATTCGACTCAAGAGATTGGCCTGAGCACGGTTCTATCCGAGTTTGATCAAATTTGTGAAGGATACAAAATATTTCCAAACCACAAGTAAACAAAACAAAAAACTTTTTTTTTCCCTTTTCCCTTTCTCGTACTCATTCTCTGTCTCTAAACATAACCACCTGTATATATAACAAGTTAACAACACTTCACAATTTCTAATAAACAAGTAGAAGAACAAGATCAAGATTAATAAGGCAAAACAGATACCACCAATACAAGATCAAGATGGAGGCCGAGACCACGGACAAGACCAAGAACAAGAACGGTCTCAACGATCAAGAACAAGAGAAAGAAGTCAAAGTAGACAACATGAGCGACCAAGACAAGAACAAGATCGAAACCAAGAACACGAACGGCCTCGGCTATAAGTGGCCAGAACCCATCGTCCGAGTTCAGTCCCTAGCTGAGAGCAAACTCACCACTTTCCCCTACCGTTACATCAAGCCACCGTCTCAACGCCCTCAAATCACCACCATCAACCACAAACCTGAAGCTGCCGCCATAAATATCCCAATCATAGACCTAGTCAGCCTCTTCTCCGGAAACGAATACGAGAAGAAAAGGTTATCGGAAGCATGCTGTGAATGGGGATTCTTCCAGGTAAGTGACATTTAATTTTTCGATATTTTTTTCTCCGTTTTTTTTTTGACGAATGAGAAATGCTTTTTGATTTAACAAACTAATTTTGGTTTGGTTCGGTTTAAGCTTTAGATAAAACAATATAAATAATCAATTTTAATTAGAAATATACAAAATATGTTTTAGTTTAACTAAAAATATTGAATTTCACGACTTTCAGTTTTATTGCACCAAATTCAGTTTCAGTTCGGTACAAAACAATTTGGTTTATAAATTGCGATTTGGTTCGGTTTATATGCACCATGATACTTATTTAGGTGATCAACCACGGAGTGAGGCCGGAGCTGATGGACGCAGCTAAAGAAGGTTGGAAAATTTTCTTCAACTTGCCCATCGAAGCCAAAGAAGCTTACTCAAACTCTCCAAAGACCTATGAAGGATACGGAAGCAGATTGGGTGTAGAAAAAGGAGCCATTCTTGATTGGAGTGATTATTACTTTCTCCATTTTCTTCCTCTTTTCTTGAAGGATTTCAATAAATGGCCTTTTTTACCTTCCAACATTAGGTAATTAATCCTCGCATCTGTTTTTTTTAATGGGTTTTGTTTATATAACTTACTAATTTTTGGTTAGATTATTTATATGAGATTTGAGATATTATATAAGTCAATTGCAACCATATCATTTATGGCAAAGATTGAGTATGATCTAAGTCAGAAACTAGTTGGAGTTCTTCCTTTCTTTAAAATATTCAAAATTATGATTATGGTCTTTTAATAATAATATAATAGTATATTATTTTAAAAAACTTTTATTAATTGGCGATTATGTTGAAACACTTGAACATAGAAAATTACCATGTTGATTACTTTGTTTTATGATTTTATCTATCATTAATATTTTAATTTCGCTTCTAAGAAGAGTTAAATAATCAATTTATTTGAAATATTAATTAAGTAAACTAATTATGTACCCTTTTTGTTAAAATAGAAAATAATAATGCTTTCATACAAAAAAAAACTTTAATTGATATAGAGAAGTGATGGATGAGTACGGTAAGGAACTAGTGAAACTAGGCGGGAGACTTATGAGAGTATTATCGTCAAACTTGGGACTAAAAGAAGAACAACTTCAAGAATCGTTTGGTGGAGAAGACGTTGGTGCATGTTTAAGGGTTAATTATTACCCGAAATGCCCTCGACCGGAGCTTGCCCTCGGCCTCTCCTCTCATTCCGATCCCGGAGGCATTACGATCCTCTTTCCGGACGATCAAGTTGCCGGCCTTCAAGTCCGTCACGGTGACACGTGGATCACCGTCAATCCTCTCCGTGATGCTTTTATCGTTAATATCGGTGATCAAGTTCAGGTAATCCAATGTATTCTTTAATTGTTTTACGTTTCCTTTTTCTTTTAAGCCAACTACCACATATATTCGTAAACCAAACAGTAAAAGAAAATAAATAAAATGTTTACAAAATATATAAAGTATAAATTATGTTTATGGCAGTTGGTGAAAAAAGATCCTAGTTATAGATAGTCCCACGTTTTAATCGATTTGCTTTTTATCTAAGACGATATTTTCAATAAATGATTTTTTTTTGGGGTGGTTGAAGGTAATTCGAGTATTTTTTTTTTAAATCCCAATAAACAATGTCGCAAAAGACAAATTACAGAAAAATTAAAATATTAATTCGTAAATAAAAATAAGACGTTTTAGAGATTTTGAAAGCGCATGCAGTACTAATCGAGCATATTATAGCTTATAACACTATCTCCAATGGTTGATTCTATTTTTTCCTCTGTAAATAGAAATCTTCAAAAATAGAGGAAGAGTGCGCTCTAATGGTTGCTTCTATTTTTTTTTTTAAATAATATTTAAAAATATAATATTTTTATTCTATTAACTAATTTATACCAAACTCTTTTACTTTCCAATTTCACAAATTTGACCAATTCATTTTGTTTTATAACAATAGTTCAATAAAAATCTGATTTTACTAAAATTAAACATTGTATTATATAAAAAAACATTGTATATAAAAAAGTTTTTTTACTAAAATGTTCAATAAAAACATAGTTCAATAAAAATCTATTTTATAACAATAGTTCAATAAATATTTATATAAAATTAAACATTGTATTATATAAAACATATAACTATTATATTTTTTAAGCATATTCATTGGATTTATCATCTCTCATGTAATTCCATAAAATTTGACACACTCATGTTTTTATTTATTTATCATCTCTCATATAATTTGTATTTCTAATTTAATATAAAATTTTGTTGCATGTTATAATAATGAGATAACAAAAATTTAAATATAGTTGTATATAAGTACACAAATGAACATATAATATTGTTTAGGTATAAAATAAATACATATATAAAATTAAAGGATCATATTGTAAATAAAAAAATATTTCTCTAAAAATAAAGAAATGAATAGTATTTCTCTAAATTTAGAGAAATACTATTCATTTCTCTAATTTTAGAGAAATACTGTTCATTTCTTTATTTTTAGAGAAATATATAGAGTATCATTGGAGAAGATTTTGCTCTAAAAATAGAGAAATCTCTAAAAATAGAGCACCATCGGAGATGCTCTGCCAAGCTAACAAAGCAATTTATCTTGTGAAAATGACAGATACTAAGCAATTCGGGATACAAGAGCGTAGAACATCGAGTGATAGTGAATTCGGAAAAAGAAAGGGTTTCACTTGCATTCTTCTATAACCCTAAGAGTGACATTCCGATCCAACCATTGCAACAACTTGTCACATCTACTAATCCTCCTTTATATCCTCCCATGACCTTTGATCAATATAGATTGTTTATTAGAACTCAAGGTCCACGAGGCAAATCCCACGTTGACTCTCATATATCCTCTCGTTAATCACTACATTTTCCTTGTGTATGCAATTCAATGTATGTGTATACTGAAATATTTATCTTTAAAGATATATATCCAAGTTATGAAAGATAAAATTATCTTATATATAATTAGATTAAGAGAAACGTGATCTCTTTCTTTCATTCCAACAACAATTATACTGCCAATAATTATTTATCATGATGAATAATATTGTTATATTCGAAAAATTTGAGTGAGGGCACACATTAATTTTAAGAAACTAGATATATAAACTATGATTATCGAACCTCATTGTCACATGATGTTATGGTGATCCCGTCCCGTGATTGCTAAAGTATGCTAATCAATAATCATACCTTTCAAAAACATAAATAATAAATAATAATCATACCTTTCTCTATGATTAGTAACAATAATAATGGAGCTTATTGGCACTACTACCAGGCTTCCATGTATTGATTAAGCTACTAATCTATCCGACAACTTTTTTTCATTCAAAAACTAGTAATTACATACCAAATGACGGATATGTGAACGCAATAAATATCTAGTTTCTTATGATGGTACACACATTATTTTAAATTATATGAAACAACGGATAATTCGTATTGACCAAATTATAAAATCTTGTTAGATTTATTTAAAGTTTTTTTCTTTATAATAAATATATAGTACTTGGGACTTGAGGGCTTTATATATAATTAATGGATACGAAGAAGATTTGGACGGATAACACTTCAACACCCAAAACTAAAATTAGTGCATTGTGAGTCTCATGCTGACTTTTCTTGGGATTGCCCTTCTTGATACTTGCAAAGATTATGTTAGTAGTCTTCTTATAAATTGATGATTTTGTTAATTTACAAAACCGAAAGTATATAAAACTCGTCATTTATAAGGTTGGGATCCCATTTTCGTGCCCTTTAGAACTTACAAAACATGTTAGCTCTTTACAGTTTGGGCCAAATGGGAATACATCAAAATCCGAACAAAATCTTAACATAGATAAAAGACCTAACAGAAGATTAAAACTAAAGAAGGATAAAGTGCAAAAGTACAGTTCAATGCTTTAAGATTTGACTACATATACAAACCCCATGACACATTTGATGGAACAGACCAGTTTTTTTTTATATGAATAATAATAATAATACTCAAACAGCTGCTCCTCTCTCAACCTCTTGAAATCCCTTTCTGGAGATCTAAAGAGAGAGTTCTGTATGCTTTAAAATTAAGAAAAGGTTAAAGAAAAAAGAAGAAGAAAAAGTTGATTAATATATAGTTTAAAACATGAGAAGCAGAGAGTCTCTGAGAGATCATTCATCATCATACGTTGATCACCATCACTGTCTTCCTTTCTTTGCACAGCAAGGTGGGCATTTATACTGCTTGATGCTCTCTGCTTTAGCTGGAGTAATCTTCACGCATTTTCCATGGTACCAACGTTCACAAACATCACAGCAAATCCAAAACTCATCAGTTGTGTAATTGCCTCCACAGCTTCCACAGAGAGTGTCTCCATGCTCGTCTTCTTCTTCTTCCTCCTCATAGCTCTCTTCCATTAGTTTTGGTGTTATGCTCTTTGTCTGCCCATCTATTGATCTCTGCAAACCGTTTTTTGTCTTTCAAGGAGAGAAACGGGAAAATATACAGAACATGAAAAAGAAAGGAAGCTCATTTTTTAAAATATGTACCTTAGAGCCATTTCTGGATTTGCTTCCGGAATCCGAGCTTGGTTTGTTGTCTTTAATGGGTTTCCTACCAGTCACTACATCGAAGAGAGTTGGGAGATCGTTGATCAAACTGAATAGCCGCTTCCTGCATAATCGAAATTAAGAAAAAAGTCCATGAGTGATCCATATCCACATAACTCCATGATGAGAGAAATATCCACATAGTTCCATAAAGAGAGAAGCTACGAACTTGTTTAGCAGAAAAAAAAAAGCTATCCAGAATCTTCATATCAGTACAACAAAGAATTGTGAATCTATGTGATGTTTATCTAGCATTATATGTTTGTAGCTATGTAGGTTTAGATTCTCCGTCCTTGGGAATGCATCTATGAAATGCTTTTTACTAGTCTACTGTAACTAAGATAGAGGACTAAAATGGTAGAAAATCCATCACTTTAGAGACCTGTTAATGTATAATGAAACTACCAGTGAGCTAAATCAAAGTCAAGTTTCTTGGAACTATAACTGTTACCTATCCAAATGCCAAAAACAGCTTATCTATTGAAGAAGAACAATGAAAAAGATAAATAACCAAAATGATTGTTTTATAGAAGATGATGATATATAAGATTGTTCTATAGATGATGATGATATATGGCAGTGATATAATCTCATTAGCACTAATCAAAGAGCAATTTATTGTCAATATGCAACTTTCACAAATCCTTTTTTCAGCAGAGTTCTAGGGATTTCAATGCACCGATTTTATAGTTACTAAGATAAGTGTACAGATGTAACAATTAAAAGGTGAAATTCATCAAATGCTTCCAAAGAATATCAGTTTTTAAGATGTCACAGGATAGCAAATTTTAGAGTTGTAAAAGATTAATCAAGCAATGACCGAAAAGTAATCAAAGTCAAGATTCAGCCATTACAATGTCCAAAAGATACAAGAAAAAAACTTGAGAAAAGTTTAGACAGATGAAGGCATGCAACAGAGAAGTCCATAAATATGAGTCAGAGCCAAATGAAATAATAGCCTACGAAGAAAAAAGAAAAGATCCACAGACACATCAAAGGAGAAAAAAACAACATTCAAAAACAATCTCATTCCAAACTAACTCCATCATCATCACAATAGTTTCAATTTATCATAGAAAAGTAAAAAAAACATAACAGGAGAAAAAAATATATGGTTTCATGTAAGAAGAACACAAAATCCATTGAAATCAAGTAAAAGGACAAGACTTGACTTAAAACTCAGAAAACTTAAGAATGCAGAATCAAATTGTAAAAAAGGGGTTAAAAGAGAAGTACCTCTCATTGCGATTAAGGCGAGCTCCAAAGTAGAAAGAGACAGAGAGCAACCAACAATCACTATGAACAGCAACTAGAGAAAGCCAATCTTTCCTCTGCATACCATCTCTGGCGAAATTGATACCAAGCGCAGGCTCAGGTAGCTCTGGAGGAACTTCCTCTGCTGGAAGATTCACTTCCCATGACTCATTTGGATGTCCATACAAACACAAATTCTCCTTCTCTACACAAACACAATCAACAAACCAGAAGAATCAAATCAAATATCTTAAAAAGAGGGATAAATCCCAAACTTAAAAAAAAAAACGAAATTTAGCCAAATCTGACTTACCCGGATCGCATTGAGAGTAGAAATCATCAACATCTGCACAAAAACGAAGAAAAATGAAAATTAAAAGGAAAATCCAAAGACATTACGAAGAAATCTAGGAAATTTTGGAGAGAAATTAAGAGGGGGAATTAGGTTAAAATACCTTTAGTGAGAGCACGAAGAAGAGCGGTGCGACGAGCGGTATAATCCTTGAAGATCTCTTCAACGGTGCGAGGGTTAGAGGAAACAGCGGCGGCCATAGATGAAGAGATGAAGAGTATTGAGAAAGACCTATGTATAATAAAGATGTGTATACGTATAGATCAGTGGTAGTAGAGAAAGATCGAGGTTTGCATCAATGGTTTTTGAGACCCGATGCGTTCGGGCATGAAGAGAGAGAGAGATTGGAGATAAAGAGAGAGACTTGAAAGGAGATGGAGAAGCAGACGTAAGAAGAAGAAGAAAAACTATTGAGAGATGAAATATTTATTTATTTTCTATTTATTTTTTGGAGTTTGGTTGCGTCAGCGAAAAGGTTTGGTAGTAGAGAAGATGCGTCGCTTTTTTTATATAAGGCTTTTTATTTGGGCCCCATAAGTTTTGGGTCTTGGCCCAATATTATCTATATCTCTTTGTTCATTTACTTCAGAACTAGATAATAACCCCAGAAATATCTGCTTTTATATAATCATAATTAAATTATTATTATTATTTTAGATTATATTTATTTTATGTTTTTAACATCTTATTTATTATTATTATGTAGTTTGTTTTGTGTTAATTAAAATTATTAATATATAATTATGTATGCATTATTATGTTTGTAGACAAAATTTATTTGTTCATTTAGATTATAACATAATTTGGTTGTAAAAGTTAAGTGGTGTTATGTATATATTTTTACATTATTAAAAAATTTATTAAATTATGATTTAGTATATTATCAACTATTATCAATGATTAGAAATTTGATCTGAAATACTTCATGAACTATCTTTATTTGTTCTTATCCGTCTTGACCTTTCATGACCCATTGATCCGTCTTGACTTGTCATGGATCCATTATAAACTATACTGTGAAACTCAAATTGTAAACTATAATTCCATGAGCAGATTACAATTCATAGTTTGTTTATATCATTTTTTGATGTTAGAAAATAAAAAAATTGTTAAGTATTTTTTGTGTACTATTTATTAGGGAATTTATATACTAAATAAAATCTTTTATGATTATTAGTAGGATTTGAAAAATTGAGATCAAGATTTACCATTAAATAAATAAATAAATGATTATATTTATTAAAACTGATTAAATATCATATTATTTTACTTTTAACATTGCTTAAATAATTATCTAGAGATTTTTTTTTTGTTTTTTGGTGATTTTAATAGTTCGTATTTTCAAACATTTCTTGGCACAAATCGTATGTTTCTGTTGAAATAGTTGAGGTATTACAGTTTTGCTGATTAAACCAAATTAGATTTACCTTAAACCTAGACCAAAAATAAAATAGATAAGAGATTGTAAGAGCCAAGACGAACACAGACTTTGTGTTGCTTCAAGAATTGATTCCTGGTTATATTAGACAAAGTATAAACGTAAAACATGAATGATAACAAATACTTTAAAACAGTAAAGTTTAAAGCAGAGACACATGTAAGCAAATCTAAAAGAAAGCTCGTAACAATAAGACAGTAAATTAATATAAAGAGAGGGTCTTGTTGTTGTGTTTGTTTGTGAGTGTTGAAATGGTCAATCCCATTGTTCTTCCCAGAAATAAGTCCATTCGGAAGAGTTAACAGTGTTTTTGCCATCTGCTGAAACAAGATCATAAGGAGAGTCCTCTGAGAATTCCGTTGGCATTGATTTCCAGTGAAGCGACGGTATCCATTCTGCTTCTTTTACCACTCTCAGTATCTCCGCCGCCACCAGTTTACTTCCTTGTGCTGACAAATGTATTCCGTCTCTGTAACAACCCACAATACAGTTTATAACATTTTTAGTATGCAAGAAACTCTGACAAGTCATATCCATGATGGCATGATCTATATATATCTTCAGAGCTCAAAGTTATTCTGAGTTCTGGATACTTACGTGAAGCAAACGGTTTCCCAGTCATCTGCTTTCTGAATAGTAGAAAAGAGATCAACTACTTGTAAGTCAAGCTCTTGGCATAGCTCCACACAAGCGTCTGAATAAATCTTGCAAAGCTCGTTTGTGCGGATCACCTCGCTCAAGTATGGGCTTTGTGAGAGAAAACGAAGCACGAAAATGTCAATATGGAGCAACAGAGAGATAGTGGAGAAATTGAGGGAAGTCACCTTTGGTTCTGACGAACTTTGGCTTCGTCCACTGGAGGGCAACTAAGAAATATGATATGGGTTGAGTCTGATAAGCTCTGAAACAGAACATAAAGGATAATGATATAACTGCAGGGTAAAACAAAATCTAGAAAGAGAGATTCAAAATGTGTAATGGAAGATAAACCTTAAGTCCAAGTCTTCATAGGAAAGAAATTACAACTTGAAAAAGGCTTTTAAACGTGACATACAGGAGAAAGATCAAGAATAAAAATCTGCAAGGAAGTAACCTGAAGATGAAGAGCGATCTTCTTCATGTTATCAATGTATTCAGGAAGTGGCACGTGAGGTCCTAGACCGGAAGCGTGAGGCGCCATTGAGTCATTTCCTCCAAAATAGACAACTACCAGAGAAGGTTGTACTGCTGCATCCTGCATCCATTACAAGTTAACTGATTCCTTGTTTTTTTTTTTTTTTTTTTTTAACAAACTTGAGCCTCATTCTACCAAATTATAACTAATGTCTATATATAAATTTAAGCTATCTTAAAATCTCATAAAGAATTTATAAGAGACAAAACATCATCCTATAGGAACTACAAAGACCCTCAAAACTCTGAATCTATGTCATAATCGAGTAGTATTAAAGAAACTAAGGGTCTATGGAATCTATACATTTCTCAAGAGAGAAGAACCAAAAAGAATTGAAAAAGTACCTTGGGGAATACTTTGTCGACAACTTCCAAAGCACGAGTAGAGTTCCATCCATAATATCCTCGCAGAATGATGTCGGCCTTTACACGTTTTTCAAAGAAGACCATACAAGTCACATGTTTGATTAAAGATCCCACAATTAATTTCTTCAAATCTCACCAAATTTAGTTAAGGCATTAAATACATTGTTTTGGATTATCATTCCACGAAACCAACAAAACACAGTAAAGCTTCTTGCTTTCATTTTGACATTAATTCCAAATAAAGAGAACTAAACATCCAAATGAACAAACACACTTAATATTCCCAGAATCATCAACGCTTAAATTCGGAAAACCAGACGAAAAAATGTAAAAATCAGGTGAACTAACAATTTTGTTTAGATGAATCATAAAACCGGAAGCTACAGAGAGTGATCTCAAGAGAGATTGAAGAAATGGAAGATACCTTACGAGCATAGACCTCGGAGAGAATGGCTCCCCAACCACCATGGCCGAAGCTCATCTGGACGATAGAAGATCCAAACAAAACGATCTGAGGTCGTGAAGGTCCAACCATTGTCTCTAACCTCTCTACACAATCACAAGTTTCTTCCTCTGTTGTTTCAGAGCTGAACCTGGCCGTTCTTTGAAACCGGCCGGTGAAGGTGAGCGATCTTCTCTGTATATCGATCTCTCTCTCTCTCACTCTTTGTTTCGTAAGGTGAGACCGTGCGAGATTAAATGCACGAACTTCTCGTTTTTTTCTTTTTGAATATAACAGATAAATAAATAAATAAAAAACAATAAAAACAAACAAAACAAAAGCCTTCTTATATTATCCTCAGCAAAGTCATTACTGTTATTTCCTTTTTTAACGATCTGTTTCTGTTTTTGTTTCCCAAAAATACAATCAACGATTTTACTTTAATATTATATTTTAATCTATATACATCTTTTCAATGAAAAGCTATGTGAAAGCTACGTTAAAAAAAAAATGGAAATATTAGCTTATGGTTTATCTTATACTCCATGTGATCTTTGGAAAAGAAAAGTCAATAAAAATCAGGTAGAGAAAGTAAAGTGTAGGTTGAGAGAAATTTATGAGTAAATAATTCAAATGATATGTTCGTTGGTTGGTAAGTCAAGTAGCACCAAAATTAAAGGAGCATCAAATATAGATCAACCATATTTTAAAACATTTCATTCAATGCCCAACTGATTTCTTCATGTGTTAATGCTACGTCTATATTAATAACCACTTGACCATATAAATAAGTACTTATTAGGTCGATCGACCGTTTAGTACTAAGCATCTATTACTGGTCACAGTTTCATAAATATAATATACAAAAATGAAATGATGTAGTTACTTAAAAGATGAATCAGAGATGAATCAGAGAAACCTTTTTGCTTCTTTTTTAGCTAATGTATAACTGTTTTTGAGACCAAACACTCTAATGTCTAGTTCCTGAAGTGCTATCGGAGAACTGAAAAACAAAAAGCTAATAAGAAGATGAGAATAACTAACTCAGCTACTCAAAAATCGAGTGCTCCGGATTTTGATGATCCTGAACAGCTCCCGGATGTGCCATACGATGTTCCACTGGACCCGTCTACAGGGGCTTGATTTAGACATTCTAGAGCCAAGAATCTTCTCTTCTTCAAGCTCATGGAGAAGGTCTTTGCCTCAAGAATTACAGGCACCTGTTCCATTATTCAGATATAAGCAGTGTTTTGCGACCAAAGTGAATCCAGTTTTTCAATGGTTTCCAAGCAAGTTCATGCAAATATCATCAAAAGTGAAAACTTTGGAGTAGATGGGGACTTGTGGATAACATGTTTGGTAGAAATTTGAACTTCACCAAACTTCTATCGGCTGAAATTGTTTTGGTTGTGATTTGGCAGAACCCAAAAGGGTTTATAGTTTCTAGTGTAATTGCTAAAGGGGTTTCGAGGAGTAACAATTCTACATTGAGAAATTTGTAAATACCTGTGTGTTGATACGCGCAACCTTGTGTATGTTGAGGAATCCATTTATGTCCTTGTAGCCAGTGAGGAGTTTTTCCAATTCCTTGTCATCATCTGGAAAAAGTGCAAGGATATGTGTCAGAAACAATGACGATAATCTACTAATGAATAAAAAGATCAGGGAAAACTAACCCGGGATCGCTTTGATTGAGAGTAAGGTATCCGCCATGTGCTGCAGTCTTTTTGAGGAAGATGGGGAGAGCAGGGAAGGCGGGAAAGTAACAATGGCTACCGCATTTGAAACCATCAGCATACTTTTCAGCAATCTTATGAATGAAAGCATATCTGATTCCTGTGTTGATAGAAACAAAAAGTCAAAAAATAAACAAGATAATACAGAACATCGTGATCCTGGTCAAAGCTTTAGCTTTCATCAACTTTTGAGACACGAGAATTTTAGTTAGAAAGTAAACAGACATCTTGTTGACTGAATATAGGCTAGAAGTTACAGAGAGCTCTTTGACCAAATTATTTACCTTTTCAGAATACTCACACAGGGGAGAGCAGAATGACTGGATTGCAATGCGACCAATGGATGCAATGTTACTGCTGCTCCTGGGGAAATTAAGGAAAGAAAAAAGACAAGCCTCTTAACAAAGCCAAAAAAATGATGGAAAAACTCAGACAATATTGCGAACTAGAACAATATAGGATGCAACTATTGGCAACACATTGTATCATTTTTTTAAGGAGCAACTAAGAAACTAAGTGTACCAAAAAATTCAATAAATTTGAAACTAGATGGAAGTAGTTAAGCATCAAATAAGAAAGAGATGCCACACAACCTCGGAAATTTTGATAAAAAAGTAGCGCAGTGGTCTTGAGCAACTGATAGATCCGAAGAATCTAACAGACTGACACAATCTATTGGCCTTCCGGTAAGAAATTGCCTCTCCAAGGGCTTTCTCATATCAAAGTCATTGGAATAATCATCTGATCCAGAATTAGATAAAAAGGATTAGGTTTCCACATAATGATATTAACTTACCAGTAGCTCGATTTATTCGTGAATGACACACATAAGATTATACAACCGCACTAACTAGATTACCAATAGAATTCTTCTGGTTTTCCAAATACTTCCGATACTGCCAAGCGATCCTCAAGCTCTCTCCCTACAGAATTGAATACAGTGCACACTACCTAACTTGTAACTAGTTCGTGTCATGCCAGGAAAAAACAAACAGAAAGAAGGTACAGACTAGAAAGAAGCACCTGATCAGGGTCGGCTGCAGTAGACTTGTCTTCTTTTGATGATCCAGGATGCGGCAAAGTACCAAGAAACCCTCTGGGATCTTTCGAAGGACTAGCATAAAGTAGTGGTTGATTGTTGACAAGCCCCTGAGACATGAAAGTTCTTAAGAGATCCATATGATGTGGTGCTTCAGGATCTTCCATCACCATTACTAAGCTTCCCAAAGAATACCCACCACCTAGTATCTCTGAACAAAATAGTAAAAGACAATACTTTTAGCACCAAAACCAAAAATTCTATCATCCTCATGCAGACTTGATAAGTAAATAAGAAGGAATCTCACTGTCAAGATCACGAATCCCAGTCGATATAAAGGTAGTGCCATTAGGACCACATTTGAGACCAGGTATTTGAGGTGATGACACAACTGATATGTTGCGAGAGAAGCTGCTACTACGAACATTTGGTACAGCCATAGCTGAATCAAGTACTCACACACACACCACAAGGAACTCGCTCCAGGTTCAAAATCTAGAAATCCCAAACTAAAAACAAACAATGAGGCGTTTGCTAAATTCCTCTATATTCACAATGAATGTTACTGCTTTCTAAATTCTTTCAGACATTTCATCGAACATCTGGCACGCAGCCCAAAAATAGAATCGTCGACTAACAAATTGTTAAAGACTAAAAACATAACGAGAGACGTATACTAATGAAACCTAGAGGCTAGAACACACAAACAAACAAACAAATAAAAACAATTAATATTACCAGCTATTTTCTAAGTAATTCAGGAGACAATTCCAACGCTTCGGCGTCTCAGAATTCAGAGTATTTTCGCGTAGTTCAGGAGCTCTTTGGCGTCTCCGGCGACAAACTGAGAGTGAGAAGGTTTAACTTCGACGAATCAGAGGTAACCCAAAAAGGGTTTTGTGTGTGTTTCGCGTAGATCAATTTTACGACGCTAAAAAAAGCGGTTGGGTCGCGGAAAAAAAAACGGTTGAGTCGGTCTTCGGAATCGGCTCCACTAGAGAGACTCTTTTACCGTCCAGAGGTTATTGAGGAAAATAAAACAAAAACAAAAAAAAAAGTTTTATCTTTAAATTCGATTTTTATAGATGTTTTTAAATCCATTTAGTTTATTACATATCAACCAAAATACGATAAACTTGTAATAACAAGAAGGAAAAAATGAATTCTACATGTCAAAATAAAATAAAAAATGAATTCTACGTTTTTTTTCAACAAATAAATTATACAATATAATGTTTTCACCATTGAAGAATCAAGGATAAGAAGCACACACAAACACATCAATCTAGTTAGTCACATGAAAAAAATGTATATAGATTTTTCGTAACTCGAATAAAAAAACTATAGTTTCCGTAGATTCCCAGGCCATAAAAAAACTTTGTCTGGTCCACAAAAATGAGCATTTAAAAAAAATAGTTTAAATAATATCGTCAAAAAAGAACACTGAACTTTCTCCATTTTCATAAAGTTTTTTTCTTATTCATCCAAAATTAAGAGAAAAATCTTAAGGCCTTGTTCCGTAATTAATGATTTACCCTTTTTATCACACTCTTATAAAAAAGATGAGTTTCTTCTTCTCCACAACATAATAAGAAGATTAAAAGTTTAGAGATTCTGGGAATAGTAAGAGATGGGGAGATTGTTCTTGGTGAATTTGGAAGGAAAGGGTTACACTTGTATGCACTGCAAGACCAGTCTCGCTCTCTGTGAAGATGTCGTCTCTAAGGTTGACTCTCAAAACTTTTTTCATTTCTGTTCGTTTTATTTACTTAAACGTAATTTTGCTGGTAAATCTTAATCTGGGTTTTTGCGATTTATCTCTTCCGATCACATCAAATCATCATTTGGATGTTTCTTCTCACTATGATTGTGTTTTCGATTATTAGATGATCTAAAATTGATTGGGAAAAAATTCATGCCTTTTGATGATGATGATCTGGATTCTAGATGATCATATCTCTCGATCATGATCAGTTTAAAAATGGAACGCGAATTGGGGATATTTTATTTGGAGATTGACTCCTGCATTTTTAATTTCATTGCATCTCGGTTGTTTTAGTTTCTTAGCTCTTAAATCTATGAAATTTAGATCAAGTTCAAACATTGTTAGACTTTTTCTAAGGTTTGTTATCTTGAGACTGTCCTGCATTCTCATCGCTTTTGATGATTTAATCGGTACTTAAGCTGTGTCATATCTTGGATTTGATTGTGCTTAGATGCTAAATGCAACCCATTCAATGGTGAAAAGATTTGGAGTCTGTGATTTTTTGCATGGCTTCACAATGTCTCTTTATTATTCTCTTCTACTCAGCTTCACAATGTCCTAGCACTATTGTGGCATAATGTAAGATACTGACAACTTCTTGTTTGCCTGTTTTTAGTCTTTTCAATCCCGGCAGGGGAAAGCTTACCTCTTCAGTAACGTGTAAGTTTTCTTTTTCCAAGTTTGATTTGGGGTTTTGGTAACCAGGTTCGAAGAAAATCCTTTTGAAATGGCTTTATGATGGATAGGAATAGCTTATGCATTTTTCACCAGTTTTAGAATTGTCTGAACAGAGTGAATGTGTATGCTGGGAAGAAGGAAGATAGGATGATGATGACGGGAATGCATACCGTGGTCGATATTTACTGTGTCAAATGCGGCTCTTATGTTGGATGGAGATATGTAAGAAAACATCTTCTTCTTCTTATACTTCTTTTTGTATTGTAACATTTCCCTCTTGCTTGCTAATCTAATCTTTATCAACCTCTTTGTTATCATTCAGGAGTTTGCTTTCGAGAAGAATCAAAAGTACAAGGAAGGGAAATCGGTTCTCGAGAGGTTAATACCTAACTAAATTTTAATTGCTGATTTCTATTTCTATGACTGAGTTTCTTGAGATGATGAATTAGTTCACATTCTTCACAGGTACAAGGTTTGTGGTCCGACGGGGAACAACACTTATTGGGTATCTCAAGAAGTTGAAGCCGCAGAAAGTGATACTGATGATGCTTGATCTCATCATTCATAAGCTGATTTGTACATTCTCTCCTACTCTTTTTATTCTTTTCAATGTTTTTCTCCCTAATTTTGTAAACCATCCATCTTACATTAGGTCAGCTTAAGAGATCTTTGATGTTGCAACTACTTTGGATACAGATAAAGATCTCTCATTATCTTATTTGCCTAAGTTTTGTTTCTTTCCAAAGTTCTTTTACTACTTAAACGGACTCACTTCGATTTTAATCATTAAGACACTCTCTAAGCGTTTGAGTTATGCACGAGTTTGGTCAATTTGAGGAACCTGAACCCGTCTTTGTAGATAGATGCACATTTTATTCAAAATTAAGGAAACCAAAAAGTTCAATAATCTGATAGAATATAATGTTTGAAAATTTGGAGAAAATGTACAATCGCAAATAAAAGTTTCATTCTATTTTGGTATCATATCATATTATCATGTGATCAAAATAAGGAGAAACACGATCACTGATATTATTGTTAAATAATGTTACAAAATGCTTTGAAGTGGCTTGATGTTACCGGAGTTCATACACCATTTTCTCCGAGAGCTCGACTCCAACAACTTTCCGATAAGTAACCAGCATCGATTCCAGTTGTTTCCGAACTGCCGGATTCTTGATCTGTCGTATATCCTTCAAAGACAATTAAAAAAAAAAAAACAAATTGTTACAAAGATTGAGAGAATTTGATGATATGAGAAGAAACACAAGAGAGCAACGATAGTAATACTGATATTACCTTGTATCGAAATCGACGTCCATTAAGACTGATAAGGATATTGGTAATGTCACTTCGATTTCTGCTAGAGTCCGAGTCTTCATCAGAGCTATACATTTCTTCGTCATCATCATCTGTATCTTTTTGTTCCATGTCTTCAACTTCACACGTGGAGTCCACTAATGTTTCAGATGCTTGAAGTGATGATGATGATGGAGAAACCTCAGTGAGATCGGACAAGATGGAATATGGCTTTTTATCAAGCAGAGGCTTGGCTACTTCGAATGGAACCCACCTGAGAACAAAATACAAGACAAACAATTGGACTCGCTCTCAAATGACAACAGTTAACAATAATTTAGTCGTAGCTTTGTGGTTTTGGGAACCTACTGGTAACGGAGAGGACATAGAAGCTCAGACGGACGATAGGCTGCTTTATATCTCATCTTGTTGCAGGAATGTATGTAATAGCCAAGATAGTAATACTCAAGGGAAGAGCAATGAGCTTGGTTTTGTTTTACCCAATCGATTTCTTGCAGGGCTGAGTAGTTTCCAAGAGACAAAGATGCAAAATCCGGATCCCAGAATAGGTATTTACTCGACAAGCATTTAGGAAGAATATCGATTACCCCGACAGCAATTAGACGGTCATCAACTCGGTATTGTTGATGGAAAGAACCGAAGCCACAAGGAGGAACCTTTTTTTCACCATCATAACCTGAAGGCGGAACTTCAATCAACGGAGTGTCAACCAAAAATCTTTTGTATGAAGCTTCTGAGATGCT
Source organism: Cardamine occulta (assembly GCA_028015245.1). Classification (NCBI taxonomy): domain Eukaryota; kingdom Viridiplantae; phylum Streptophyta; class Magnoliopsida; order Brassicales; family Brassicaceae; genus Cardamine; species Cardamine occulta. The sequence continues at coordinate 2,562,031 of CM051370.1, read as the reverse complement.
CTCCGGCTTATCGTTATGCACTCTCAGTTGATACCGTCTATATAATTCATATTCCTCGGGATCAAAACTCGACCTTTTCAAGTGCATCTCCAGCTTCCGCTTTCTTGCATGAAGGTTGTTCGAAGAAGACTTTGTTGCTGTAGCAAAGAGACTTTTACCTTCTCTAACTGAGGAAGTAACACCTCGGGTAGCTGAAAGGAAGTTGATATGGCCTTTGCAGACCTTAACAGAAAAACCAGAAAATACTCCCAGCTTATTCATTGAACTTAACAACTTCTCAGAAACAGTCTCTGGTGATAATCTGTTTTCTTCTGCGTTGTTCTTTTGCTCGCTTTTCTCAGATGTCTGTGCGTGTTTTATAGCAGCAACTATTTGAAAAGCAATGTTGCTGGTGTATAAGATTTCTTCTGACCCTTCAGCTAGTTTCTTCCTTTTAGCAGAGGGAACTTTCTTTACTGAAGCTTTGGGAATCTGAATATTAGAAGGAAACTCCTCACTTTGTACACATCTTTGTGCCGCATTATCAATTTGTTCAGAAAAATCTTTCACGATTGGTTCCACTTCATAGTCTTGTCCTCTTTTAGCAGATCCAAGGGGTTTTCTCACCGACTCTGAAACTTCCCCCGAGAAAGAAACGTATGGACTTTCTGTTCGCTCTTTCGGTGTCACATCAAGTTCACCATCGAAGAACCTTTGTACACAACATCACAGAAACAGTTAAAAAAGAGAAGGGAAGTTTCCCATTCCGAGACTGTATTGAAGAAGAGTGCATATATCTAAATACAATAATACCTTTCTAGTCTTCTACGCACTCGCTGTTGCTCCTTAGAAGGAACAAAATCACTTGCTTTCAAACGGATAGTATAAGAAGGACAACATGTTTTATGCATTTTAGGCTTGTAAAGGAAGCAGCCAGATCGTCTCCATCCACGGTCAAGAAGAGCTACTCAACAGAAACAAAACACACCAAAATGATCACTAAGCACAGAAAAGAAAACATGAATCAAAATGCTAAACTAAGAACATTGAATCGAGAACAAATCTCGAGGAGCTAAATCATCAAAACAAAAACTTCATTCAAATTTTGTGTTGCACAGAATCAAACAAACCTTGGTAGTCATCAACAGTGAGACTCTCTGTCCATAAACCTGCGATGGAAATGAAACACAGTCAATAAAAACCATGGAGGCGAATCTCACATATTTCACAGTCAGATTATCGTCGTAAGTATCATTGATACTCAATGAGACGATATAATGGTGGGAATTTCAAATTTCTCAAATCTTTTATTCGACTTAGTGATAGTTGAAAACTTTTAGATCAATTCAACGACCAAATCTACCGAAGAGAAAATTCAATAGCGACGCAACGAACCGTGAGTGATACTGGAGCGGGTAGGGGATTTACAGTAACCGCAATTGGATCTATTGCGTCCACAATCAGCGACTATACTATCTCCGCCGATGCCTCCATCGCTGCTACTTGCCTCGTTTTTCTTCTTCGCTTTCTTCGACGACATGATCGGGGATAATTCACACGATCAGAATCACGGTGGGGCTTCTGACTTCTAAGCTCTTCTTCCCGGTCAAGAAGAAGAAGAATCTTTCTCTGGAAATTGAGATCAACGCCCTGTGGTTTTCACCAAAGTGAACGACACGAACTTCCTTTCGTGACATAACAAACGTCACGCGTTTTCACGAGTAACATCATGTAGTTTTTATCAATTTAACCGACAAAGAGTCCTCCTCTTGATAAAACAAACGTCACACATGTTATATCTTGTCAACTTGGGCCCAATTTAGGATAAAGCCCAATTTTCATTGAAGTAAACAAGACCCGTCAAATCAGCAGTTAATCAAGCAAATACCAACCGTTAGATTCGGATCGCCAACAAAAAACCCTAGCTTCATTGACTCTCTTTCCCAATTCGTCGTACTCTCTGAACAGAGGACATTGAGTTAATCAGTAGCTTTATCCTTTGAGCAACAATGGTGAAGGCAACGAAGGCGGAGAAGAAGATCGCGTATGACGCGAAGCTATGTCAGCAGTAGACGAATACACTCAGATCTTAGTCGTCGCGGCGGACAACGTCGGATCGACTCAGCTACAAAACATCAGGAAAGGTCTTCGTGGAGACTCAGTGGTGCTTATGGGAAAGAACACTATGATGAAGCGTTCCGTTAGGATCCACTCTGAGAATACTGGAAACACTTCAATCATGAGTCTTCTTCCCCTCCTTCAGGTTGATTAATCCGCTTCTCGGAAATGTTCGGCTTTTTGTTTGCGTGTGGAGACTTAAGATTATAATTGAGATGGTATCTGCGTTTGTTTTAGGGTAATGTTGGTTTGATCTTCACGAAAGGTGACCTCAAGGAAGTGAGTGAGGAGGTTGCTAAGTACAAGGTTGGTTAATTGCTCCAAAATCTGATTAGCAAATGTTTGATTATAGTCTTTAATGTGACTAGTTTCCATATCTAATTAATTAATAATTAATGTTGGATAAAACAATTGACAAAATATATATATATATATATATATATATGTGTGTGTGTTCCTTGTTTATCAGCTTTTAGCTTCAATCTTTTTAATTTAAAAATTCAAATTATGAATCGGCCATTTGTAAACGGTTATTAAATTAAAAACACAGTTCAGTTTAGCTATGAAATTAAATATGTGTATATTATGCTTTTAGGTTTTTTGAGGCTATGAGCAGAGCCAGTCCTGAGAAATTTGGGACTTCAAACGAAAAAAATAATTTTTCAATTACTTAATAGAGAAAACAAAAATTTAGTCTTTACAAAACTATTTTTTAAAAAAAACTACAATAATATCTTTTTTTTTTTAAATAACAACAATTTAAAGTTTCTGAAAATAACTTTTGTATTTTTCTCTGCGAAATCATCCATCAAACTTGTATAATTGAGGTTTTTAACCATGATATTTTTTCTTGATAAAATTCAAGTAGCTTTTTATCTTCGAATAAATAAACGATTCAGATTTTTTTGAGAAAAAATTATCTTTCTTATTTTCTTCAATGGAGAAAAACAAAAGGTTTAAAAGCAAAAAAATGAGAAAAAATAAGAAGTCACGTAAATAAAGAAGTTAACTTAATTTTTTTTAATTAAATAATAATAAATTGAGATCCACACAATATTTTATCAAATATTTATATGAAAATTAATACATTACTCATCATTTTCATATATATCTTTTTTTTTTACCATTTGACATCAATTAAAATATATGTACATATATATCTATATAAATAATTTTTTTGTGAAGGTCCCTAAAAAGTGAGACCCCATTTAAATGTTTCATGGAATTGTGTTCAGCACCGGCTCTAGCTATCAGTCGTCTATACTTAGTCCGTGTGTTGTTACTTCAGAGCCGTGCCAAGGTGAAATGTTGCCATAGGCGATAGTAAAAAAAAAAAGTTCCCAATTCATATTAAATAAAAATGTATATAATAATAAAACCAACAAGAAGAAAAGTGTCACGCATAAATCTTGTCGTGTGACATTAAAAAACTAAAGAAGCAAACACAAAGATAGTTTAAAAGGTAATTCTTCTTCCTTTCTTTCCCACAAAATCATTGATCAACTTTTCAAAGTCAACTTCTCTAACCAAACCTCTTTCGATAGATAAAGTAGCCAAACCACTCAATCTTTCTTGTGACATACTTGATCGAAGGTAAGATTTGATCAACTTTAACTTAGAAAAACTCCTTTCAGCAGATGCAATTGAGACTGGAATCGTCAATAATATCCGATAAGCGATCCATGAGTGAGGATAAAAATCCTGAACTTTCTTCAAAAAGTTTAACACTTCAATAGGCCTTGTAACTTCTTTCGGTAAAGATTCTCTTAAAAGCTTAAGTTCAGAAAAGAGATCATTCCCACTAACATCTGAATGTTCTCCGTGGGTTAGAGAATTTTCAAGGTTGGTGCAAGATGCCATCAAACTTTCATCACTCAGCAGATTTCTTCAAATTCGAACAAAAAGCCAAATATTTGTTCATACTTCTCTAACTGCTCAAATCTCGCCTTAAGTGAGGATAAAGCTTAATCCATGATTTGGATAAAGTAATCAACTCTAAAGTTCTCCTCCGGTGATAATATCACACTTCCTTCAACGCTTTGTGATTCTTCACCATAATGTTTTTTTTTTTAATGACCGCTTTTTTGTTGGGAAATACAGCTCAATTTCCATAGATTCGATATTTCCTTAGCTTCTAATTTTGCTTTCTCAAATCTTGAATCTCTGTACTCGGGGAAATACGAAACCAACCCTTTCAATTGAGAAATAGCTACATCGATGTCCATGTCTTCGATCGCAAACTCTTACTAACAATGTTAACCGCAGAGAGGAGATTATACCAAATAACCATAGAAACCAAGAACTCAAAACTTCCGATTCCATGTGTTTCACTTATTCGGAAGACATTCAACACTGCTTCTTGGGTCATCACTATTTTCAGCAATGTGAATCAAAGCGTTCATGATTTTAGGTGTCTGGAATCTTATTGCCTTAACACTTTCCATATGACTCTTCCAATGAGTGTTTGACAAAGCCTTTAGTGTCAGACCACCCACATGATCTTCAAATATTTTCCATCGCTTAGTTGAAGATGAAAAAAAGCGATAAGTACGCTGAATGATCCCAAAAAACGAGATTGTCTTTGAAGAAGTGGTTGCCATATCACAAAGTGCAAGATTAAGACTGTGACAACTACATGGTGTATAAAACGGCCTTGGATTCACTTCCAGAAATCTTCTTTGTACTCCTTTATGCTTTCCCTTCATGTTAGCACCATTATCATAACCTTGTCCCCTCACATTATCCATTTTCAAATTAAAAGCAGCCAACACATTTTGAAGTTCACGGAAAAGTCCTTCTCCAGATGTATCATCAACTTTCAAGAATGTCAGGAAAAATTCTTCGACCTTAGTTGAAGTTGTTGAAACATCTACACAATGATAATATCATTTGTTCATGATGGCTGATATCTCGGAGTCAATCAAGAATGACAGAGAAAAATTTTGCGCTTTCAATTTTCGCAATAATCATCCTCTTTACCTCATTAGCTAACAGAGCTATCAACTCATTCTGAATCTTATTCTTGAGATAATGAGAACGAGATTCACCTTCTTTGTATCTTCTCGGATGTTCTATTATAACTAGATCAAAATCAGCAATCATCTCGATGAAACTTGAAAAATTTCCGCAACCTTCTTCACCAATATTCTCATTACTTCCACGAAACGCTAAATTTTGTTTAGCAAGAGTTTTTACCACAGAAATTATCCTAAGCAACACCTGCCTCCAATGAACTCTCTCTTTATTGATTTCATCCTGAGCATACTTATCAATAGTCTGATTTCTATGCAATCTGACTTCTAATTCCACCCACTTCTTCATGCACACAATATGATCACGGTTAGATTCATGCTCTCTAAGCCTTTTTAAAATATTTTTCTAATCACTGAACCCTGTGGATGCCAATTGACTTTTGTCACTCTGGTTGAACAATTTACAGCAAAAACAAAAAATCTTGTTTGCCGCTTTCGAATATACTAGCCATCGACGATCTTGTTTCTGTCCATAACTCATCGTATAATACACATGTGAGAAATGTCTCTTAATACCATCTTTTAGAAAATTATAATCAATTGACAGTCTTTTTACAGGACCTTGCACAACCATAAAATCTCTCCATTCATTCCATCCTTTTCCTATGTTTTCCCAATTAGCAGGATCATACATATCAGAAAATCCACAATGCTCTATGTGATCACTGCTTTTCTCAAATTCCTTCTCATTCCCATCATCTTTTTCATTCATATCCTCATCATTCATTGCATTAACATTCTCTGGTTCAAGAATTGCTTCTTCTCTTTGACATTCAGCGATATTTTCATCCATTCCATCATCCTCAATAACAACTTGTTCATCATTATTTTTCACAGGTTCATCACAAATTTCATGTTTTTTGAAATACCTATGTATAGCATTAACTTGAGATTTTGTTGACTCTTCTTCTCTTCTTTTCCTCTTGTTCTTCTCTCCTCCGGACGGTTGAATCCTTGGAGGCATCTATGAAATCAAAACATAATTATATACAATTAGAGACAGATTGCAATAAAAATGATTAAAAACTAAGTAACAACAAAAAAATTGAATATAAACAAATAGCTACTTACTCTCTTGAACTGATCGTAAATTCGTAAATCGTAATATTTGGTTAATTCACCAAAGAAAATATAGAGAAGAAGCGGCAATAGAAAAGATAGTCAAAGCACCGTTTGCCCTAATTGTTCTAATTCTTTGATTGGTTTTGTTTTCCTTTTTTTTCGTTTGTTTTTTTTTTTCCTAAGTTTTAGTTTTTCAATTTTTATATTAATTCAAATATGTCTAAAATAAGCCTAACTTATACTAGAAAGCCTCTTAACAAATTTTTTAAAAAAATTTGGGGCCGTATGTCAATGTTTCTTGGACCAAAGGAGAGGCACGGCTCTGTGTTACTTGTTACTTGTTAGACCTGTGGAATTTTTTATTTGATAAAGGAGCTGTGAAATTTTCGTTTGTAAAGAAAAACATCATAGCTCATCAATCAGACTCGATACATGGTATTTTCGGAAATAAATACTTCTAAATTATTACTTGACTGAAGAATATATCAAATTTAAAAGTGAAACTATCTGTTCTACGTACGTCTGTTAAAGTGATTAGAATAAAAAGATAGGAAATTGTACTAGACCTACACTACAGTAAAGACAAAGAAGACCAATACATGTCGGTACTTTTTACAAATTCTTTAAACCTTAAATTCTTCCCCATGTCATGACTCCTTCAAGAAGATGTAAGCTTGTGAACAATTACTATTTTGTTTTTTACCGTTTCTTTTAAGATTTGATATTATTAGACTATTAGTTGAACCTTTTGATGAGTAATGCGGAAAACATATCGAAATGATAATTCTACAACATTGACATAGTAGTTAGAGCCTAAACACCACTTGCCAAGAATTAGTATCCAAACTTATGTCGTATCAATCTTTCTTTTTTTGAAAAAGAAAACTGTCGTGTCGATCTGTAGTAATAGTATTAATAATTCGAAAATCGATTCAGATATTATAGTAAAGAGATTGTAATAAAATAGTATATGGTGCATGGAACATCATAGGGAATTGAATATGAGTGGGCAATACAATGTGAGACCGCCTTCAACTTTTTCGACTAGGATAAGAACGCAATTCTCGCTCTCTGAGAAATATAAATATCTAGTACTCCATAAAATACTGAAAACATGTAGAAACATCTTTCACTAATTAAGTAGTTATATTAACCAAGCCGATTATTTAGAGATATAATTATAGACATAATTACTATGTTAAAGATGTAGATTACTTGATGATTAATTATGTTATGAAACAAATTATATATGTTGAAGTTTATCATGCAGGTTAGAACAAATGCAGTATATGTGTTTCCTTTTCTTTAAGGGTCGAATTCAGATCCTTCCAAAACGAATATATATAATCGTATTTTAGCTTAAGAAGTATACTTTCTTAAATTAGATTCTCGACTCTTATTTGATAGTTCTTCCATTAATGTAATATAGTTGAACTTTTTGTCCGAAAAGTTGTCACAAAAGTTACTTAAATCAAGAGTGGTGTCCATTAAAGCTAGACAAGTTCCATAGGTATCGATTGCACTAACACAAACGGCTTGATCGAACTCTGTCGATTGTTTTCCTTTAACAATAATATCATATAATAAACTTAAAGTTAGAAACCAAGGTTGCTTTTTGAGGTTCCTAAACTTGGAAAACGGACTTGCGTAAAAAAAAAAAAGAGAAAAGAAAAACCCAAAAACCTATGCAAACGAACGAATAATAAGATAAGGGCGTGTACAAGCTAGCCAATGAAACTTAATACGTATTAAAGCTTAATTTATTGATCCAATAAGGATAATACTCCCTCTGTTTAATTTTAGGTTTTGTTACCATATTAAAAAAATAATTAAATTTGTTATTTTTCTCTAGTTAATATACTGTAGAATTTTTGTTATTGGTTAATAAAACTGAAAAATGTATCAAACATTTGTATTGAAATGCAAAAACGACACTTAATATAAAACAAAATTTTAATCTTAAAACGATACTTATTTGTAAATAGAAAGAGTAGTATATATTTATGAGTTTGTAACAGATCTTAGAGTAAGATTAAAGTTACGATGAGCGGATAAAAAAGAACAAAAGTTATAAGAAATTTAAGCTAGTATATAAATGGCATGAATCAATCCATTTAATTACTCTTAATTGATTTTGAGCTAGAAGTTTATAAAATTCAATATAGTATTAAAATATCAATTAGACTCAATTATAATAGCACAACTAGAGTATATTATCGATCCAAAAATAAAATTTGGTTTAAAGCTAACCTTAAAATGGTAAAATAAACAAATCGTTAAATGATTTTTGTATACAAGAGTTTTGGAAATCCAAATCCATGATATGCAGTATTTTGCAAACTTATCCGCCTTTATAATGTAAAATTCGTAGGTTTTTGCAAACGTATCCCTACTTTTGTCTAATAAATCTAAATCAAACTAACTGAACCGTTCACACCAACGGTGTACTAGATAATTTCATTTAAAACTGCATTCGATCGTTTTACAAAACTGGAACCATATATATTCGTTTTACAAAACTGGTACCATATATATATATGAGTATATGTATATATATATATATGATATTATGTTAATTGACTGGGATAATTCCAAGTAACATAAGCCACGTGAACTTTGACTTTGACACTTGAATTGAACAATTTTAAAACAAAATGCAATTTGACAAAGATATTTGTAAGCACTATTATGTTGTTTAGTGAAGAGTACTTTGTTTATAAAAACAATGTTTGGTTTTATTCACATTGTCATTATATTCTTTGGACCATTTTCGTCTTGCTTAGTGTCCCGTGCATGTCTCATATTACTCCTTACCATTAATGCAGTTTTACGCACTCACATACACACATATATATATATATATATAATTTTGTTTGTTTTTGTTTTTGCAGAAGTATCATTTAGAAATAAAAAATATCTTGTAAAATTAACAAGACTATGCAAATTTCCAAGGGATTGTACTGATAGCATATATATGTATATTATGTATCTCTTTATACATATACACAATATACATGCTATTTCTTTTGTAGAATGATATGATTTATATATATGTATATTTTGTATATGTATAAAGAGATAATAAAATTTCAAATTTCCTGTCTACACTTGCCGACCAAATTCCTCAAGTGTCACATCTTCTGTTGAAGAAAGACAAAACTACAATTTGTTCGTACAATGTCATGTGTCATCTTCGTATCATACTTATCGGCCATCCGCCAGCTGAATAATGTATTTGCATAGAATTTTATATTAGATCTATTTCAACTTATTTTGAATGTATTTAAATTTATTATTTCATAATATTAATTTATATGTAAATTAAATTTGTAAAAAAACTT